>OY987330.1:47875730-48475730 GCA_963920685.1 Polydrusus tereticollis
CAAATTATTATTTTTAATTGTGCATTTTTTGACATAAAAAAATATTATACAGGGTGTCTCATAGAACAGTTGTCACGTCTTTGACAATTTTTTTAAATGAAGTGCCTAATTTTTTATTAGGTTTTCAAATTCTACGAACAATTCTAAATATTTTTTATGTAGGACTTGCTATCCCGATTTTCAGCTGTTTCCAAGATATTGACATTTAATTTTTTTATTAAAGTTAATACTTTTAGTACATATTGTATTTTATATTAGAACATGTTAAATAAATCAGGTATCTTACTGTCATCAACTGTCCTTAATTATATCAATACTGACTTTGACTTAAGTAATTTGCCAATTACCTAAAAATGTTAACAGAAAAGCAGCGCATCGAAATTTTAATTATTTTGGGGTGTGGGGACAAAATAAGAAGTCAAGCTGAGGTTTGTACTTTGTTTAACGAAAAGTATCCAGAAAACCAAATTACTCAGTCGACTGTAAGTAGGGTATTCCATAAATTTGAGGAGCATGGTACAGTTAGAGATTTACCTAGAAGCGG
This sequence comes from Polydrusus tereticollis, assembly GCA_963920685.1. Classification (NCBI taxonomy): domain Eukaryota; kingdom Metazoa; phylum Arthropoda; class Insecta; order Coleoptera; family Curculionidae; genus Polydrusus; species Polydrusus tereticollis. The sequence continues at coordinate 47,876,275 of OY987330.1, forward strand.
TAGACCACTCGTTCTAACCGAGGATAAAAAAATCGATTTAATGTTATCGCTTACTGAAAACCCCCACTTTTCAGTTGTTACTTTGGCGTTAGATAATGAAGCTACTTATAGTACAGTATATCGACTTTTTAAGAGCGAAAAATTACATCCTTATAAATCTCTTCTTGTACAGGAACTACTAGAAGATGACTACGATAGACGGCTTGAATTTTGCGAAGAAATGATGATAAGGATTGATACTAATAATGCCTTTTCAAGTAATATTTTATTTTCTGATGAAGCTACATTTTGCCTGAACGGGCAAGTTAATAGACAAAATTATTTATTTTGGTCTCATGATAATCCGCGATGGTTACTTGAGACGCACACTCAATATGCTGGTAAGGTTAATGTCTGGTCAGGCATAATAAATAATAGAATTTTGAGACCTTATTTTTTTCAAGAGAACCATTACCGCTGAACGATATTTGGATTTTTTAACATTTGATTTAATTCCGGCATTAGCAGTTCTTTTTCCTAACCAGATATTCCAAATGAGATGGTATGGTTTCAACAAGATGGTGCCCCTCCACAGTTTAGCGTGGAGGTCCGAAGGTACCTAGATGAAACCTTTACAAACCGTTGGATTGGTCGTAGGGGCACTATTAAGTGGCCACCTAGGTCGCCGGATTTGACACCGCTGGACTATTTTCTTTGGGGTTATTTAAAGGAGAGAGTGTACCGAAACAGACCTAACAACATTGAAGATCTCAAAGAAAGAATAAGAACAGAAACAAATAGAATACCTCCTGATTTTATAAGGAATGCAGTAAACGGATTTTACCAACGCCTAGGGGCGTGTCAGGTAGAAGGCGGTGGACATTTCCAGCATTTGTTGCGCTTTTAGAATTTTCATTTTAGTAATACATAACAAATTTTTATGGATAACCTTTTTGTTTCAATTTTCAAATTAAATGTCAATATCTTGGGAACAGCTGAAAATCGGGATAGCAAGTCCTACATAAAAAATATTTAGAAATTTTCGTAGAATTTGAAAACCTAATTAAAAATTAGACATTTCATTCAAAAAAATTGTCAAAGACGTGACAACTGTTCTAGGAGACAGTATAATATTTTTTTATGTCAAAAAATGCACAATTAAAAATAATAATTTACGGGTCCGAGCATTTTTTCTAGATCGTTTTCCTTTAATTGATATTAATTTTATGCGGGACTTTTGGTAGACCCAAATATTCAATTAAGAAACTAATTTATCAAATAATATACAGTGTGTCTACTTAAGTTAACCATATGGAAAACTTTTTTGTTATTAATTTTAAGGAAAAAAGTTATTCATTATGCGTGGCTTAAGACCTAAAATGAAACCAGATATCAAATTTTCGAGTCAGATACGAGGTTTATTATAAAATATGAATTATTATGCTTAAGAAGTAGGTATCTTTATTTTTAACAATATCGAAAATTATTATAAAAAAGGTTGATCAGAATTGAAAACTATTCAAATATGAAATCATGGTCATTTGCGTTAAAAAAAGAGTTTTTACTTAACTTTTTCGAAACTTATCTGCAATAACAATGAGAATTTACCTGTAGTTACATGTTATCTTTTAAATGTTTGACAGTGAACCTCAAAACGCGTTGGAATATATATAAATGGCACCGTTATTAACTTCTGAAGAAAAAATTGAAACTGGTTTGATTGTGGGAGAATACTATAAACCGCATTTAGAAGCAGCAGTTATTTTTAAGAATAGATATCCGAATAAACATATTGATGAATCAACAGTTGCGAAAATAGCAAATAAATTCAAGACTTACCATTCACAATAAGGGGTGTCCAGTTTGCGATGGTTTTACGTTATTAGTAAAGATAGAAGGATTATGAAGGATACGGTTTTCGCAGCACTGTGCTACTTTTTTGTGAAGCAAAAGATGCCGCAATCAGAATTTTTCTAGTCCTCCTTGTTTTTGATATACGGGATGTTTTTGAAAATTTTACATTTTGTGACCCCCCCCCCCCCATATTTAGGTTACCCTGTAGCTTATCAAAGAGAAAACAAATGTTCTTTCTGTAGTTTTTTACGTAGAATCCAGTGACATACTCAGATTTGTTCTACATTCAATAGTTTCCGACAAAAAAACTTGCTTTTTTTTTAATGGGTATATTTTGGACACCTTAATCTAATTAGTAGTTATACTTCAGTTAAAATAAATATAATGGATAAATCGAGTTGTGTTTTACTCCGTAAAACATAAGAAACAAAAGCTGAAAATTTATAGAACTTTCTCATAAAAATTGTTCAAATTGTTCTCCATTATGCCTTAGACATGTTTCACATAAGTTCTTATTCGCCTTAATAAATTTAAAATAATAAAAGGCCGCGTTTGTAACTCCCTAAATGCTCTTTCAGTGGCATTTCTTAAATCTGCAATTGTTTGGTATTGAATAGAAGGTTTTCAAGGTATTCCCACAAGAAGAATCCAAAACCGACAAGTCGGGTGACCTTGGTGGCCATCTTACAGGTCCATTAGTTCCAATCCAGTGACCAGGGAAATTATTGTTTAAGTAGGCCCTAATAATTAGCGCATTTTGAGCGGGTGCTCCATCTTGTTGCGGATGCAAGTTATTGAGAGAGAGCACCTCTTCTATTATTTCCGGCACAACGTTTTTCAGAATTTCCAAAAATTAATTTGCATTAAGGCTGCCTTCAAATACACTATAAATTATTAATAACATAATAACATAAAACGTTAAAGCCAAACCTGCCTTGCCGTTCGAGTGGAAATATTACATGCTGATTTTCCCGAGAACAAAACCTCATATATATTTTTTTTTAATGATAAGGCACAGCACTGCAGGATAAATCCTTTATGGCGCTCTGGGAGCGGTGCGTGTGCGCAGGAAACGATTCACGTTGGTCTTGAATCTTTGAAGATTATAGTCGTTGGGGAACACGATCTCAGGGAGGTCGTTCCAGAGTGATGACGTTCTCCAGATAAAAGTACTGATGGGCTGCAGTGGCTCGTCGTGTATTTCTACCATGCACCGCTCTGGGTGATATCAAGCGGGCAACCTCAGTTGAACACTTGCCATGAAAATATTTGTAAAATAGACTCAAGTCGCCAACCTGCCTTCGATGTTCAAGGCTTTCCAGGTTGTTTGTCAGACTATGGTCACCGATCAATCATCAATCAAATCATATTGTGCCGATTAAATATACCAGCACTGGTAAAATGAGCCTAATCGGACCATATAACGGTTCTTTCAAAATTATTTTCCCTGCTGATATTTTGTAAATATCAATTACAGAACTCTATACGACGCTGTGCATCACCAGGATGTAAGTTTTGTACTAGGTGGAATTTATATGGCTTAAAATTGTCTTTTTTTAGGATTGTTTGAACTCTTGATTTAACTATTCCGATCGAGCCTTTAGCCGTTCTGCAAGAACTAGTTGAATTTGTTTCAATTGAAGCTAAAAATTTTTTTCATCAGTCTCGCGTTTTTTTTTTGTTGTAGGTTTTACGCCCAGGTTTCGAAAATGAACCGTGTTCAATTAAATTTGATATCATCCTTAGAAAAATTCTTCCGGCTGTCGTCTTTCAGGATATCTGCAAGTAATTTAAGAAATTTAATAATCTTCATAGAGATACTACAAAAAGGCGTATATTTATTTATTGAAATACACTTCTAATGCTTCATCTGCATTTTCATTACAATGGACATAACAAACGAGCATGTCGTATTTTTCATTATTTTCAAGGTTTACATTTTCTGTCATAATTAGGACACACTGATTTTTTACTATTAATTAGATATTTTACAACAACTTAGAGAACCTGAATACTCTGACAGAAACTAAAGAAGTTTTTAATATGACATAAATGACTGTGTTCTTTTCTTTTTTTAAATACCCGTGTCATGGCCTACTAAAAAAATATGTATATTTTTTAATAAAACGTAAATTTCGTGCTTAATATTAAAAATAGAAATAAGGCATTATATATTTCTGAGAAGCTTGTTATAAACTAAATTAAATTATTAAAAAATACATAGGGTGACCCATTTAAAAAAAAAGCAAGTTTGTTTCTTTTCTCGGAAACTATTAAACGTAGAAAAAATCTGGGTACATCACTGGATTCTACTACATTAATAAGCTACAGGGTAACCTAAATATGGGGGATGTCCCAAAATGTAAAATTTTGAAAAACATCCCGTATATCAAAAACAAGGACTAGAAAAGGAAGCTTGATAGCCATGAACAAAATTGAACCGACATTCCGTATGCTCTCACTTTAGTTAGGAGCCCCTCATGCCATACTCGGTAAAAGGCCTTGAAAATGCCCAGTGCTACTCCCCTACATGTAAAACATTCTTGCAAATTATAATCCGACCCTGTCTAGTACCCCCATAAATTTACCAAATTTAACAATAGCGGCCGCATATCATCGATTACCGGAGTCGTTAAAGCAACGGTAGAATTTTGGGCATACTATACACATTTATATGCATGCGCATCGGTGGAAAAACCATCGAAAAACGACAGGAACCTATGAAGGGGCTGTTAGGGTATCTACCTACATGAAAGACACGAAAAAACTGAAAATGATAGATTTAGTCTAAGCATATTTCCTAGATCGGTTATAACTAGCTTTTTTAAAGAAATCACAAGTTGTATAACCTTTCGGATATCGCTCCATGTTATACCGCAAGGATAATTTACAAATGGTTTGCGAGAAGATACTTTTAGGCTGAAAAATGTCCAATATTATTTATATATAAATATACCATTATAGTGCCTGGTTTATTGATGTCTCAACATATCCCTTCCGAGTTGGCTTCCATGTTGAGACAGTCAGGCGCGTAACTACAGAGGGGCCTAGGGGGGCCGAGCCCCCCAGACGTCGCTAGCCCCCCCCCCCCCCCCAGAAAAAGGCTGACTTTGTAAGCTCGCTACTCACCTCGCAAATATAGCATCGATTTATAATTATAATCTATATAAATTATAATAAATAATCTTGCCAAATATCACTCGACCATCATTTTTTTATTGGTTAAATTTTCCATTTTTCACTCAAACTTTTTTGGCAATACTCGTTGAACTTTGGGCTTGTTTATTCAAAAATTAAATCCCTGGAGCTTCGCTCTCGGGATCTAATCAGAGTAAACATGTCCAAATTCAACTCGAAAAATTTCCAAAAAAGTTTTCGTGACAGCTGAAAACTCTAACCGATAAAAAAACGAGCTCTTGTGATATTACTGTTGATTATTGACCAAATTTGTTAAAATTTGGGCGTGGTCCAAAAAAAATTTCGCCTGCGCGGCCTCCGCCGGCCCGCATCTACACGAGCCGCCACTACAAGTCACAATAACAGGCCCACCCTAGGCCACCCCCAGGTCAGAGGGCTAGTTACGCCACTGGAGACAGTGTGTTAATCCACAGCGGAAAAGTAGAGGGGCAATGCCTAATGAAGACAGCAGGAAAAGGTTGTTTAAAGTGTTATATTAAATTGAAAAGTCCGTCAATAATGAGTTTTCTTTAGTAGGAAATTACTAATAAATATATTTGTTACCAGTAAATGTGTTTTCTTAGCTGAAAGTCATTGGCTTTATCAGTAAAAATCTATACAGTGTGTTCCAAAATACTTAACTTTAAGGACAGAGTGTTTAAGTGAAAATAAGATCAGAATGTAACACAGGGCTTTAATTTCAAAACGAACCACCCTAATATCTCTTGATTTTCGGGGAAATAAGATAAGACAAAAAAACACGTCTATTTAACATCGAAGGGGACGTTTAATTACATATAATAAATTGCATCAACTCTTCATTTCCTAATAAAAAAAAATAAGCATGAAAGAAAATAATTCATAACATTAGGAATACGAATCTCTTGTAGGAATAAGCGATGCTAGGAAATTACAAGAAAACTATTTTCACATATATTTTCAAAAATACAAAACTATATTAAGAAAAGTAATCATGCGAGCAAAAAATCTGTATTATATGCAGTAAATAACTAATTCTAAAAATTCACAGACCTTATATGACCTGAAATATTGTAAATCGCATCTCTGGTCGAAACACATTTAAGACGAATAACAAACTTAGACTTGAAGTAGACTCTCAAGAACTTACTGAACCATGTGACATTGCTTACCACCTAAATGACTATTACGCCAATATAGCACGAGATACCACGAGGAATATTAATTGTAATGATAGGACACACTTTTCTCATTTTCTAAATCAACTAAGACGAGACTTGCCTAACAGTTTTTACTTTGCACCGACCTCTGTTCCGGAGGTAATCGATATTGTCAAGGGCTTTAAAAACAAGGCATCTACTGGCTTGGATGAGGTTGCAGTAAGGGTTGTGAAGGCACTCCCAAGAAGTGCCTATGAAAAACTTTTTGAAATTATAAATTGGTCTTTTACCGAGGGCATCTTTCCTAGTAGCCTTAAGAATTCACTGATTGATAAGGGCGGAAAAATTAAAAATGCCTCCAACTTGCGACCTATATCCCTCTTATCAGTATTTTCAAAGATTGTGGAGTTTGTGGTTAAAATGCGTATTAAGTACATCGTTTTTGGATAGGTTCCGTATTTTGTCTTCGACTCAATTTGGATTCCAGTCCAAAAAAGGTACAAGGGATGCTGTCTATGGATTTTAAATAATATATATAGTGGTCTCAATGACGGAGACGTCACTCCGGCAGTGTTCTTCGACCTTGCAAAAGCGTTTGATTGTGTAAACCATGACATACTCTTGGTAAAGCTTACGGGGACGAAAACAGGTAGTTTAAGTACTAGATCCGAAAGGAAAGAGTTCGTTCTCATACTAGGGACATCACTGATGGAGTTCCACAGGGCTCCGTCCTGGGCCCACTGTTGTTTTTACGTTATATAAACGATATTGCATGGTTAGACGCTAGTGGTTCATTTACTCTGTTTGCGGACGATATCTCTGTCTGCTGGGCTGAGGCCGAATTAGAAAACTTTCAAAACATACTCAATAAAGATCTTACTTTGATTAAGAAATGGTTTAATGCAAACAAACTAGCAATAAATACAAATAAAACTAAGCACATGGTATTTCTAAATAAAGGTCCTCTATCACTGAGAATCGGAACTCACGTGGTGTAAAGGGTGCTGGATTATAAGTTTCTGGGATTAACGGTCGATCAGGGCTTGAAATGGGAAGCACATTTCAAGAAACTATCCAAAAATTTGGCATCAGCTCTCTTTGGTTTAAGAACTGTGATCCTTGAATTAAATAATAGGCAAATTACTCTGGAAGTATACTACGCGTTGTTTGAATCCCATCTTCGAAACTGTTTGATTTTTTGGGGCTACACTTCAGAAAGTCTCTTTTCCTGATTCAAAAACGAGCAATGAAAATCATATGTAACAGCGACACACTTGCGCACTGTAAGCCACTGTTTAAATCACTCAAAATCTTTACCTTATAAGATTTACTTATGTTCGAAACACTAACTTACTTACGTAGACATGAAAGTGAAACAAGGAATAACATACATAATTATCCCAGATTTATTTGTTTTTCGAGCTTATTTTATACAGGGTGCTCTAATTGTATTTCGAAATTTCTGATAGTTTGGATTAGATTTACTCAATTTTCTTAAATGCGACACCCTGTATATTTTGTCATAAATTGAAAGTTCTACTCAGTCCCTTTATGACGGTAAAATATTTTGAATATTATCTGTGGCGTTGCCAAATCGTGATTATTTTCTCAAAATATTCATTATTTTTTTTAAGGTAGGCGGTCTGGAATATTGCAATACCCTGTATTTCATTGTATTATAAGGAACATACGTTTAAAGAAAATACTAAATTTTATAACATACAAATAAGTCAAACATTAATGGAAATAAAAATACAAACTTAAATTTTTTTTATCATAATATTTTGCGGCGTTCCAAATTATAAATCATTTAATAACATGTTATACAAAAAATTAGTTTGTTACATAAGTTGTTCAAAGTGTCGTCCATTTTGATTAATGCAAGTTTGAATTCGTTTTATAAAATTGTCTCTTACATTAGATAAGGTCTGACGTGTCATATTTTGAAATACCTCTCTAATTCGTTATTTCATATCATCACGGGTGGTGGCGGGTAAACGATATACTTTTGACTTTACATAACCCCATAAGTAGTCCATGCTGGTCAAATCAGGCGATCTGGCCGGCCAGTTAATTGGTCCTCCTCGGCCTTTCCATTTTTGAGGAAACTCTTGATCAAGATACGCACGTACTATGGAAGTGTGCAGGAGCGCCATCCAACTGAAACCACATATTATTCTTAATTTGAGCTGGAACATGCTGAAGTAACACTGGCAAATCTTCTAGTAAAAAATGTAAAAATCGTTGTCCATTTAAGTGCTGCTCAAAAAAAAAAGGTCCAATAATATAATTATTAATTATACCTCCCCAAACATTGAGCGACCACTGATGTTGAAAATTAAAAACTTGAATGGCATGTGGGGTTTCAGTAGCGTAAAAGTCAAAATTATGTCTATTAACAAAACCATTCTTATGAAATGTGGATTCATCGGTGAAGAAAACATTATTAACGAATAAAGGATTTTCTCTTACTTTGTGTTGTGCCCATTGGCAAAATGTTACTAGTCTTGGAAAATCGTTGTCTGTGAGTTCTTGGTGTAGCTGAAGGTGGTAGGGATGAAACTTATTCTTTTTAAGCGATACTGCCACTGAAGATTTTTTAATTTAAGATTTTCACTAATTCCTCGAACACCCAACGACGGATCCTCGGTCACTGACAAAGCAATGGCAAATTGATTATCTTCGGTTAAAACAGTCTTACTTCTTTCGGTTTTTTCATACTTGACACTCCCTGTTCGCTCAAACCGTTCTTTTAACCTCTTAAATACTAATTCCTGAGGATGCCTTCTTTCCGGAAAATTTTGGGCATATATTCTTGTGGCTAAAAGAGAGTTAGTTCCCATGACTTTCACCCAAAGTATAAACCATATTTATTAATTCTTCTGGAGAGTAATTCATTTTAAGTGTAACTATTGATATATCACGTACAAAACAATAAAATGTCAAAAATGAAGTAAACGAGGATTGTTATTTATTTTCCATGGCTAACTAAGTCTTAAACGTACAAAATAAAATAAAATATTTAGATGATTGAAATCACATCAATTTAATGACTACTAAGAAGAATTATTGGATCGGGATAGCATCAAAAATTTTAATAAAGCGTAGAAGATATGTACAAAAAAAGACAGGGTATTGCAGTAATCCAGACCATTTAACTTAAAAAGAAATAACAAAAATTTTTGAGAAAATCATCACAATTTGGCAACGCCACTGACGATAACAAAAATATTTTACCGTCATAAGGGGACTTAGTAGAACTTTCAATTTATAACGAAATATACAGGGTGTCCCATTTACGAAAATTGAGTAAATCTACTCCAAACTATCCGAAATTTGGAAATACAATTAGAACACCCTGTATAAAATAAGCTCGAAAACACTTATAAATGGTACTCATATAACCCAGATGCAACTATTTGCAAAAAATCTTGATTAAATTAAAATCAATAGGGAAACTGTAGCATATTTATTGCAACCGTGCAAAAACAAAAAAATTAGGAAAATAATTAATATCTTGGCAACGCCGCCACAGATTGAAACGAAAATTTGGAATTATGTAAATAATAAAGAAATACACTTGTTTCGGGCAAAAAATATAGGGTGTCCTATTTAAAAATATTGAAGCTTAAGTTGTCCCACTTTTGTGAAACACCCTGTATATTTCAAAATATTTTTAAAAATACACCTTTAAGTGCCCCTTGATTTTTATATTAAAAGTTTTTCCTTATCTATAATAGCATAAGAGATATCGAAGAATTACACACTAAGAACCCGACTAAACTATCGGCCGATAGAAAGTCTGCAGTGTGCGGGAACCCTAAATGGAAACCCACATATATATTATTGTCATTCTGTGTAGTGCCTTTTACTAGTTTGTAAGTTGTACACCTTTAATTGATCAACACCTTTAATGGGTTATTATACAGACCATGTAATGCAATGCATTGGATCAATAAAATTGAATTGAAACCCCAAGGAAGTCGTTCCAGAGTGATGACGTTCCCCAGATGAAGGAATTTTCGAACAGTGTCGTTCGAGCTAAGCCGAACCACGTACGGGTAGGCTGCAGTGGTTCGTCGTGTATTTCTACCAAGTCATTATAAAAAAAAAAAAAATTGTGATACATCAGACTCAAATTTCTGTATATTTTAAACTTAATTATTACAATCCAACTTTGGAATATTTCAGTACAAAAACGTCTCGCACGTTTAAAAATATATGTATATAAAAAATTAAATACTTAATATGATTAAGGCATTCGAAAATTAAAGCGGACCTCAGACGATCAGTAACATGAAAAATTGACAGTAATTTTCTGATGTCTCTAAAGCCTTTAAAATAACTTACGACTCGCCGAATAAACCGCTGTGTGACGTCACTAAGTTCTATAATCGGTTCGCGCTCGCTGCCATTGTTTACGACTAAGAAGACAGGTGGCCATGCACATCGCCCTTTCTCCGTTGCTGGGTAACGGAGTAGACATCGACAGGAGATAAAAAGTAATTTTTAATAATCTCTTGTTCCTTTTCTAAAATAGTGTTAGAGAAAGTATAGTCTAGAACTCGTAGGAAATGGCATTTTCTACTTGTTATAGAATATACTAATAAAAGTAATAATAATAAGCTTCTGCAGTAACTGAACAAAGACACAGTAAGCGCCTTGTATATGCACAGAAAGACTGTTGCACAAGTTCAAAGCGGGCGAACTGTGCGACTTAATGACGTCACCGCCCTGCCAGCGTTTTATTTGATTTTGATCTCGTGTATTTCGAAAACTACTTTTCGGATCGACTTCAAATTTTCAGGGCTGACCATGCCTTATAAATGATTCATAAAAATTAAGTAAAGAGTGTAATTTCAGGTTTGACTAAATGAGCCCATTACTTCACAATAATATTTCAATAAATTCTCAATGTTCGAGCTGTAATAGAAAAAAAAATGGCTGGGTTTAGACGTTGAGTACCTAATGTCAAAGTTTAGAATTCTCTGAGGAATATAATATAAGTACGAAATGTCCCATTTAAAAATATTTTTTTCTAAATTGCTCAACACCGTAAACTTGGCAACCAGGCCTGGATTTAGGCATAGGCTGTATAGGCTGAAGCCTAGGGCGGCAAATTTTGAGGGGCGGCAAATTTTACGTGGCGCCAATAATTATTATTAGTTTCGAAATCGGTATTATAAGATTTATATTTCATTATTATTTTTTTTGTGTTTCGAGCATATTAATATATTTTGCTGCCTGTGACGAGTCTCACGAGTACAAAGTACGTAAAGTAGACTAACAACAAGATATGTTCATTATTTCGTAGAATTTTCACTTTTAATTTGCTTTTTTTTTATTACTTAACTAGATAAATATATCTTGCTCATCAAAAATGAGTGGACGAAAAAGACTGTTAGGCCACGAATATAAACGTTTGCGTACTGAACAAAAGAAAAAACATGGAGAATGTAATAAACGAAACTCCGAAATTAAATACATTTTTCAAGGAAGCAATCTCAAAACCTACATCAATAAGTCAAATTCATTAGATTTTTCTAAAAGTAAACACGTTTACCCTGATCAGTAACGGTATTGCCCAGTGTCGATATTTAAAACAAAGTTATGGAATGGTGAAGTAGTTACTCGTAAATGGATTGCATATTCTGAACAAACCGGCCGCTTATTTTGTATTCCATGCCTCCTTTTCAAAAATGGAGATTCTCAATTTGGATCATTTAGATATTGGATATTGGAAGAACGTGTTTAAAAGAACTGAAGAACATAAGAATTCAAAATTACACAAAACCTGTGTTTACAACTTTTTATGTCTGCAAACCCAACTAGAAAGGATTGATTCTCAAATTGGGCGACAGTTGCAAGAAGAAATCGGCTACTAGGGAAACGTTTTGAAACGGGTAGTTGCCATTGTAAAATCTCTATCTTCACGTGGTTTAGCTTTTAGAGGTGAGGATGAACAATGAAAGATAGAAATTTTTGGCACAATTCGACCCATTTTTGGCTAAACATATGGCCGTTTTGGTCAAGAAGGATCAGGCACAACAAATTACCTTTCTAAAACTATTTATGAGAAATTTATTGTACTCAGGGCAAAAAAGTGAGCAATTCCATTATAGAAGAATTAAACAAATGAAAATATTTTTCCATGATTGTTGATTCGACACCAGACATTGCGCATAATGAGCAATCAGCATTGATTATTCGTTATGTCCAGCAAGATGGAGTACCAGTCGAAAAGTTTTTAAAATTTCTTCTGAACGTGGGGCTTAAAGCTAAAGATATGTTCGAGTGTTTAACAAACACATTTAAGTCTTTAGATGTCGATATATCAAATTGTAGAGGACAATCCTATGACAACGCTGCAAACATGTCAGGAATTTATAATGGGTTGCAAGCCAAAATAAAAGAATTATGCCCACAGGCGTATTATATTCCATACTCTGCACATTCATTAAATTTAGTTGGATCTTCGGCTGCAGAATGTTGCATAGAAGCAACAGCCTATTTTGATCTTTTGCAGGGGCTGTATAATTTTTTTGAAGCAACAACCGCCGGATGGAATGTATTTGCACTCTTTCTGCAACGAAAAAGTTTATTGCAACTTGCCAACTTTAAAAAGTTTGTCTACAACTAACTAGATGACGCAAGCAAAACTCTACGAGGAGCTTCTGCTGAAATACATAAGGCATTATGTTTCTTTGAAGACGATGCGCCGCAAAAACCCATTCATCGAAATGAAGCTATAGGTATTCGAAAAAAACTTGAAAGGTTTGAAACAACATTTATGACTGTATTTTGGGGATTTCTACTTGACAGAATTAATATTGTAAATAAATCATTACAAAGTGCTTATATCAATATTGTACAAGCAATTGAATCATACAATTCCCTAATTGGTGTTATTCAATCTCTACGTGAGCAATTTGATGATTATGAAAGCGAAGCAACAAAAATATTTTTTTTCGATGAATTTACGTATGAGAATGACACGAAAAGAGAAAGATTCGGAGTCTGAGATCTAATGAAACTCGTGATTCTCGAAAAACTAACGTCGATGTCATTCTTAATGGAAGAGACAGTTTTCAAATATCAACATTTAATGTTATCATTGACACGTTACTACAACAATTTAAAAAAATAATATCTTGTTATAAAGAGCTGAGTAAAACTTTTAGTTTTTTGGATGCTGCCTTTTTAAAAACTATAAAAGGCAATTTTGATACTGACGAGATCAAAAAGACAGCTAAGCTTTTACGAGATAATTATTCTTATGATATAAATGAAAATTTGGAAGATGAACTATATCACATTTTCTACAGCATTGTTCCTTAACTGAAAACGTAGTCGGAAACAATATGACAGACTCTTTTAAATGGTTTACGGAAATGAATTTAAAAAAACATATATCTAAATATTGATATTATTTTTCGGTTATGTCTCAGTCTACCTGTATCTAATTGTTCTGCAACGCAGTTCTTCAGTGTTAAGGCGAATTCTTAACTACTTAAGACCTACTACGAAGCAAGAACGGTTGGAATCTATGGCAATTTTAAATATAGAGTCAGACCTAACTATGTCGTTGGACTATGACCACATAATTAACAACTTTGCCGAACATAAGGCTCGAAAAAAAATCTTTGGTTTAAATTATTTTGTTTTAAAAGCTTTTTGTGACCTTCAACTATTTTTTGTTAGAGACTTTTTTTTTGACTTGTCTAATAAAGACTAATTATTTTTTGTTCATAACGTGTTTTATTTTTGAGATGTTTCCAGTTTCCACAAAGATTTTCTATAATCTTTAATTACATTTATACACATATCTAAATTTTACGTTTTAAAAAATACAATACGATAAATTCATTATTTAAAGCTACCTATTTTTTTTCTTTGCCAAAAATTCCTGCAATGCAATATTTAAAAAAAAAGCGGCAAATTTTTCTCAGCCTAGGGGCGGAAAAGTTGCAAATCCGGCCCTGTTGGCAACGTTGCAATTGTCACTAGCAGCTCCGCCAGCAGCTCTTACAAACAGATACTGAATTTTAGCTACGTCGGAAAAACGGTATTAAAGATATTTAAAGTGTTCCAGCTCTCACGCTCAGAGAGTTTTGAAAAAATAGAAATACCATCCATATAAATTTAAAATACTGCAACATTTATCCATGCCCAGTGTCGAATAACTTTTTGCCAATGATATTTAGAACAAATCTGCACCAACGCATCTTCTAGCAGACTTGTCATCTGGTCTGACGAATGTTATTTTTCAAGTGTACGAGTTTTTAATTGCCATAACCCGAGGCATTGTTCTGCAGAAAATCACTATTTATTTTAATTTTGGAAAGAGCACAACGAGGGCGCTTCGGGATTGGTGTATCATGTTTTATTTTGGGCCGACGCATAGTCTACAGGATGACGGGGGCTTCACAGCACGTAAATACATAGAAATCCTGGAGGAAGTTATTCCCGAATTGCTGGAAAATATTTCATTGGCCCTTTCAATTCCAAATCTTAAGGCCATTTCTGGGCAATAACTTCCCTCAAAGATGGATAAGTACAAACGGGCCTGAGAGGTGGCTCCCGCACGATCTCCCGTTTGGATTTTGTTTTGTGAGGTTCTATGCAAAATCAAGTATATAAGACACTACATGAATTTCTAGCGGAACTTCGTGAGGCAACTGGGTTGACCTTCCAAACTCATCATAATAGATCTATTATTATGTTCAATGCAGGTGGAATAACAAAAATGTGCCAATAATGCATTCAAGAAAACGGCCGGCATATTGAAAACCATCTTTAAAAGACCCTGGCTTGTTGTTTTTACTTTCAGTGTTTTTTCTTATTATTGATACATTAGTTTTATGTATCTGTTAATGTCGTCCTTGTTTCTTCGCAACACAGTTTCAATATTTGAGTTTTATAATATTAAAAAAACGTTTAAAGCAGCATTCATGTCATCTATTGAGGAGTATGTTAGAAGCAGTGACCTTCAACGTGAAGGAACAATTTTTTCAGTCAGATTTTCCCATCCTTGTACTAACTTCCCTCTGGCATACTGTGTTAGAGAATTAGAAACACAAAAAATGCACAACAAATCTGCTAAATTAACAATTTTATTTATTATATACAGGGTGGTCCAGTAAGAGTGGCGAGCAGGTGTATCTCTCAGAAAGTTTTGGTAATAAATTTTCAGGAAAAAAAATTTTATACGGAAATCGGCAAAGAGAAAATGCTGGAATTAACTTTTATAGTTGTACGATTACCGCCGCCGCCGTAACTGTTGAGATAAAATTTAAAATTCAAATTATTTAAAAAATTGCCCCATTAAGGTACTATCTTGATAATATGAATGGAAAGCTTATCCATTTTTGCGGAAGTTTGTTCATAAGTTTCTTTTCGTATGCCAGATGATAATGGTGGGGAAAGTTCGTGAATACCTTAATTTTAAAAGTAGTGTATCTTTTACACCTTGCATCCGATTTTAATATACTTAGGCTCGTTTGAATGAGAATTCCGTGGTTATTTAAAAAAAGATTTTGTTGATGGTCGCTAACTCGTGTTTTGTTTCCCAGGGGGCGCTTTGTATAAAACTTTCCGTTTTCTCAATTTTCTTAAAAAAATTTAATGGTACGGCATACCTTTTGTATAAGAGTTTCGAACAGCACCAAAACAGCTACATTCTAGCCAAAACCGCGTTTTATTATCTTTCCTGGTTCTTGAGAGATCTGCAAATAGCTCTATTTTTCCACGAAAAAATTAATTTATATTGGATTTTATTAAAGTTTTTTTTTTATTAAAATGTTGAAATCCTACATAATTAGCCTTTTTTTTCGCTATTATTTAGATTATCATTTTCTTTTAAATTGATTTTATAGGTAATATTATGTATTTTATTTTTATTTTATTGACTTCTCTAAACAAAAACACTAGTCCAAATAATGTTTCATTCGAAAAAGCTATTTATGTAGAATTTAAGCATTTTGATCAAAAAAAATAACAAAACCTTGATAAAATCCAATATAAATTAATTTATTCGATAATAAAACGCGGTTTTGGCCAGAATGTAGCTATTTTGGTGTTCTTCGAAACTCTTATAAAAAGAGTAAATTTTTTTAAGAAAATTGAGAAAAACTGAAAGTTTTATACAAAGCGCCCCCTTATAATCAATTTTCTTGAGCCAGACATCAGTCTTTTGCTCTTGTTTTTTGTTGTAGATATCTGGTCGATAACAATTTTGAAAGGTCGTGATTTTGAATTTTGTATTTGATTTTTTTCTCATCTTCTTCTGTTTTGGTCTTACGTGCTTTTCTTAGTCTCTTTAATACATATCTGTATCATTTATCAGGGGGGGGAGCCAATCTTTAGGGATGGAAAACAAAACACGAGTTAGCGACCATCACCAAAATCAGTTTTTAAAAAAAAACTGATTATGCCACTGAACTCTACGCAAAAGTTCTATCAGTATCAGTTCTTACCTTTTTGATAAGTTAACGCATAACGGAAATACGAGGGGTGCCTAAAAAGCGAAATTTTTCAAAATCACCCCAAGACAGCCATGACATATTTGACACGGGAATCGCTTGTTTCGTTAAAAAGTAGCACACTGACGCGAAAACCGCAACTCTCTATGTTGTATCGAAAATGGGACACCCTGTACAAAAACAATAAGACGCTTTTGTCGAAGTTTTATACGGTTATAATACAATTCATGTATATTTTTATTCACTTTCGTTATTTTCAGATGTTGTATTTGTTAATTCTGTTTAATAAAGCTGTTAAAATAGTTAATTGATTTTATTTGACTAAGTACTATAAATAAATAAGCCAAATTTAAAAAAGAAGTATCAAAACTTGATACATATCCATCATCGATCGATCCGATCCGAATATTAATCGTCCGAGGCCCGCTTAAAACACATTAGCATACTTAAACACTAGAGTCAAAAATTACTAATAGAATAATTACCTTTTACTACTAGGTCTCGCTCTTCTGCTTGCAAAGCCCCTCGAGCTTACTTAATATCAAACTTAAATCAGCATTTTTATTTAACTTTATATAAACACAGTTCCGAATATCATGAAACATCAACCAACTTGGCACTTCTTTCGATAAAATTTTCAAGTGCTCCTCCATCTCTGCCTTGGTTAAATTACCCCTATAAGAATTACCAAGCTTGTCGACAACTGTGTCTAAAGGTAGCACCCCTTTTTTCTCAGAAACAAACAGGTTTCGCGTAAGACGCGCCAAATCTGGTAGCCGAGAATACTGCTGAATCTCTTTCTCCTTGCCAACAGATCTTGTCATAGACAGAAGGGCCTTAGCTGCTTGTTTTTGACGTACTTTTTCTAGCAGTGCCTTTGGAATACCTAGAGAAAACAAGAGAATAATCCAGGTCCAGTATACCAAAACGCATTGTAACTTACCTTTTAAAACAGAGTGGGGCATTTCTCTAGGAGCTTCATTTACAGGTAAAGGTGTCTGTGTTTGTTTAGCTTCTCTTAGTTTTTGAAGAGCTTGTTCCATTCTAGTATTAGCATTAAACAGAACTCTAGCTCTGTCTAAAACTTCTTTTCCTGTTGTTAATTTGTCTTCGGCTGGGGGTTGTGGTAGAGGAGTAGGTTCAATGTCAGGAACCTAATAAATAAGGTGGTATAATACTCGTATGTAAGTTAAAAAATAATAAAAGCATACATTTTTATTTATTTCCTTCCTACCTAATCAAAAATACAATAACGTAACTTTATGGGAATGTGATGATGCATAAACTTTCCTTAAGACGTAAAGGCTTACACACACCGACGCGGCCACGGCCACGCCTACGGTGACGGCCGCGATCAAATTAATGTAATGAATAGTATATTAAAGTACATGTTTTATAAAGCATCATCTTATAGCACGCGTCCATGTTAAAAAACGAGCCGCTTGCGGCGAGTTTTTTAACGAGACAAGTGCTCTAACTGCTTTATAAAACACGTACTTTATACTATTTTTTCTATTTTGTATTTTTTTCAATAAGAAAATACATATTTAAAAAGAAAATCAACCCTTCAAATTTTGTAAATTTGTGTGTCTAAATTCTATGTTGGTAATACTCTAAATTTCTTTTTATCATAGTAGCCTTGACAATAAATAATATTTTCTTTGTGTCATTGTCACGAAATTTGTGATTTAATATTTCATAGAGTTGTTCATAATTATAATTAAAAAAATATGGAGCATGATAATCTAAGTTTAACTCCCCCTGAGTTAAGGGATATTGCTAATAAAACGATAAATCAACTTTTACCAGAGAAATCCCGAAAACTTTCTTTTCTCATGGATAACAATAACAGGAAACGTCAGACGTCAACAGAATAAAACATTTAAATATAACCAATGCCAACTTTTAAAAAATAAAATTCGGAGTTCGAAATGGATATATTTCGAACTCGCTAGCGCGTTCGAAATATCTATTTTTCGAGACAAAATTAGAAAAAGTATATTTTAAACGTCTAAAGTCTATTTACATTTGAAATACGCCCGATGTAAACACTGAACATCGCGTGAGTCACCTCATGACTGGTAATTCTCGCAACGCTATTGGAGTTTAAAATTTTTTTTACAGAGTTGTATTCAGTTATCTGTCTGCTTGACAGTATTGCACCGTTTTGATTTTTGTAAGTGTGTGTTAGAGTAAACTTTTGTGGTATTCTTGGTTTTTGTTGAAGAAACGTTAGTTTTATTGCACAACGTAGGTATATTTGATAAAACTGAAGTATGTTTTCCACGGATACAGCGGATGAAGGTGAAAATAGGCCGTTAACACCTCCTAAAAAACGACCCAAAAAGGGACATTTGGACATACGGACAAAAGAAATGATTCTCAATGTTTATAAACATGAAATGCTAGAGAATCCTGTGATGGTTATTCATGAAATTGAAAGTAGAGTGGCAAATAGAACAGGGGTGTGTTGTAAAACAGTGTTTAACGTCGTCAAAGAGTATAAAAAAAATGAAACCTTCTCTGAACCAAAGAGAAAACTGTCCTACAAGCAAATCGTGGATTCTGTCGACGATTTCGATAAAGCTGCAATAAGACGAAAGGTACATCAATTCTATTTTAGAAATGAGCTTCCCACAATTGATTAAGTGTTAAAAGAGGTTAATGATGATCCAGATTTACCGACTTTTAAAAGAACAACTTTCTGGAAACTATTAAAAAAACTTAATTTTAAACATCAAACTAGGGGTAGAAATAGTATGTTGCTGGATAAAGAGGAAATTGTCCTGTGGCGAAGGGATTACCTAAAGAAAATAAAACAGTACAGGAATGTAGGTCGAAAAATATATTATATGGATGAAACCTGGATTAACGCTGGCCATACGAAAGCGAGAGTTTGGGTAGATACTACTATCTCTTCATCCAGACAAGCCTTTATGGATGGACTTTCTACCGGGTTAAAAAACCCGTCTGGTAAGTTTTTTGATAGATTTTAGTACAATAAATGATAGATATTTTGTAGTATAGTATGTAGATAAATAATTGTAAAAAAAAAAACAAATAGTACATTGTCTGTTAACCATGTAATGAAGGCTATTACTCACGAAACTAAGTTTGTTTTATAATATTTACATTGAATTCTGGGAAAATAAAAAGTTTATAAATTTTAGGGAAAGGAAAAAGACTTATAATATGCCATATTGGTAGCGAAGACGGATTTGTGCAAGATGCACTATGGGCTTTTGAATCCAAGAAGTCTGGTGATTACCACGACGAAATGACCGGACAGTCGTTTGAAAACTGGTTTTCAAACATTTTGCCTAAGCTAGAAGATAATTGTGTCATAGTATTGGATAACGCACCCTACCATTCGAGAAAACTCGAGAAAATACCCAACACGGCGTCGAAAAAAGCAGAAATTCAAAACTGGTTATTGTCAAAGAATATAGAATTCGACGAGCAAATGCTTAAAATAGAACTTCTGGCCCTTGTTAAACAGCATAAAAAGCAGTATGAGAAACTTAAAATAGACGAAATGGCAAAACAACATAATAAAATAGTATTGCGCCTTCTGCCATACCACTGTGAGCTGAACCCTATAGAATTAATTTGGGCAGATATGAAGCATTACGTGGCCGATAAAAATCAAACATTTAAATTTGCCGACATGAAAATTCTTTTTAACGAGGCGGTATTACTAATTTCTCCTGAGAAATGGCAACATTGTATTGAACATGTTCGTCAAAAGGTAGAACCTAAAATGTGGGAATTAGACAGTATCATAGAGGTTCAAATTGAACCACTTGTAATAAGAGTTGATGATAGTAGCAGCTCAAGCATTTTAGAATTAGAGTCAGAATAATACATTCTAGTAAGTCATTAGCTAGGTATAGGCCCAAAATTCTGTATAATACATATTTTAAGATTTATTAATTTTAAAATATTACAAATTTATTTTATTCACGGGGTTTACGACCATAATACGGTCCTGTTTTATTTAGGCGTTCAGGTGCTTTTGTTGACATTATCCGTATTTGAAATGTGAATAGACTTTAGACTTAATTTTTATTTCTATTATTTGTTATTGATAGACGATATGGAACAGGAGACTATTACTATTAGCTGTTTGTGAGGAAGAGGATCAAAATATACACTTTCTTTTAGCCTTTATATTTTTTACTTCTATGTGTTCAGATTGCACGCCACCGCAACCGTGACCACGCCAGTGTGTCTATAGGGTGCAGCGTCATTATAGGTGAAAATGTATCTTTTTTAATTTAAGAAACGTAATACCCGGCAAAAGTTGGGATTTATAGAGTGGAAATAATAACGTTTTTCATATTTACAAAACA
Source organism: Polydrusus tereticollis (assembly GCA_963920685.1). Taxonomy (NCBI): domain Eukaryota; kingdom Metazoa; phylum Arthropoda; class Insecta; order Coleoptera; family Curculionidae; genus Polydrusus; species Polydrusus tereticollis. The sequence goes on from OY987330.1 coordinate 47,897,257, forward strand.
ATATTTCTCTCTACCCCCGCAACACCCCAGACACTGTATTAGTTTATTTTTTTTAATGTAACAGGAATTAACATTTGTGCTTTGAATAGATGTGAATTTTAAAAATATTAAAAAAAATAATTTCTTTGAATTTTCACTCTCGCACCCCTCAAAACTTTTGCTTACATTAGAACAATTTTCCTACATTTTCCGACATATGGAAAGAAGCCAGAATCTGTCCTATTTTTAAAAAAGGCAATGCTGATAACATCTCGAATTATAGGCCTATGTCAATACTCTCCCACTGAATCCTACTTAAAAAACTTTCTTAGAAACAGTTTTAAATTTTTTGATAAGTTAAAGGGTAACCGAAATACAGGGGGTGGTCAAAAAGAAAACATTTTCGAAAACGCCCCGTAGCTTAAAAACTAAGAAAGCTATGACAATTCTGTTTGCGACATCTTTCGTTTCACGAAAAAGTAGCGTAATGTAAACACCGCAAGTCTCTATCTTTACTGGTTACCGAGATACCCCGCAATTACATCGAAAAATGGGCACCCTGTACATGCACCGACTCTAGGGCGTTTAAGCAATTTTATCAATGGTATGGTTGGATATCTGCCACATTTTAAAAATATTTTGAATTATACAGGGTGCGCTCAAAAAGTAGGGTGTCATAAAGTTACATTTTTTAAATGGAACACCCTATATCTTAGAATATTTTTGGTTTTTACATAAAATTATAATTATTTTTCATTAAATGCATTATAGGTCTACACCCAATAGCTTTCGAGATATCGACTCTTGAAAAATTACATTTTTGAACTTTGACAGCGTCTAGCGGTTTAACGATACGCCATAGAGCAAAACGGCTTACATGTCCCTGTCTTACTTTTTTATTATCTTCTCAAAAATACCAAATTCCGGTTAAACCGGAAGTACTATATTTCCGTATTTTAAGCTACATTCGGTTTAACCGAAAGTTGACAATTTTAGAAAGATAGTTAAAAAAAACTAAGATAGGGGCATGTACGCCGTTTTACTCTAAGGCGTACCGTTAGAAAGCTAAAAGCTGTCAAAATTCAAAAATGTAATTTTTCAAGAGTCGATATCTCGGAAACTATTACGTTTTACGTTTATACTTATAATGCACTTAATAAAAAATAATTGTAATTTTAAGCAAAATCCAAAAATATTCTAAGATATAGGGTGTCCCATTTAAAAAATGTAACTTTATGACACCCTACTTTTTGAGCGCACCCTGTATAATTCAAAATATTTTTAAAATGTGGCAGATATCCAACCATACCTTAGTACAAAAGCTTATTATCGACAAATCTTATCTTCAAGGCATAAAATTATTCCGCGCAATCGTTGACTCACCCACAGGGTGTCCATTTTTCGATGCAATTGCAGGGTATCTCGGTAACCAGTAAAGATAGAGACTTGCGGTAGTCTATTGTCTCTTTTATCGTATATTATATTGAACTAGTGGGGATAGAAAGGACATCTTTACACTTTCAGAAATTTTACAGGCATGGCGGAGTTTAAAAATATTTAATTTATAATTAAGTAAAAAAGTAAAAGTAAAAAAATCTTTATTAATCCTTAAGTTCAGTACACAGATTTATGCCCTAAAAGCCCAATATAATAACAGGATATGTCAAGAAAATTACAAAGAAAGAAGAAAAAAAAACACTTTACACTTAAGTAAGACTAAAGTCTGTGCGTTTTAAGAAGTCCGATATCGGATTAAATCACCAAGGGATGTTATCGCTTTTAAAACAGTAAGTCGGTTAAGTTACAATATCTTAGCACCTTCGCTATACTTGATCACACCGAACATCCCACTGGTTTACTGTATTCTATTACTGGGCGGAATCAGAGGTTTTAAAACAAAATTATCTTAGAATTACGCGTTGAGCATAAATACAGATATGCCCGAAATAAACAGTACTGAAACTAAGTTGGCGGTGTTTTTATGCGTGCGCTGTCACACTCAAGTTAGCTAGTATAGACCTGTCAAGTAAACCTCAAAGAAGTAATTAGTAGGGCCTAATTGTTAAAAATGGTGTTAAGTACAGAGGAGAAAGTGTTTCTGGTAGAGCATTATTTTCGCTCATACGGAATGGGCCGACATAATGGTGCAAGTTTGCTATACGTGTCTGATCAATTCACACAACGGTTTAATAAACGTTCTCCAAGTAATGCTGTAATTTTGAAGGTTATTGAAAAGACAGACACATTTTAACACATTTTAACACGATTTATCCCTGATCTACGTCAATTCTGTCCTGCACGTAACTTGGCATTTCGAAACCAATTTTTTCAGCAGGACGGGGCAACTTGCCATACTGCTGCCGCAATTCGTCAATTTCTTCAAGAACATTTTCCAAGCAAATTCATTTCACGATTTACTGACTTCCCTTATCCTTCACATTCTCCAGACCTCACACCTCCAGACGCATACATTTGGGGCATGGCTAAAAATGCCGTTTTCAAACGGGCACCACAAACCATCGATGAATTAAAGGATGCCGTTAGAGTCTTCTTCGCAGCTCTGAGACAACCCTTATTCAATAACATGACCAGAAACTTAGAACATCGTTATGAAGTCTGTCTTGAACGAGGAGGTGCACACTTAGAACATATAATAAAGTGTCAATAATATGTATTTTTTAAATATATAATACGATTACAAGTTCAGTACTGTTTTTTTCGGGCAATACTGTAATAATTAAATAGATAATTAAATTATTTTGCTATTATTATAGTTAAATCTATATAATAATCGCTATTTTCCAAGAGCCAATTAAAATTTGCTCAAGTACGGGATGGTTAAATATGTTAAAGATTTTGTCAGGTATATACTTTTCCGATAATGACATTATTTTGGGATTATTATAATTAAATCTTCATAATCATTACTATTTTCCAAGAAATAATTAAAATTTGCTGAAGTGCGGGATGGTATGTTCTACTTTATTTTAAATAAGTAGTTGTGCTTTTCACTTTTAGTTTGTTTCTCATTGTGTGTGAATTAAAATCAGTTATTAAGGAAAGTTATGGAAAATGTTCAGCAAGGTGGCACATCGCCTAGAAGGCATTTATCTCCAGGTGAACGCCGTTTGGTATTACAAGTGGAACGTTATTTTACTTTAGAAAAAGATAACTCGGGCCCGTTAGAGTCTGTTTTGGCAGTGCAAAAACGAACGTCTGATGCTTGCGGCATTTCAGAGAAGACCTTAAGAAGACTTCGAAAAAAGAGTGAAGAGGATTTGGACAGACCATATAAAAGGGTTCGACTCCATTCAAAAACCTTGGATTTATCCCAAGGGATAAAACTCTCTATTAGGAATATTGTTTATGATATGTATAAAGCCAAGGAATATGTTACCCTCAAAGCTATTATTGAAAAGATAAAGCAGAAAAAAACTTTGCGATATTGGAACTAACAGTTTGTCCATCATCTTAAAACATATGGGTTTCAAATATAAAAAAACGAACAACAGAAAACTGCTTTGTGAGCTGTCCGATGTTGTTTCGAAAAGATGGCAATTTTTAAGGGATTATTTAAACAACAAAAAATCGGAATTGTCAAGACAAGTTGTTTTTCTTGACGAAACATGGGTATTTGCAAACGGAACTTCAACAAAAACGTCTTGGCAGGATGACTCAAAGCATTGTTATTCAAGTACCCGTACGAGTAATGGAAAAAGGTATATTATATTACATGCTGGTAATGAAGAAGGTTTTGTTTTAATAAATGCCAGTTTGATATTTTCATCAACAAAAAAAACTGATGATTATCACGGCAATATGGATGCTGAAATGTTTGAGCATTGGTTCGAGGAAAAACTTTTAAAAAGTTTAGAAAAACCTTCCTTAATTGTTTTAGACAGTGCCTCTTACCATACGAGACTCGAAGAGAAATTCCCTACAAGCAGCTGGAAAAAGGAAGAAATAAAAGAGTGGTTGTCAAAGAAAAACATAAACCATGAAAATTTATATTTAAAAAGTGAACTTTTAAGCAAGTGTAAAGAGCAGTCATTTAAAAAAAAGTATGTTGTTGACGAATTAGCCCTCAAATATGGACATCAAGTTTTGAGATTGCCGCCCTACCATTGTCATTACAACGCAATTGAATTGGTATGGGGTATTAGCAAGAACAATTATAACAAACATGCCTGTAAAAATATCGGTAAGCCTAGCGTTATAAAGTTATGGGAGGAGGCGCTTAGCCAAGCGGGCAAAGAAGAATGGCGGAAATGCATTGAACACACCGAAAAAATTATTTTTGAATCTTATGAGACAGAACAGGTTATAGATGAAGTAAGCCCGTTAATTATTACGAATGATGATGATGATGACGATGATGTTGATTCTGATGAGTCTGAAAGCATGGGTGAAATTTCAAATGCAGAGGAAGACTACTTTTAGTAGTACCTATCTACAAGTAGGTACGTTCTGTCGCAAGACTACAAAATCGGTTCTTTTTAGAACCAAAACTTTATAAAAAAGAATTCGTAAAACTAATTTGTCTGAATACTACAAAAGCTAAAAAATTATTATTTTTCTTTACCTAAACTAATTTTTTATTTACTTTAAATTATTTTATTTAGAAAATGTAATTCATCAACATCCAAAATTACCTTCAATATAATTTATTGTTTGAGAGCCATCGACATAATGCTCAAGAGGTTTTATGGCTTAGCGGACTTCTTAAAACGCACAGACTTTAACTGGTTTTAAAATTGACAATTAAATACATAAAGAAAAGTAAAAAAAAATAAGAACAGACAAAATAAAATTAAGGCCAGAATTGTCTTTATCCCTAATACCAGTAAGCAGCAATATGCGTTAAGTGGTAGAGGAAGCATCTTACTGCCACGCCGTACTATCGTCAATATATTCACTCATAGTGTAATAGGCCTTTCTAATAAGTACCTACCGATTTTATTTTATTTTTGAATAATGTATTATTTAATTCTCTCATTTCCTGGGGAACTTTATTGTAAATTTTTATTAAATTGAATTGTACGTTTTTTTGAATATAGCTAAAGTTACATTTTGTATTCTTTAAGTTTGTTTTATTTCTTGTGTTGTGTGGGTGTTCCCTGATATGTTCAGACAAAAAAATTAATCATCATAATCGTTGATGTTTGTAAAAGGAATAAATATATAAATGGTAAAGTTATTCATAGTCAAGCTAGGGCAATAATTGTCAATAAATCAGTAAGTATTTGTTTTTATATTTTATGCAATCTAAGACTAAAATAATTTTTAAAAAAATTATTACGCACGCCTATACTGCCACCGTCATAGCGAATCGCCCTTTATGTGTGAATGTATAGGGTTCTCCCGTATATTTTGCCACACACCTATACAGGGTGATATTTAAGAATGTGGCCAAATTTCAAGGGGTGATTATTTGAGTGATTCTAACACGAAAAGTTTATATAAACATAGGTCCGGTAATGCTTCGTTTTCAAGAAACAGGGTGTCAAACTTTTTAAAAAAATCGTTTTTTCGTAAATATCTTAATAATCCTTTAGCCGATTTTGTTGAAATTTGGCAGTGTTATTTAGGGTAGTAAGTGGCTAATTTAGCCCTAACTAAATTAAAATATTTTTAAGTCCAGTGGTGCCCCGGAAGATTTTTGACAAAAAAAATGTGCGCCACTGATTTTTTTGCAATGTTTGTATTTTTTTCGCATTAGGCAACTAAAACTATAACTTTTTTTTTTTTAGTATTTTTTTCGTATCTTGCTTCGTTTTTGAGAAAAAACATAAAAATAAAAATCGCGAAAAATGAAAAAAAAACAAAAAAACGACCTCCTGTTAGAATTTGCCACTTAAGACATTTTTTTAATTCCCCTGATAACAAAATCGTTTGAGAATAGTACTACTTTATGCAACGAGAGCATAAAGTAGTCCTTTTTTTACACGATTGGAAAGTTTGCGCGCATGAGCTGGAGGCATGTTTCATACAATATTTTTTCTACGGTCGTAAACGAATGTCTGCATAGGGTGTTCAAGTTAATTTATGGGCCTATTTTAAATATCAGAAACTATTTATAGCGAGAGCCAGAGTATCCAAAAATATGTACCTACTATAAATTTCTAATAATGACAGATTTGTCATAGAAACCCGACCTTGTTAAAAAAAAGTAGATCAGAGTGAAAAAATGTTCCATAACGGTTCATTTTTTCACTCTCATTTAATGTGATATGAACCGTTATGGAACTTTTCACTCTGATCTACTTTTTTTAACATGTTAAAAGAAGATGTGCTTCATGTATTTATAATGGTAAAAAAGTCGAGTTTTTATAACGAGCGTAGAAAAAAAATATTAAATATTTGTATTTAGCTACAATTTTTTTGTATCTTTTATAATAAAGCTCAAAGGTGGGTGGCAAAATATACAGGAAAACCCTGTACATACGGTGTGTCATTAATGATAAGAGATACAACTTTGGTTGAATGGGGAAAAAGTTGCGCACTCAAAGGACTACCAATATGGCATTCAAAAAGTGTTGGTAAGATTTTCAAGTTTTAACATAATGGCCCTCCCTCCTATATAATAAATATTTATAATTTTCTTGGGGTGTAATAGTTGCGTTAAAAAAAATTAATTACCTTGCATGCATTTTCATGCTAAATAGGTACTTGGAAATTAACTTTATTTTAAATTTTACCGAGAATTTTACTTATTATTATTATATCCCAACAAGGTAATTACATCAAATAACTATCTAGGTCACCACTACAAAAATAAATAATAAAAAATGTAACATTGAAATAGATACAACTGCGTACCTACTTTCAGAATGTAAACAATACCATGCAGTTGACAAACTAAATATTATTATAACAAGGTATGCAATTTTAACACAAATAAATCAAAATTGATTTCATATAGCAATAGTTAGGTACAATTATTAAAAAAAGGTCAAAAGTCAATTCTACAAAAAATTGCTCAGAAATAGGTACCACACTTACCTTCTCTATATCAAACTCAGCATGCCATCTTGTAACTTTATCCTTTGGTATGTGAATAGGGGGATCCAGACTGGTCAAGAACTCATGATGATATTCCTTTACTTTATCCAATAGTGTATTAAATAGCATTCTCCTTCTTTCCAAGAAAATTTCAGAATTCATATTTGCATAGTCTTTAATGTTGGGTTTTATAACAAGCTCCCATTGTTCAGCTTTAGATCCAGCACCATAAATCTTTAATTTTTCTTGGGTAAAAGTAAAAGCATCTGGATATATAGTATTCATCTGTGCGAGGTGTCTTTCTGTTAGGTTTCTTTTTATCATCTCCTCAACAGCAGGTTTTAACTTTCTAAATGTAATAGTTTCTTTACGATTATATAATATTTGTACCACAGTATCCACAGCCCTGAACATCTCTGCCAAAAATCTGTATTTGAATGGTAAAGTTAGTGCTGGTTTGGAAGTTTCTTCCAACAACTCTTTAGAAGGGCTCTGGTATGAAATTGGCACAGCATTTTTCGTGGGACTTAACAAACTTAGAAGATTTTTTCGAACTCCACAACTTTCTTTCCTGGGACTTAAATAGGCTTTTTCTGGAGAAAATAGTTTTTGTGGGCTAAAACATAAATTAGATGTAAGTACCTACCTAGGTGCTTACTTTCAATAGGTATGTACAGAGTATTTTCGGAAGTTCTTACCAAACTTTTTTATACTACTGATTTTAGAGAAAAAACGAATTGCTTATACAAAGATCTGCATCACTCATTTCTGAACCTTCCTGTATGTTCCAAGTTATTATTTTTATTGGCAGGGTTATTTTCTCAAAAAAGATGTTAGGTACCTACATATTATACCTACCAGCTTATTAACTCATTTTTAGATAGTTGTTCTGTGTACTTATCTAACTTCCCTACTGAATTAGCACTTTTACTTTTTTAAGTTCTACTTTTTATGAAGGGATACTTTTTTTTTCTAAAATCAATATTAAATCCTATTTGGTAAGAACTTCCCAAAACAGTGTAAAAATTTTTTTTGTAAATTAAATGTCCTACCTGGTTTGAACCTCCAACTCAATAGTCTTAAATCCTTTTAACTTAGGTGATTCTGGAATTTGAGAAGTCTTTGCCTCGATTTCCTTCAACTTTTTGGCACCTTCCTGGAATCTACTTAATGAAGCCTTCAACTCAGACAGGCGAACACTCCTGGTCATCTTATTTTTTATCTCCCTTAGGGAAGGTCCATCCATCCTTATTCTATCCATAGCATTTATTCTTTTTGTAGGAGTGCTAGGTGGGGTGACATGGTCTTCATGATTTTTTACTTGGGTAATTTCCTCGGGTGCCTCCACTGATTTAACTATAGTCTCTGGCTTGCATATCTTGTTAAAAAGCTCTTGGATATCTTTGTTATTAGAAACAGGTTTTAGCTTTCTGGCTCTAGCAGCACGGACAACTTTTTTAGGAGCACTTTTTGTATTCTCGTTTACAGCCATTACAATCTTATTTGCTATAATCTTTTCCTCCTTCTCTTGTAGTTTATTAAGTTTCTCGCTGGGGCAATCATCCTGGGAACTTACCGAGCCCTGTGGAACGTGTGTTACGATAATGTTTCTATCTTTTCCTAACCCCTGTTTCACAGGGGCTCTTATTTGATCTGCATCTAACAACAAAACCTTTCTTGCCTGGTTTATTTTGGAATCTTCTATAGCTGCCCGCTTACGGTTGTTGAAAAAACTCGCAACTGAAGGCTGGGCCATTGCACAAACATAAAATAATTAAATATAAACAAATTTAAAAGGAATTAAATGCCACTGACACTCTGACACATTCCACAGGAACCGTTAAATTCCCTCCAAAATTTGACATGTATCATTTATCGTTCAAATATGTCAGTTGACAGTTGTAAAGAGTGGTATGCACTACTCAAAGTCATTGAAGATCATTGGACTATGTATAGGTTAATTAGCCGAATATTGATTTCAGTTCTCGAACAATTTAAGCTTGGTTTTGCTATACCGCGCTTAAGAACTTACAATGCTTTTGCATTCTAAATTTTTAAACGCGTGTGAGCAAAACTAGGTTTAAGATAGTTTCATAACGCGGATTTCGCAGTTTGCAAAATTTGTGATATTTAATTTATGTGCGAAATTTCTAGTGATTTAAGTTTTTGCACATTGTTTATTTCAAAAGGCCGCATTCGGCCGCAAATAATAATCCTGTAAATTAACGGCTTTGTTTACTCATTCCTCCAAAGTCGTTTTAAGTTGAGATATGGACTAGGAAACTAATTTATCCTACGTAGACGTTAAGTTTCTGTTTATATGTTGTTAAGAAAACGATAAAAGAATAACATATAGGTATATAGATATATAGATCAGTAGGAACTTCGCCGGCGTCCAAATTTGCTAAAACAGCTACTTCTAAGATATCTTCCATTTTTAATAATTATTATTAGAAAAGAACAAAAAAAACTCATAAAAATTATATCAACCGCAAAGAAAACGGGAATATCAATTTTCAAATAAAGTAAGGTTATAAAATCATAAGGTTAAAAAGAAAATATAGCAAAGCGTCCAAGAACTCGAAATCACAGTACACAGAATTTACCAAGCTCGAAATGTAATGAATCGCTAAATAATTTTATCGTGTGGTAGCGTTACGGTAGAAAAACACAAGAACTTTCTAATTATTCGACTCAATCGACTCTCCCCTTGATTTGCATTTTCGCGAATATGTAAACACGACCACGACCGATAATCATTTCAAGGCGGCTAACAGGGAGCGGATAACTAGCCGACAAAACATTGATTTTTAATAAAAATTTGTTTTTAGGATATCATGATAGACTGAAGAATAAACAATTAATGATAGTAATCCTCGTATCTTAATTTTTTTAAAAAATTGCAAGAATTTTACAAGATTTCCAAAGAAAGCGAACTGCGACGATTCGAACAGCGCCGGCAGCGCCCTCTAGACCAGTTTTCGTTGATGCGAAGAGCTCTCGATCGGCGGCCATAATCAAACAAAAGTGTTTTGCAGAAATGACAAACATTTGACGTTTTTTTCTAGTTTTTCGGTGGTGATTGTTTTAAAAAGTTATACAAATGAGCGCTAAATTAGACGTAAATAGACGTGTCCTGGCTATACAGGCTAAAAAGAAGCGGCACAAGCCTGGAAAAAAGAAAGGCAAGAACGAAATGAATGGCCACGGCGAAAATCGAATCCATTCGAAAAATGAACCGTCTCACAGCTCAAGTAATGAGACCATCGAGGATCCTGATGAGCCCTATACTAGTGAAGACGAAGAGCAAGAAGACAGTACCGATTACCGCAAGGGAGGCTACCACCCTGTCAAAATTGGCGACCTCTTTCTTGGAAGGTACCATGTCACGCGAAAATTAGGTTGGGGTCACTTCTCCACAGTATGGCTATGTTGGGATCTAGAGGCTAAACGATTTGTAGCTTTGAAAATTGTAAAATCGGCTGAGCACTTTACTGAAACAGCACTGGATGAAATCAAAATTCTTAGGGCTGTCCGAGATTCTGATCCTTTAGATCCCAAAAGAAACAAAACAGTTCAACTTTTAAATGACTTTAAGATTAGCGGAGTCAATGGTGTGCATGTGTGCATGGTCTTTGAGGTGTTAGGACACCATTTGTTAAAATTAATTATCAAGTCTAACTATCACGGAATTCCACTAGCTAATGTACGTACTATAATGAGGCAAGTTCTTGAAGGACTTGATTACCTCCATACCAAGTGCAAAATTATTCACACAGATATCAAACCGGAGAATGTGCTTGTTTGTGTATCAGAAGAATACATTAGAAGACTTGCTTGTGAGGCAGCGGAAATGCACCAATTAGGATTAAAATTACCCACTTCCCTTATAAGCACTGCACCCCCACAAGAAATGCAACCAACAAAGATGAGTAAAAACAAGAAGAAGAAGCTAAAGAAAAAAGCAAAAAGACAAAATGAGCTTCTAAAACGACAGATGGAGCAAATTATTGAGATTGAAGAAAAAAAGAAGGTGAACAAAGAAAATGGTGACATCAATGGAGACATAGAGTGCAATGGTACGAATAATTCTACACCAGAAGAAATCGCAGATGAAATCTCTGAGAAACTAAGTAATGGTTTAGATGAACTTGGAGCTGGTGAAAATATCCCATGTGAAGAAGTGAATATTGCCGATCCTGTCATAGTAATGTCAGAAGATGACTCCCCCTCACTAACATCTAAAAGTGAAGGCAAGATGGAGCTTGATCCTGCGTTTGTGGAATGTGACTTTGAGGTTAAAATCGCTGACCTTGGCAATGCTTGCTGGGTTGATAAACACTTTACTGAAGACATTCAAACCAGGCAGTACAGATCTCTAGAAGTTTTACTTGGTGCTGGATATAACACATCAGCAGACATTTGGAGTACCGCCTGCATGGCTTTTGAACTAGCAACTGGTGATTATTTGTTTGAGCCACACTCAGGAGAAGATTATTGTAGAGATGAGGACCATTTAGCCCATATTATTGAATTATTAGGGAATATCCCAAAAAGAATTGCCCAAAGTGGTTCAAATTCCAAGATGTTCTTCAACAAGAAGGGTGAACTTCGTCACATCACTGGGTTGAAACCTTGGGGTCTTAAAGATGTCCTCACAGAAAAATATGATTGGAGCCCAAAAGATGCCGAAGATTTTGCCGCATTCTTGAAGCCAATGTTAGATTTTGATCCTGATAAACGGGCCACTGCAGCAGAATGTTTGAAGCAACCATGGCTGAACAAAAGTGAGCCGCTCTCTGTAGGTGACTGATTTTTCAAATTGCTTATGTTAAAACTAAAAAAATAGTGCATTTTAGTCCATTCAGAATTGATTTCATAAAATGCATTAAGTACCGCCTTATTTACATTTATTTTTTATCCAGTTCAATAGGGCCTTTGTTTAATGTACATAGAATTAAAATAGAAGAAAATTGTGATGTATGTGTTTTATATTAGACAATATAAATGTCCCTCTTAGGCTGCCTTTAATTTATTTAAACACTATTGTTAGTAATTTATTTTTTTTAGCAGTACCTAACAAAACTGGCCAAAAATAGGGACACTTTCAATGCCTTATGAACTTATTAGCCTTAAACAACTAACTGTATTCTGTCAGTCCTATAAAATAAATCAGTATTTTTTATTGCAGGCATTTTAATATTTATTTGTATGTTTGCTGGTTGTCCAACTGAAATAAAAAGCTTTTAACATTTTTCGTAATATCCAAATTTAGAATGTAATAAATGATACAAAAATGATGTATTTTATGAAAGGCAGCTTATTTATAATGACTATTTTTTTCGTTGTACCTATCTATAGCAATAGAAGATTTTAAAATCCTTTGTAAATACTAATTCTACTTTCAGTAACAATGCAATTTTATTTTCTAAAATGTTTAATCAATTGATTGGGACCGGCAGAACATGATCTGCTGTTCTTTATACATCATAATGTGAAATTAGGCAAGATTTTTTTAATATTAATTTTTTTTTTATCAAATATTTAATTTAATCAATATTTCTGGCTGAAGACACCAATTTTATGCTTCCAGAGTCCTGTATTTTTGGGTAGTTGTGAAAAATATATGTTAATCTAATATAAAGTAGCCCGGGGATGTGTAGATGGAGCATCTGCCACAAATATACGATGGCTTAGTTTACATCGTAAATTTAATGTGCAATTAGAGATCAAAAATCTTTTAATACACACAGATTTTGTACAATGCAAGAAATTGCATTGAAAAAAAGTTTCAAGCTGGCTTTAAATCAGATTCTCCAACAGGTTTGGATTAAATTCCAGTGAACGATATAAGCTAAGCCATTATTTTGAGTATGTAGTAACGTATATTTGAATCATCAGTACCATACTAGAGCACCAACATCATAAAAATTTGTATTTAAAACAATTATACTGAAAATATACAATGTACATTGAATCTCTAAAGTATACAATGAATTGATTGTTCCTCGTTTTATTATAGCCACCCAAAATAGTAGTGTCATTAAGTTTTTTTTTATGGTATTGTAAGCGAATGGTTACATCCTCTACTCCAAGCCAATATTTTTTAAATGGCACACGACTATACTAATAATGTAATAATCGGCTTGAGGAAAATCTGGCTTTACCAAAATTCAAATTTATATACATTGCTTTTTTTACAAATTTCTTTAATTTTTAGCAAGTTAAATATTAAAAAAGGAAATCTAAATTAGTTTAGCTTATCAAGAAAAAGTTGTGTTTTCAATTTTTCATAAAAAAACTAGTTAAATAAATTATTAATGTGATTGCTGTCCAGTAATATTGTGTCCAAAAAAAAGCAAAAGAATAAAAATGCTATAAAACTATTTCTATTTGTAGACAATGACACAATTTATTTTTCATGTAAAAATGTGACAATATTTTTAATTTTTATCCAGCACGAACATTATACAGGGTGTTTAAAAATTCACTACAAAGATTTTAAGGGCGTATTTTTGAGATCAAAATAAAATATTTGTTTCCTATAAACATGTACCCTAAAATGCATATCCTTCAAGCTACAGCCATCGTATGTTGCGGGAAAAAAATGTATTATTTTGAACTGTGACTACCGTTATTCATCAAATCTAATAATTTGCATGCCCCTGGTACTTTGTATGCGCTCTGCATTTTAGGACACATGTTTATACTTTTATAGGAAAACCAAGCCCTGTCAAACTAATGAAACAAAAAAATGGCAGTTTAATCCGACCTTTTACAAAAGGCATCTGTAGGAAGTATGCATACCTACCTATATTATTTTCATTTCAAAAAAATATGTTTAAAAGATTTTATTTTGTGTTATATTTTCATTCTACAGGGCTTGGACTGAAAAACGTAGGACTTCGTTTAGATCACAATTATAAGGGGACGGTATGACAACTGACACCCAACAGGTATTAAGCTTTACCGCTGTATTAAGCTTTACCGCTAAGCAGTATGGCCTTTTAGATATACAGGGTCGCTGGTATGTATGGAAACGGTCGATTATTTCTTAAAGTAAAACAGGTAGCAAAAAATGTCCCAGATAAAAGTTTTAGGGTTTTTTATAGTCTATTAGAATTTTAAAAAATGAAGTATACAGGATGAGTCAGAAAGAGAGAGAAGAGTAGAGAAATAAAATTATTTTTTTTAATAGAAACACCCTATATCTTAGAATATTTTTGGATTTTACATAAAATTACAATTATTTTTTATTAAGTGCATTATAAGTCTAAACCTAATAGTTTCCGAGATATCGACTTTTGAAAAATAACATTTTTGAATTTTGACAGCTTCTAGCTTTCTAACTGCTCTGTCTTAGAGTAAAACGGCTTACATATGTCCCTATCTTAGTTTTTAACTATCTTTCTAAAAGTGTCAACTTCCGGTTAAACCGAAAGTACATATCGTTGGTCCTATTTCGTTTTAATAATTTGGTGAGTGAACATGTTCGTTGACTTAAAGAGCCGGTTTATATTTCTTCCGGCTTTTGAGCTACATCCGGTTTAACCGGAAGTTGACCCTTTTGGAAAGATAGTTAAAAACTAAGATAGGGACATGTTAGCCGTTTTACTCTAAGACGTACCATTAGAAAGCTAGAAGCTGTCAGAATTCAAAAATGTTATTTTTCAAAAGTCGATATCTCGGAAACTATTAGGTTAAATTTAGACTTATAAATGCACTTAATAAAAAATAATTGTAATTTTATGTAAAATCCGAAAATATTCTAAGATACTTATAGGGTGTTCTTTTAAAAAAAAAGTAATTTCATTATTTCTCTACGGCTTTCTGACTCATCCTGCATACTTAATTTTTTAAAATTCTAATAGACTATAAAAAACCCTAAAACTTTTATCTGGAATATTTTTTGCTAGCTGTTGTGCTTTAAGAAATAATCGACCGTTTCCATACATACCAACGACAACGATCCTGTATACAGGGTTATGATAAAGAAACGGATCAGCCTTTTATATGAAAACCAAAAATCGCTCGGACCCGTCAAATTTATTTTTTTGAAAAAAGATATTGTACAAGGTAGATTATAAAAGTGCTACATGTGTCAACTTTAATTTTTTTAATGAAACATATTGTATATTTTTACATTTTTATATTCTACAATCAATTCTAGACATTTTTCATTAATCATGCCCTCAGCCGTTTACGAAATATTAACAATTTTAAAACAAAATAAACATAATAAACAAACAACAAATAATGAAAAGAAACTATTTTATAAGATGTTAAAAATGTCCTCCAACAACTGTTCTGCAGTAGATCAATCGATCTAGAAATTCCTGTTGTACAGGGTTATCCAACCAAGACTAGACAAGGCGATTTTTTGACTTTTCCTGTACTTTTATAAAAAAACTGAAATAGTCATCTTAAGTCATTTTCTCCCGCGAATTGGAATATCTTCAGCAAAAAACAATTGAACATCAAACAAAAGTACTAGGGGCCACTTTGATATTTTTTAAATGGGATGCCGTATTTTTAATGAGCTTATCCGATTTCTCATATAAATTTTGATCTAAAATGTTGGATTTTTAATTCAAAAACGCCTTTTTTCTTCAGTTTTAAATTCGAAAAATGTTCGTCTACCGTAAGATTAATACCTGATAGATGGATACCCGTTTCACCTGTTCACCCTTTATCCTGCTTTAAAGCGTCCGTCAGTTAGACAAAATAATCAAGTTTCAAATTTCTATATATTTTTCACGAATTAATTACAAATAATGAAATATTCTTTAGAAGAACGGCTAAATGTAATAAAATTATATACAAAAGTGGAGAGAATGCTCGACAAACACAAATAACATTTTTTGAGAGTTTCCAGAGACACATTTCAGTGGATACAATTCTCAGAATTAAGACCCTATTTGAAGAAAGTAAGACATTGAAAGATAAGCCAAGAAAGATGAAAAGACGGAATATAAGGGATCGAGCTATTGTTCAATATTTTACTATAAATCCGAAGAGTTCTATTCCGCAAGCGGTACGAGAAGTAAGGTATGGTCCAGGGCTCCGGAGAGTAAGCTATGGAACAGTTCACAGAACTTTAAAAAAATGTGGTCTAAAACCATATTGCATCCTTCCCGTTCAATACTTAACACAGCTTCAAAAAGAACTGCGATTTCGATTTGTTGCTTCAATGCTGATGAGAGAGCAAGACGAAGATTATAATTTATATAATAAAATTCTATGGAGTGACGAAGCGTCATTTACAATATCGGGGGTATACAATCGGAAAAATACAAGATACTGGGCAGCAGTTAACCCTCATAGATATGAAATGATAAAGTTTCAAGGTTGGAGCTCACTTAATGTTTGGTGTGGGATGTTAGAAAATCGAATTATTGGACCACTATTTTATCGTGGCTCTTTAACAGGCCAAAGATACCTCCATTTTCTTCATAACGATATCGAGGATTTCTTGGAAAGGTTGCCATTGCAAGCCTACAACAATATCATTTGGCAGCAGGATGGTGCTCCGCCTCGTGCAGTTCGAGAAGTGGTAACATACCTAAACGAGCGTTACAATCAGTGGATTGGCCGTAACGGAACAATTCATTGGCCACCAAATAGCCCCGATATCACGCCAATGGATACATTTTTATGGGGTCATTTAAAAAATGTAGTTTATCAACGACCCAACAGAAGTCTGGAGGACATTCAGCAAAAAATTATAAATGAAATTAATAGACTTAACCAGGACCAAAATATTGTAAGAGATTCTTTGGAGAGATTGAAAAGGGGGCATCGGTCATGTTTTGAAAATAATGGAGGACACATAGAACAATTATATTATTGAGATTAAAGTTATTCACTTTAGTTTATAGTTTTTTCTAATATGTCATACTTTTTTTATACGTAAGCAATAATAGATTTGCAAAAACTACTAAATTTGTAATTAATTCGTGAAAAATATATAAAAATTTGAAACTTGATTATTTTGTTTAACTGACGGACGCTTTAAAGCAGGTTAAAGGGTGAACAGGTGAAACGGGTATCCATCTATCAGGTATTAATCTTACGGTAGACGAACATTTTCCGAATTTAAAACTGAAGAAAAAAGGCGTTTTTGAATTAAAAATCCAACATTTTAGATCAAAATTTATATGAGAAATCGGATAAGCTCATGAAAAATACGGCATCCCATTTAAAAAAATATCAAAGTGACCCCTAGTACTTTTGTTTGATGTTCAATTGTTTTTTGCTGAAGATATTCGAATTCGCGGGAGAAAATGACTTAAGATGGCTATTTCAGGTTTTTTATAAAAGTACAGGAAAAGTCAAAAAATCGCCTTGTCCAGTCTTGGTTGGATAACCCTGTACATTTAGTACTATATACTTTCTTCAGTGATCGGACTCTCATCAAAGAAAAATGGTCCGATTATCCTATTTTCAACAATGCCCGCCCAAACATTAACCTTTTCATTATACTGGGTGTGATTTTCTATGAACCAGTGAGGATTTTCCTGTGCCCAGTATCTCTAGTTTTCTCTATTAACCTGACCATTTAAACAAAATGTAGCTTCATCTGAAAAACAAATTCTTTGGACAAATCTTGCGTTTCTATATCTGTTAGCTCAATCATTATTTTACAAAATTGGTCTCGCCTATCGCATCAGGATCATCGTCCAATAACTCTTGTACAAATACTGGTTTGTATGGATGAAACTTCTCTTTTTGTAAAAATTTATATAGATACGGTGGTTTGGTGAATATCGTAGTCCCGTCCAAGTTGTGTGCTTGAGCTATGAGAATTTTCCTGTAGTGATTATATATGTTTATTTTTTTCTCCTCGGATATACCAGGACGACCACTTTTAACAATCTTTAAAAGTACGGGACTTACTTGAGACACTTACTTGCTACCCTAGACACTGTTGATTGGCCAATAGGCGGGCGATTTTGGTATTTTTCATTAAACATATCACGGACTTCCCTATGACTTCTACTTTTATCTCCACAACCCAACTTAATCAAAATTTCAATGCGCTCATCTTCGGCGAGGCGCGTTTAGATGAAATATCAGCAGAGCAAAATTCAAATTTGATTAACATTCACTGTCATTTTTTGACGTCTTAAACTTAAATAAGAAATTGTCATAGTCAAAAGATTGTGACTTAAGTTCAGAACGTTGCTATGTCAAGAAACATACCAATGGTGCATATACCAGCATTAAAGTGTTAATATTTCGTAAACGGCTGAAGATAAGTATAGGGCATGATTAATGAAAAATGTCTAGAATTGATTGTAGAATATAAAAATGTAGGTTTTCCATATAAAAGGCTGATCTGTTTCTTTATCATAACCCTGTATGTATATGAATAGTAAGTAGGCACGTATATACAATATACATACCATTAATAAAGACGTTTTTGAAGTTGCAACTAAATTTTGTTGTTAAAGATGTAGATATACGGGGGGTGGCGCACCTCATAAGACGCGGTAATTTAATGGAAAACGGCCGAATTTTAAAACTTTCTTTTTATTTGATTAATGCAGGATGTTTGTAGTCACAATATACAATTATTTTGAAATACACCAGATGTCCCAAAAAAAAATATCCATATAAAAGTTATATTTTTTTATTAACCTTATTTATTTATACATTAGTACAGAACACCCTATATCTTACAGTTTTTTGGATTCTACTTAAAATTACAATTATTTTTTAATTGGTGCATCATAAGTCTAAACTTAATAGTTTCCGAGATATCGACTTTTGAAAAATTACATTTTTGAACTTGCGACTGTCTCCGAGATAATGACAGCTCAAAAATAGAAAACTTCCTAATTATAATTATTCCTACTTAATACCCACCAGTTGAGTCAAGGTGTTTTCATGACGGCGACCTAAGAGGTCCTGTTTAATTTTCTGTTGTCTGATTTCTAATTTGTTTACAGTATGGTTCATCTGAATGAGAAACAACGAGTTGAAATTTTAATAATGAGCGGTTACGGAAATATGAAGAGATCGCAAAATCAGGTTTGTCAACTTTTCAATGAATTATATCCAAATAGGCTTCCAATAAATTAGTCAACGGTGTGTCGAGTGGTAAAGAAATTTTGAGAAACAGGCAGTGTTAGGAAAGCCGCTAGATCAGGTCGATCTAAGACAGCAACCGGAGGAGACAAAGCTTTGGATATCATGCTCTCAATACATGAAAATCCAACACAATCATCCAGGACAATGGCAATAATGGATTTTAATGTGTCTCATCAGTCAGTGAAAAATTTGTTTAAGCAGGAGAAATTGCATCCCCACAAAATAAAGTTGGTGCACGAGTTAAACGAATACGATTTTGATAGAAGGGCTGAATTTTGTGAGCTGATGATGGAAATATGCAATAACGAAAATAACTTCGCACCAAATAATACCATTTTCTCGGATGAAGCTACTTTCCATTTAAATCGCATTGTTAATAGACACAATTATCGTTATTGGTCTGCTGAGAATACATACTGGTTCCAGGAAGGTCATACTCAGAGGCCCGAAAAAGTTAATGCTTGGGCGGGCATAGTTGGTAGCAGGGACGTGCGGTGAGTTATGAAGAAGGGGAAGCACCGCCGGTAGGCCCGCCGGAGGCGAAAAATTTTTTGAGGACCACGCCCAAATATTGGCAATTTTTCGACGTTTAAATACAGGTAGAATACTGTCATGTAGGTACTGTCGAAAATGTGTGATTATGTACCTATGATTTTTTAATATTTCTTCTATTTTCTAAATGGCTAGGTACCTATGTTTTTTTTATTAATTTTTACGTAATTTGCCCGTCGAAAACCAATTCTTTAGTGACCCAACCCTGCCTAAGAGTCCTTAAAAACAAGTTAACAAAATTTCATAACAGAAACTAATACAGAAAACTATCTATACATTTTTACTTTGAATTCACAGTTTGATTCATTTTAAACGGATTTTTTAGCCGCCTTCACTTCTGTCTTTAAATTAAAATCTGGTGTAGGCCTACCTGTTGCAATAATATTCCTTTTTTCATCAAAGAAAAGCGTTGAAAATCCTTTTTCCAATAACTTGCATACAGAACAGATACACTTTACATTTCCCGAACTCGATGGGCCGGCAATTGGTTGCTCCGATGACAAAATAAATCAAGAAGTAAGATAAACAAAGTCAAGTCAGACAGATCCTCTACCGTGTACCGCGTATTCCTGGCGAAAAATCGCGACAAACAATCGTAACCGCCGAGTACAAACACGTGGAAACTAAATATTTTGGCGGCTTCGTTACCCGCGTCGCATCGCGGCGAAGGAAATACCGAAGTCTAACGATTTACCCTTTACTTGGCACGGCAGACCATATTAATTATTACTCGTATACGCGTATAGAGTGTAGTATACACGTATTGAGATCACTTCGATTCTTCGATACATTTAATATTGCGTTGGTCAGGGATGCATACAGGGCCGGATTTGGTTTGGAAATTAGATAGAAATAAATACTTGGGTATTTTAATTGTATGGATAGGTATAGATTAATATAAAATTTGTTTTGTCTTATGTCTTATGAAAGCGGTAGGGGAAGCAGTGCTTCCATCGCTTTCATGGACCGCACGCCCCTGGTTGGTAGACATATTGTGGGACCTTTTTTCATAGATGGCAATTTGAATGGCGAAAAATATCTGGACCTCCTCAGGAATCACATAATTCCTTCTTGCAGAATGGTTTTACCGGGTGTAAATAATGGCATAAACGAACAGGTATGGTTCCAGCAAGATGGGGCACCTGCGCATTATGCGGCAAATATTAGACAATACATAAGCGAACAATTTTCAAGACGTTGGATAGGCAGAAGAGGTGCTATTGACTGACCAGCGCGATCCCCGGACTTAACTCCGCTCGACTTCTTTTTGTGGGGACACTTAAAGAACAAAGTCTACGTTAACCCTCCAAATGACTTAGAATCTTTAAAAGTCAGAATTAGTGCTGAGATTCGGGCCATTCCAGAGGACTTCCTGTTAAACATTGTAGACGGGTTCAGGGATCGACTGGCGCTCTGCTTACCAGAAAATGGTGGTCATTTTGAACACCTGATCCACTAAAAAGGTTTCACTTGTTTATTATTCCGATGTTAAGTTATTATAAAGTTTGTTATAATTTTAAACAAATAGAAATTAAAAATACAAAAAATTCAGAGTTTTCCCAGTAGAATCCAAATATGCAATCATATGCAGCTATATAGGGTGTTCCATTTAAAAAAGGCAGTTAGTCTCTATGGCAACCAAACCAGAAATGACAGAAAAAATTCATGCAGGTATAAATGTGGGGAATAATTTACTGAACTACTTTCATAAAGGTCACTTTTTCGTATACGAGGTAATTGAAAAGTTACAGGCATTATGCGCGAATTTTTTGCCACTTTGTAAATTCTGTTTAATTAGAGTGTTTTTTGGGTATGGTTTAGAAACTATTATATTTTTAACGCTATTAAAACTGCATCTTAAAATAATTTTTTACCTAAAAATACAACAATAAGCCCATATTTTTACAATCACTTTTTGATTTTAGAGAAAGCGCTTTAAAAGCTGAAAACTTCTTTTTTAAAATGAAAGGGATAAACGATCACATTGTCTTTACAATATGCAGTCAAAAACATTATTTAAATACCTAGGTGAACAGTTACTAAGTCTAGCAAAATCCTATATGGTCTACTTTTTTTACTGGCAAGCGTATTACATTAGTTGTAAAAATGATTAAGTTTCTGTTATTAATAAATAATTATTAATTAGAATCACTTATTTACTACGCCACTCGCCAATCTATTCGGTCAATTATTGTGGCGTTGTATTTTAGCAAAACTCAGGACGGAATTTATTTCGTATTGATCGTATTTGCATATACCTAAATTCTATTTTCGGATCTTATGCCTACGCTAAAATAAAAGAATATGAGGGCGAGTGAATAATAATTTACATTGATTTATGTTTATTTTGTTAAATAATTATGTACCTGATTCGTTTATTAGAAGATTAAAATTTAATTAGCTGTATTTCATACAGGGGGTCCAACTGTGTACAATTATTCAACAACTCTTAAGCTGCAACAAATTCAGAAATTATGGTAATGGCACAAATACAACAATTGTGCAAAAAGGATTTTTTTAAATAACTTTGGAAAAGTTACGGTTTTTTACAAAATTTAGTATTTTGGGGATTTTTAGGACGAAACACTCAAATTTCGTAAACATTTTGATGTCTACAGGGTGTAACCTCGTAAACCATTGGGCATACAGAATGATTAAATTAGGGAAAAGTTGCGCATTACTGAACTCTGAAACGTCATGTTTTCAAATTTCAAAAATCCCGAATATTTCCGAAGCTATTCGGCAAACCCCAAATTATTGCGGTATCGTTCTTATTGAAGATTATTTGAAGAGATATGTCAAAATAAATTTTACATTCTAATTGCTACTTTTATCCTCAACAACAAGGTTTAATTCAATTTTTAATCCGGCGTATCGTTTTCTCGCAACCATCTTCATTTTTGCTTTTCTAAATAATCGTCCAAAAATTTTATTTTACACTTTATGAACGTTACTTTTTATTCTAAATCCAACGACATATCACACTTATTCTTTGTTAGACGTTTAAGAATAAAAAGAAACTCATCATCAATACAAATGAGCACCTTCTTTAATTTTTTTTTGTTTTTATTGTTGTATTTAAACTCTAGTAGATTTTAAAAACAATTTTTCATTTTACAATATTTACAATAGCATTAGATTAATTTTCAAATATATAATAGTTATTTATGTATCTAGGGAATTATAATGGTCTTAATCACCGGGGGCAAAGTTTACGTCCCGAGGGCCTTTGGCCCGAGGGACAGCAATTGCCCGAGGTAATTGAGACCCTTATAATTCCAGTGATACATAGATAATTTTATTTCTGACCGATTTTAGTAACATTTTGTTCATTTTTAAAGTGGAATAAATGTTTCAATAGATGACAATCAAATTGACATTAGATGTCAATCGTTTGATTTTATGTCAAATTTTTCTTAATATCCCAAGGGAGTTATGACCCTTATAATTCCCGCGTAACTAAGACGTTATAAGCTAATAATAATATACCGGTCAGAAATAAATAAATATTAAACACGATGGCGCATAATAAAAAGAAACGTAAAAACCTCTGTTTGCGACCGCCTCTATAAAGTGACCACCTGCGTTAAACGACCGGTTATGAATTCCCCATATTTAAAAATGGAAATCCCATTATTTTATACTCCTCTTTACCGACCCATCTGTTAAACGACCACAGGCACTCATCATTGGAGTGTTTAGTAAACATTAATGCTAAAAACACCCTCCATTAGGGGCAGTAAGACCCGACCCGACAATTGTTAAGAAATATAGATACAAACACTAATTACCTTATTGCAGGTGGATCCATTCAATTTGCTTTAAAGGCTGATAGTTAAATCGGTTGTTAAAATTAGTTTTGTTTTGAACAGTTTTTGTGTGTTTTGGGACTAACGTGAATATTTAAAGATGGCGGGAAAAAGGAAATGTCTTTGTTTAAGCGAAAAATTGAAATAATCGAGAAAAGTGGTTTAAGTACAAAATAATTGGCTGAAAAATTTAAAGTAGTAGTAGTAAGTAGTAGTAACAAGATTTATTTTAGCAATACTGCTACAATATTATAAATTATAGTTTTTTTAACAATAATAAAACATTTAAAATTACAATCAATTTTATGCACCAAAAATATTTTTAAATAAATTTTATCAGATATTTTGTTTTCTAAGTAATGATATTTTTAAGGATTTTTTAAATTTACTTAAGGAATTTTGTTTCTTAATTAAAGAATCTAAATTGTTATATTCATGAAGTCCTTTAAAAAATATTGATTTGTATGTAAAATTTTTTGTCACTTTCCCTAAACAAAAATTTTGATTGTTTCTGGTTTGATAGTTATGATTTTCAAAGTTTTGCGTTATAAAGTCTTTTAAATGAGATGGTAATAAATTATTTTGAATTTTATAAATAAAAATACAAACTAGGAAAAATATTAAATTTCTTATATTCAACCATTTAAGTTTATTTAACATATAATTTATCTTTGTGTATTTATCAACATTTAATATTATTCTCATCGCCTTATTTTGTAAAATTTGAAGTCTACTAAAAATTCCTTCATTTGCAGTATATAAAATTGTAGAGCAATACAAATAATGAGGTAAAATTGTGTTATATATTGTTTTTCTTGAAAATAAACTTAAATTTTTACTTACTCTTTTGAAATAGTTAATTTTTTTCCAATTTTAGATATAGTGTTTTCAAAATGAGCATCAAATTTTAATTTAGAATCCATTATTATCCCTAAATATTTAAGACTGAACTATTTCTAATTTTTGGTCATCTATAAAAATATTTATATTTTCATAATTTATATTATTTCCTATTGCCATAAATTTCGTTTTAGAAATATTTAATTTTAATTTATTTACTTTTAGCCAGTTTGATACCAATTTTAATTCAGAATTTAGACTATCTATGCAACTTAAAATATTTTTACCTTTTACGTATATTAAAGTATCATCAGCAAACATTTAAATATTAGTATTTGACAAAATATTTGGCATATCATTTATATATAAAATAAATAATAAAGGACCTAAAATACTTCCTTGTGATACACCGATATTATTAAATTCCCTTTTTGAAAATGTTTCATTTATTTTAGTTAACCATACTGATATAATTTATTTAATAATTTGTTTCTGTCAATAGTCTCAAAAGCACGTTTAAAATCCAAAAAGTGAGTAAGACCCAAGTGACTATGTCGCTTCAAAATAAAGCAGAAGTTAGAAATTTGTTTAAAGAAGGTGGCAACGGTGAACAAAAAAGAAAATTTCCCCAAACCGAAGGACTGGCAGTGGACCAAGTTGTTTTACCGGTTTTGTAAGGTGCGAAACAAGCACTTACCAATATCCGGGCCTATAATTCAAGCAAAAGCCCTAAAATCTGCTCAATGTCTAGGACTAGATAACTTCCAAGGCATCAAATGGATGGTTAGAAAAATTCCGTCGTCGGCACGATATTACCATCAAGAAAATATATGGCGAATCAGCCGATATCAATATCGAAGACGTAACTGCTTGGAAAGAAGGGCTATTGACCATTTAAAATGATTATGCCCCTAGAGACATATTTAATGCAGATGAGACAGGTCTCTACTACCGTGCGTTGCCAACAAGAACATATGCATTGCATTGAAAAATAACAAGTGTACATACTGGAAAAAAAAAAACAGCAAAACAACTATTTACAGTTCTGTTCTGTGTAAATATGGAAGGAAGAACCACTTACCTTTGTAATGGGTCTCGAACAAAAAAGCTTGGATGACAGCAGACATCATGACAACATGGCTTCACTGATTTGATACCAAGATGAAGAAGCAGAATAGAAGAGTGGTATTATTTCTGGATAATGCAACGTCTCATCCCAAAATTACACTGGATAATGTCAAACTTATTTTTCTTCCACCCAATACTACCTCACATTACACCAAGGCATTAGGAATTTTAAAATGCTGTACAGAAGCTACCTTATTAAGAGGATTTTAACATGTATAGACAGTGGTTGCCCTCTTCAAGAAGTCAAAAATAATATTATCATAACCAACGACTTGATATGGGTTTCGATGACCTGGCGCAATTTGTCCCCAGTGACAATAAGAAAATGCTTTATGATAGCCGGATTTATGTGCAATAGAGATAATATTGACGACCTCGAAGAAGAAGATAATATTCCGCTCGCACAACTGTTTCCTAACATTAAGGACACATTTGTGAATTTGAAACAATTTGCCTCTATTGATAACAATTTGCCAACAGAAAGTGCAGAATTGACTATTATCGAGTAATGAGATCCAAGAAACGGATGAAACTACTCCCAACTCAGACAGAGGAAGAGGACCCTGAACTTGCTCCGGTGTCGAAAATATCAAGACCAGCTGTTTTAATTTTTCTCTATTAACCGACCCCCCCCCCCTGTTAATCGATCAACATTTGATTCCCCGAGGGTAGTCACTATTGAGAGATTTTACTGTAATAACAAACCATTAGAAACGTATGAACAATTTAGAAATTATAGAAGCTTATCTAAAACATCTAATAAGTAGGTATTAATTTATTTTTTTAACAACAAACAAATGTTTGTCCCTTATCCTTTCCATCAGACCCAATCTCTGGACGCGTTTCGCTGTATAACAGCTCATCAGCAGAGCTATAGGGTCTGACGGAAAGGAAGGGACTGTCTGTGACTTTCATCACTAGATATAGAAAACAATATAGGAATGAAGCACAACGCTCGATTACTATGGGATGTCGCCGTTGTGCTTCATTCCTATATTGTTTTTTATTTTTTTAATTTTTATAATTGAAATTGTTTCGTTTGCAAAAATTCCACCCTCATTATTCTCCAAACGTAAATAACATGGGTAAACAATTTCTTCCATAACGATATTTAATACTTCTGGAGTTATTCTTCCTATTGCGGCCAAAGCCACTTCATTGCATGTCGAATTTTTTTTTTCTCGAAAGCGAAGTAAGATCGAAAAAAATATCAAGGAACAAAAAAGTTGTATTTTTAGCTGCTTAACCCGAAAACAATATAAAATTTTTAAACAAGTCAGTGGCGTCCCGGGACGCCACTGGAACGGCCTATTATTAAGTAACACCCTGTATAGGTTGTAGAGGGCGCTGTTACAAACAAACAGTTACTCAGAGCGACATCGACAGGGATCTCGTACACCATAATATGATGATTAAATTAGAAAAAAGTTGCGAATTACTGAATCCTGCAATGTCATGTTTTCAAATTCAAAAATTTTCGAAGATTTGGGCAAAACAAAATTATTGCGATTTCGTTATGGTTTTATGATTCTATTTGAAGAGATATGTCAAAATAAATTTTATATTCCCAGTCTTTTAGTCTACAAGATGAATTATTTAAATTTTCATTCCGACGATTCATTTTCTCCCACCTATCATCAATTTTGTTTATTTAAATATAGTGGTATAATATTTCGTTAAGGGACGTGGTACGCGCGAACAGATCTTGAACTTGAGACAGATTATTGAGAAAGCCAGAGAACATTATTTCCCAGTCTATATCTGCTTCGTGGACTACTCTATAAGGCCTTTGACAACGTAAAGTGGCCTAAGCTTTGGGATATTCTTTTATCCATGGGAGTTCCTTATCACTTGATATTTCTCATACAACAGCTCTATGAATCCAACACAGCCCGAGTAAGAGTTGACAGCAACATGTCTGGTCAAACCACAACAAAAAAAGGAGTTCGCCAAGGATGTGTATTGTCGCCGATGTTGTTTAACATCTATTCCGAGTTTGTGATGCGGGGGGTGCTGGACGGATGGCAGGGTGGTGTGACTATTGGTGGTGTCAGGATATCCAATTTAAGGTTTGCTGACGATACAACCCTTATTGCTGCTTCTCAAGGCGAACTGTTAACTCTACTTAACATCTTGGAACAACAGAGTGAAAGAGTGAAGCATATGGTCTTAGTATCAACTACAAAAAGACCAAAGTTATGATCGTGGACAGAGAACATGATAATCACCCTGCAATAACATCAGTAGGCCGCTGTCAGGTAGTCCAAAGTTTTGTATACCTTGGTTCTTCGATCGATAACTCGGGAGGTTGTGAGGTTGAAATCCGACGGCGCATTCAACAAGCACGGTCAGCTATGACTAAACTGACTAGAATATGGCGTGATAATAATGTCACCAAAGCCACCAAAATGTCGCTGGTTCAGTCTCTTGTCTTTTCCATATTTATGTATGGCTCTGAAACTTGGACTGTGAGAAAGGCAGACCGCCACCGCATAGATGCTTTCGAAATGTGGGCTTGGAGAAGAATGCTAAGAGTTTCTTATACAGCCCACCGAACTAATGTTTCTATATTGAGTGAACTCGGAAATCCAAAGCGACTATCTTCCATTGTCTTGACGCGTATCCTGACGTTCTTCGGCCATATCCATAGAAGTGATAATATGGAAAAACTTGTTGTCCAGGGTCATGCTCCGGAAGGCGGATGCGACAAAACAATTGCTAAATACTAGCGTCACAAGAGCGACCGAATTGACAAATAATCGTGAAAGATGGCGAAATACAATTTCTAGAGCAATTGACAACCTTCGTTTAGGCAACCCTCCAGCTCAGACTTAGAACATTTCATTTTACGAGTTCACAACATGTCTGCTAAGACATTGTGACTATGATGATGATAATATTTTATTTTATACTTTATAAATTGTACTTTTTGTATTGAATCCAACGACATATCAACCTTATTATTTATTAGACGTTTTGGACTAAAAAAACGCGTCAACAATGACAATACAACAATAAGCACCTCATTTAAAATGTCTTTGTTCTTATTGTTGCCTTTAAAAACATTTTTTTTTATTTGACATTATTCATAATAATAAATTTATTTTCAAATGCATAAATCTGAAACATAACAAAAATATACTTATAACCAAATGTAGAACTATTAGAAACCTATACCGGGT
Organism: Polydrusus tereticollis; assembly: GCA_963920685.1. Lineage (NCBI taxonomy): Eukaryota > Metazoa > Arthropoda > Insecta > Coleoptera > Curculionidae > Polydrusus > Polydrusus tereticollis. The sequence goes on from OY987330.1 coordinate 47,925,842, forward strand.
GATGCATAGCTTAGTTGAACATAGGAAATCCCATGTATATTTTGAGGTGGCTAAATATTGGCTCCCCTGTACATTTTAGAGAAAAATTGTTTTGTCATTTTTTGAAGAGGCCGATATAATAAACCCATGTGCCAAGTTTGAAAAAATTTTAATAAGCCAATCCTAGCTTATTCAATTAAAGGTGATGGCAAAATTACGAAATTTTCATAGTTTAGATAATACAGCAAGCACCAGCAAATTATTATTTGACATTGACAAAACGAGAAGTAGCGTCAGTGACAACATTTTCATTAAAGGCGCTTTAGTTATAGCTAAATATGAGCTATTCCATTAAGGAAAAAGTAACTATGATTAAGTGGTATTATACAGGAAATAGTTTAAGAGCAATGTCTGAAATGCTTTCAGTTCAATTCCCTGATAAGCCTATCCCTTCCATTTCATCAATTAAACTTATCATTAGTAAATTTGAATCCACAGGCAATGTAATAAATAACTGTAAATGCTCAACTCAGAATGTTAATAGAGCTGAAGAAAGAGATAATAAGAGATCTTGATATTTTACTGCACGTGGAGGAAAATAAAATGATTAGCACGAGGATTCTTGGGCAAGCCGTAGGTAAACATCAAACCACAGTGTTGCGCACTTTAAAAAAACATAAATATTTTCCTTACAGATATGGAAAACATCAAGAGCTACGGCAAGGTAATGAAGAAGTTTTGAGGTAATGGAAAGCAGAAATAATAATAGGGATTTTTGAGAAATATTTGTTTTTTTCACCCTCAACAACGAACCAAATGTTCAAAGTAGCCGGTATTGGAGCCAAGAAAATGAACATCGTCTTGTTCATACTCGGACGCAATATCCACAAAATATAAATGTTTGGGCCGGAATTGTGGGGCGTCACATTATTGGACCATTTTTTATGGAAAGCAACCTTACAGCAGTAAGCTATTTGAACTTCCTACAAAATCGAATTGAACCCACACAAGTTGTACGCGAAAATCAGGAGATCTCTTAGGGAATACTTGCAAAATATTTTTAACGGAAATATTATTGGCCCACGGCATCTAATCCTTTGACCAGCCAGGTCTCCTGACCTTTCGCCTAACGACTTCTTTCTGTGGAGTCACTTGAAAAATTTTATTTATAAAGATGTAAAATTTAAAAATCTAGACCAGCTAAAAAACTGTATTTCATTAGAATGTGACACAATTTCTCAATATTAACTCAACTCAATCAACAAGTAATGTTAGAAATTAATTTTATGATCGGTTAGGATATTGTTTAGCTGTTAATGGAGGGTTGTTTGAAAATTTAATAATTTAATTAATTAATGTTTTTGTGAAAATCTGTAGTCTTAAGTATGCTATGTTAAATTAAAGGCTTAGTAAGAAAACATATTGGTGTCTTTTATTTTGGATGTGTGATTGCCGGATTGGTGAAACGAAAATGTGTTTTTAATGTGAAATAATCTTTTTTTTAAATCGACCGGAAAGCAACCACTTTCTACTCAATTTTTTAACCGGAAAATGTCATTTTATCGGTCTAGACCAGAAAGTCATAAAAGAGGGACCGGTAAAGTACTTTACCGGTCCCTCTTTTTACTTTACCGGGCCCTTTTTTTACATTCCGATCAATATTTGAGAAAACGAACCAAACCCATAATAAGTAGGCTTTGACTTGATTGTTTCTTTCATGGCGTTTCATGGCAACGAACTGTCAAATTTGATACTGCTTATTAAAAATTGTGTTTAAAAGTTAAAAGTTAGATTATATTATGGAAATGAATGTGGATGAAGGTGAAATTCCTCTTGAAATAACTGAAGCGGCTGCTAGAGCTACTCACGATTTGTTGCCGCATAAGTCCAGGGACAAGTATGAAAAAACGTTTGCCGTTTTCAAATGTTGGTGTAAAGAAAAAAATTGTACTTTTAACATAACAGTTCAAAAATAGATATTATTAATTATTAGAATAATTCTAATTTTAATTATTTATTAAGTACCTATTATCAAATAATATTTATTATAACTATTATAAATAAAAAAAATTCCTGACTATAGAGTTTTCAATCTGTTTAAAACTATATTAATGTAGTAAGCCATTATCTAAATTTTCTTGTACGCCACTGGTCTTGCGTCGATTTAAAAAAAAATATTGTACGTTACACAACCGGAAAGTACGTTTACAGGACTTGCAGGCTTCCAGGACTCGCCTGGCGGCTCGCCCTGGAAATTGCCTGCTTCGTGCTGTAAAATAGTACTTTCCGGTCTTGTAACGTAATATACTATTATTCGTTATGTCCAGCTTTACGTCAATTTTTGACAATAACGTCATAGAAATTATTTGCTGGTGTTTGCTGTATTACCTAAACTATGAAAATGTACAGGGGAGCCAATATTTAGCTACCTCAAAATTTACATGGGATTTCCTATGTTCAACTAAGCCTTATGCATCACCCGGTATAAAAATTCAACAACTAATAATTTTGCATGTTCGACATTGGGAATGGGTGTTGACCTATGGAATCAATTAAAAATTTTTGACAGAACAATGCCTACTCTGCAAAATTTGAAGAGGCGTTTGAAAATTGCTTAAAATTTTAACGCAGCGCGTTGTGCTTACTTTTACCTATGCTTTTACTTATACTTTTGTATGTTATATATTGTATTATTGTTATATGTATTTTATATTTTATTGATATATTTTATATACTATTGTAAATTTCTCTACAGATCAAATTTTGAGTATCCTAATTATTTCTGTACTTAGCATCCACAAGTGTTTATACTGCTGTATGTGTTACCCATAAATAAATAAATAAATAACGTGCCATTTAAAATCGGCATTACATGGGCGGCTAGGAAATTGTTTAGATCTGCATTAAGTATCTGTCAATTTTAGATTTGATAATTATTATTATTTGTTAATTTGTAACTCCTAATAAAATAAACTCTTATCAGACTAGTCAAATAATAATAATAATCATAATAAGACCACTGATGTGTTAACCTGCCGCACTACAAACCGTAATACAGAAGTGACAAAACAGCAACCATAGGGCATAGGTATATTAATCAATTAATTAAATTGTTCACACAACTAAGCAAATATGGCATGTTGACAAATACACACAAAATGGGTCAAGCGGAACGCAGAACACGACAAATCCAGGCATTACATATTGCTCAAGCTTTCCTTATTAAAATGTGAAAACTACTGCACGGAATAAAACGCATTTTAACCTTCAAGAACAATTTTACTTGATTCATAGAAAGTGTGTTATTACTGGTAAATTTTATTATAGCATTTAATACCAATGTACAGCATGTTTCCTTATATTTTGACAGCTTCTAGCAACTTTGCTTTCGAGATAGAAAAAATATTGTTTTTTCGTAAATATCTTAATAATCCTTTAGCCGATGTCGTTGAAATTTGGTAGTGTTATTTAGGGTAGTACGCGGTTAATTTAGCCCCAACTAGATTAAATTTTTTAAGTCAAGTGGCGTCCTGGTAAGCACCTTAACTAAGATTTTTGACCAAAAAAAATGTGCGCTACTGATTTTTTTGCAATTTCTGCATTTCTTTCGCATTAGGCAACTAAAACTACAACTTTCTTATTTTTAAAATTTGGTCGTATCTTAAAAAAAATGTTTTTTACAGGGCGTTGAAACATTTAAAAAAAAAACAAGTAACAAGAAGACGTTGAAACTTTGTTGTTGAACATACGAATATGTTCTGTCATCATTTCTAGAAACTAAACACATTCATTTGACTTATCAAAATGTTTACTATCATAATATATCTTTTTTTTATGTTATAGTAACACAACGAAAATATTTTTGAAAATTCAAAATTATTAAATAACGATAGAAATTCCGTTTCTATTGTCCATGTAACTGCTTGGACTCGTCGAGGCATACCTAAAATTCTGTGATTTAACTCCTCTTAGTTCAAGGTACCCCATAAATCCGGAAGAGTTAGTGTCATAACGCGATGAAGAGGCGGTTGACGGCCGATTAATGCTCTTACTTACTTATGTCCCAGTTATGTTCAATACAGTTCAGATCTGGAGAGAGCGGAGGTAACGGCAAATGATCACTTCATCCAATTGTTCTAAAACTAACCTGGTTCTATGCTGGCGAGCGTTATCAACTAGAGATCCTACATCTATATTGCTATAATAATGTCTCCGGCATAAATTTCACCTGTCATTGTACCTTCATAAACACACACCTCGTTTGGCCTACATAAAAATTTTACCCCAAACCATAGCACTGCCACCCCCGACAGACAAAGCGTTTAAAGAATTATAAAAGGGCTCAATGTAACAGATTTAATCACTACTTTTCACATGTCACTTGCATAATAATATGTTGTTTTACAGACGCCATTTTGTGAAATGGTTCTTACGCCGCCATTGTTAAATTAAATGTCAACTTGTTGTATGTAGTTGAGAAGGCAATTTTGAGAAGATTTTGATTGTGCAATAAAAACTACAGGTTAACATTTAAAAATAAGAACTTGACGTATCTGCCAGAAGTGACGTTGATTTGGGGTTCAGGTAAAAATTAGGATCCGACTCTTAACACGGTGGTACTCTGTACAGGGTGTCCAGCTTTCGTGTGTTTTTATATATTATTATTATAAAAGAGGGAAAGACGGGGTTTGCGGCTTACTGTTCTATTATTTTACGAAACTTTCATTGCCGCAAACGAAATTTTCATAGCCCTCTCAATTTCTGACATAGAGAACGATTTTCAAAATTTGTATCTTGATTATTTGATAACTCATCATTAAACAATAATCAGAACGTAGGATAGTTTTCTTCAACTGGTACCTACAAATGTTGCAGGAAAACGCGCATTTTGAAAGAATGGTCCGACGAGGCCTATTATTTACGAGTTCTGGTGTCTTAAACCGAAACAATTCAAGGTACTAGTCCCAAGAGAACCAACACGTAGTATTTTTACAAGAACGTCAAGGTCGGTTTGGATTAAGCTTTAGATTATTAATGTATCTTAAGGCAAAGGAAAACAAATTCGAATAGATGGTAAAATAAAAAAATATAATTTTACACTTTCCACAGATTTTTTTTTTTGACTCGACATATGTTTCGCAACACAGTTGCTTTTTCAAAAGAGTACTATCAAAATGTTTTGATAGATAAACATATGTCGAGTCAAAAAAAAAAAATCTGTGGAAAGCGTAAAATTATATTTTTTTATTTTACCATCTATTTAAATTAACAATGGATTTCCACCAAGTAAAAGCCGAATCAATTCAACAAATTCGATTCAAACTCTTCTTTTCACGAATACCCAACCAGAAATGCAAGCAAGTTGTCTATAGTTAAACATAACCTTACAGACTTTGAAAAGTCGCCAGAATATGATGGCCCTGTATTATACAATAAACTACCAAGTATTGTAATGAAATGTATGTAATTTTAATGACGTGTACACCCATCTTTGGCCGTTTTTTTGCAAGTAATATAGATTTTGATTTTGAATAACAAATTCTGTTTATACCGTTAAATATAAAAATTTTACCAGTTGGGATTTTTGAAAATAGATTGAAGAAATTTTTAATAAATTAGGCTTTTTATTCAATCAATGACTGAATATTTTAATTCCAATATTAGTATGTTGTAAATTGTCAACTAAATTTGTGACTCTGTTGTCATTTCAAGTACTGCTTTTAATCATTGACTACATATTACCACGTAGTGTTTTTACCTCTTAGTGTTAATTAAATTATACATTAGTTAGTTGGTTTAAGTGGATTCAATTATGTCAGAACCTTATTATACAGAACATGTTGACATGTGTAAGACATAAGACATTGTGTTATGACTTGGCATAAATAAAGTATTGGAAAACTACATTTTTAGGAACAAATCTCAGAGAATAAGCAAAGATATAAGTGAAGGGTAACTTTATTTGAACAATATAATCTTTTTAGTCCTAACTAGTAAAAATATTTAAGTACATATACAACCTATCACAATATAAATAAAAATAAAATACTCTATAAATTTAATATTTAAATATACAGAGTGTGTCAACTCGATGCCGAGTCGACGAAATCTCAAGATTCAATAATATGGTATAGGTATTCAGTATTCACCTAAACACTGAACATTGACATTTAAGATGTACCTCGATGTCAACTACAGTTTATCGCAAATAGGGTAATTTGACCGTAGTGACAAAAACAAGAAATAACTTTGTGAAAAGATGACAAAAACACAACAAATAAAATCAAATTATTTAAGCAACTAGGTATATAATATCCCGTGACTGCGAACGTCATTATACTAAAGAACTTGTCAACAACACAACAAAACTAACCTTTATATTTCTGTGATTGTTATTGGCTTTCTATGCAAACTTCTTCTTCTTAATGTGTTTTTTTAGTAATTCTTAACAAAAAGGCGTAGAGGGGAGACTACGTAGGGTTGATACCATGGGAGGTTTGATAGGTTTTTAACTTTGCTGTGTAAAGCGTTGATAGCTTAGGAGATTTGGCAATAATAGAATGCTTCCGCGCGAGCCGCACATTTGATATTTGTTTTGCATCGTTTGAAGTGATGTTAAAATATAATCGTTGAAATCTTTATTTTGGTGTAAAATTTTATATTTACTGAAGGTAAGTGTAAGCGAAGCGTTTAAATAATTAAATATTGGTTAAGATTATTCTCTTTATTGAATTTACATGATGTAGTAATGAGTTTTAACTACTATTGGATATAGAAATTATTCTGTAATGTTAGGTTAGTTTCTAAAGATTCGAACTTTTATAAAATATGTTATATTTGGGGAGGAATGACACACTTTAATTTTGGAGATTATTTATGAAAGCATAACTTCAGAATGATCTTCAAATCGAAAAGAAGACGAACAGGGTGCCGGCTTCACCTGCACGAATGAGAAAAGGAAGTAATAGTATAGGATGCCTGTACTTTTTACAGAACCAGATACAACATCTTATAGATAACTTACCTCTGCGGGAAAATGTACAGATACTCTTACAACAAGACGGCGCCTCAGCGCACAACGCTAGGATACTAACAGATTACAGAACACCAGTCCAGTAAGGTGGCCAGCACGATCACCTGGCCTGACGCCCCTTGATTTTTTTTTATAACGGTCTTAATATAATAGAAAAGCAATACAGGATGAAACCGCAGACCTAAGGCAAAGAATAACAAGAAGATGTTAATAATAATACCACCCCACAAAAAATAAGGAACATGCTAATACAATTATTACTTTACTACACAAGAAGTTGTAGATGGATGTTAACTGAGAACTTCAACTAAAAAATACAACGTAGACAAAATGAACCTGAAAAGATATCTTGCAAAGTTCAGGGAAAAAGAGGAGGAGAGAAAGTTTACACCAAATTTTGCGAATTCGCAAATTTTTAGTTTTGAAGAAGAGTCTAGCAAAATATTTGCTAACCGCGGCTAGAATGAATTATGGGTTCACATTGAAAGAGACTAGAAAATTTGCGTATTTATATGGTACGAAAAATAAAAATAAAATTTCGCAAAATTGGTCAACAAATAAAATAGCCAAGGTTTATGCTTTGAATTGTTTAAAAATACCCCAAAACAGAAAAATCAAGGGGATTTAAATCTGGCGAGCAAACAAGTACCTACAACACAATTTTTATAAGCTGTCAACAAATAAGTTCAATTGTTTTTAAATAACAATCAAGGCCTACCACATAACAGATATTTGGCCATCGCGGTACATTTTTATATGATTTTTAAATGTTAATATGTCAGAGATATGCATCGAATGTTACATGAATGGTACCTAGAAGAGGAATTTCAAAATGCCATAATGTGCTAGGCGGTGTTTCGCTTGAAATAAAAAACAGCAGATATCTAGAGAAAAACTATAAACTTGGCAGCACTACCTATATTACCATTTTTTCCTAACTGCGCCGTGGCCATTTTTAAAGCCGCAAAATATAAAATGTTTGGACAGTTTTACAGAAAATGTCATACCAGTCGAAGATTAATATTGTGCTAATGAATGAAAATGGATCCCGGTGTTGCCAAACTTGATAAGTTTGCCGTACTGTTTCAGAAACTATCGTGCTTATATTATTAGATTTACATCTTACGGTGCCAACCAGTTCTCTATTCGCCTTACTTACAGTCGAATCAACAAGTTTCAATGTTGGGAATGTTTTAATTACGAATGAATATTCATTTTCTTTTCATTAAACCAATTTTTGGGACGATAAAATACAATGTAATGTAAAGCTTAAACCCTGGTCAATTTATAAGAATTAAGATAATAATATGTAACATTTTTTATACTATGTGAAGTGTGTAAAATATGTGTGGTGACTTTTTTTTCTTGTTTTGGGTATTTTGTGTCAAAAATTGGTTCTTCCAGGGATTATTTATTAACTTTCTATATCATTTCCGTCATATCTTTATGTTTACTATAACCTGCTTTTTCTATGCTTTTGCATTACGAGTTACTCGCGATGTTTTTATAATTAAATTGATATTAAATGTCAATGTTCAAAGTATAAGTGCTCAAAATCCAATACTACTGGCAGTGACGTGGCAGTCAAAACTATGGAAACCATCAATGCACACCACCAAATGACAACACACTATCTTGGCAGTTTCCATAGTTTCAACTGTTTACTTCACTAACAACAATATTGAGTTCTGAGTATAGTTTTATATAAAAATGACACATCCCATCAAGGTGACACATCTTGTATTTCACAACCATGACAAATGCACGAAATTTTATATTTAAGTAAAAAAAATTCTCAGCTGAAACACACAAAAACGAGCAAAAAACTTAGCGCCAATTTGGCTACCTTTTATCAATTTAAACTTCTCAAAGTTGAAGCATCAAATTTTAAACCCTGTGTATTAAATGCATCAAGTTAATCTTAGTTTTATATTAGGTAGGTACGTATTAATCAGCTGTAAAAATGTATAAATGACAGTATTTCTCGAAAAAGCAAACAATGTCGTATCGTCTGACCTTTACTGACAGCACTAGCTGTCAGTATTGGTCCTAGACTTTCAGGTATAAACTAGCAAAGACAAAACGCTGAAAGTTATTTTTTAAGCTTTACGATTACTACTCAAAGGCGTAACTGCTGCGACAAAATTAAAATGATGAGGTAGGGCTGTGTACACTTTTTTGAATAAGAGGGAACAACAGTGTTTTTTTTGTATTAAGTGTATAATCTTCAAATTTATTTAAATTAGCAGAGCGCTTTCGGCCTTAGGTCATCTTCAGTGCTTCCTAAAAGCGAGGAAAATCCAATTTGTAAAATTTATTTGAAATGTCGTTGTTCGAAAGTTGATGTAAATTTGTGTGAAATCAGTTGAGTCATTTAACTATTTTTATTTGTTGAAAATTTGTTCTGAGAAATTATATTAAATGTATTTTTTGGTTTTTACTCACTTTGTCAGGAAACAGGAAACTTCATTCAAACAAGTAAATTTGTCAAATTTCTTTAGCTAGTTTACCTTCAAATCATTTTTTAAATATATTGGGGTAGTTCAATCGTCCCTTTTTTATGCCTTGCCGTACGCAAATAAAAACATTTTGCCAGTTAAACAAACATTGGAACTAACCTTAAGATTTTCCTATAATGATAACATTGATAACTAAAACTCGGGAAAATAACAAACAACGTATGCTCAAGACTTGTCGATGCACTTCACAATCACAAGCACAAGAGCACAAACAAAAATAGCGAATCATCGGTCTACCTGCAACGTTGCCAGACTTTGTCCTTCATAGCTTGGAAGTAAAGGAAGCTGTGCCTAAGGCCGAAAGCGCTCTGCTAATTTAAATAAATTTCAAGATTATACACTTAATACAAGAAAACCACTGTTGTTCCATCTTACAAAATTAAAAATTCCAATTATTTAACAAATTGTCCCATTTAGGTACTGTTTCCACAGTCGATGTTGAGTCGGTATGGTCTTAAGTTTTTTTTTCGTATATTCGGTAATAAAGATAATGAATATTTTTATGGTTATTTGGAAATAAACAAAATATATTAAAACGCGGTTTACACCAGAATATACCGGGTGATGCATGGCTTAGTTAAACATATGAAATCCCATGTAAATTTTAAGATGGCTAAATATTGGCTCCCCTGTACATTTTAGAGAAAAATTGTATTATAATTTTTTTAAGAGGCCGATATAATAAACCCATGTGCCAAGTTTGAATAAATTTTAATAAGCCAATCCTAACTTATTCAATTAAATGTAATGGCAAAATCACGAAATTTTCATAGTTTAGGGAATACAGCAAACACAACAAAATATTATTTGGCCTTAACGAAACGAAAAGTAGCTTCATTGACAACATTTTCATTGAAGGCGCTTTAATTAAAGCTAAATATGAGCTATTCCATAAAGAAAAAAGTATCTATGATTAGGTGGTATTATACAGGAAACCGTTTAAGAGCAGTGTCTGAAATGTTCTCAGTTGAATTCCTTAATAAGCCTGTCCCTTCCATTTCCAATAATTAACCTTATCATTAGGAAATTTGAGTCCAAAGGCACTGTTAATAAATAACTGTAAATGCTCCACTCAGAATGTCAATAGAGCTGAAGAAAGGGATAATAGAGATCTTGCACGTGGAGGAAAATAAAATGATTAGCACGAGGATTCTTGAGCAAACCATAGGAACACATCAAACCACAGTGTTGCGCACTTAAAAAAAAACATAAATATTTTCCTTACGAGTATGAAAAACATCAAGAGCGACGGCAAGGTGATGAAGAACGGAGAATGGTATTCTGTTTTGAGGTAATGGAAAGAGCAAATAATAATATGGATTTCTTGAAAAATATTTGTTTTACCGATGAATGTACATTCATCCTCAACAACGAACCGAATGTTCAAAATTGCCGGTATTGGAGCCAAGAAAATGAACATTGTCTAGTTCATACTCGGACGCAATATCCACAAAAAATAAATGTTTGGGCGGGAATTGTAGGACATCACATTATTGGACCATTTTTTATGGAAGGCAACCTTACAGCAGTAATCTATTTGGACTTACTACAAAATCGAATTGAACCTGCACTAGAAGAAGTTGTACGCGAAATTCAGATCTGATATCAAATGGATGGTTGCCCTGCCCATCACTCTCTCATGGTTAGGCAATACTTGCAAAAGATTTTTAACGGAAATATTATTGACCCACGGCATCTAATCCTTTGGCCAGCTAGGTCTCCTGACCTTTTGCCAAACTTCTTTATGTGGGGTCACTTAAAAAATTATATTTATAAAATTTGAAAATCTAGACTAGCTAAAAAACTGTATTTGTTAGGATATTGTTTAGCTGTTAATGGAGGGTTGTTTGAACATTTAATTAATTAATATTTTTGTGAAAATCTGTAGTCTTAGGTATGTTATGTTAAACTAAAGGCATAGTAAGAAAAACATAATAGTGTCTTTTATTTTGGATATGTGATTGCCGGATTGGTGAAACGAAAATGTGTTTCTAATGTGACATAATATTTATTCGTTATGTCCAGCTTTACGTCAATCTTTGACAATAGCGTCGTAGAAGTTAGTAGCTGGTGTTTGCCTTACCTAAACTATGAAAATTTCGCAATTTTGTCATCACATTTAATTGAATAAGTTAGGATTGACTTATTAAAATTTATTCAAACTTGGCACACGAGTTTATTATATCGGCATCTTTAAAAAATTTTAATTCAATTTTTCTCTAAAATGTATAGTGAGCCAATATTTAGCCACCTCAAAATTTATATGGGATTTCCTATGTTCAACTAAGCCATACATCACCCAGTAGATAATTTTATACTTTTCAACAATATTATACAAAAAGTACACCATTTAGTTTGTTTAAGAAAATTGGGAGAAACTAAAACTTTATTAATACAGAGCGCTCTCTGGAAATCTAAATAGAAATTAGTGACCATTGAAATTCTCTTTTATATGAGCATAAGTTTAATAAAAACGGATGAAAGGTGTGAAAGATACAATACTTTTAAAGATAAATTGTTCCCTAGCTTCCCCCACTCTTATTATTGGGGATGTGAAAAAACTTTATATCAAAATACCGTAATGGGCAATTGCTTAAATAATTTCACTTCTTAATTTTATCTCAGCAATTATGCCGTCTAGCGACTATAATTTGATATGGCCGAGAGTCGCCCGTATGTGAACAACGGTCTACACTATCGGTATAGCTCTATCTATAACCTGTTTGGGATTGATTATGCTGGCAGAAGTTAAAGAAAAATCCACCCCTTTGGTCGCTAGTAGTGGCAATTGTTGACCATCCAACATCCACTAGTGAAGCTTAATATCTCCGGAACCAATAGACCGCAGCTTTTTCAAACAGGTTTTGTTGGCGTTGTGCGCAGTTGTGTATGCAACGCCAGCTAAGTCTTTAATGGCGGCCGACGCCATATTTTAAACATATTTGGCAACCTGTAATTTAAAAGTTCTTCAAATTTAAAAATCATTTCGCGGCCACAGGTAATCGCTCTGTTGGTTTCACTTTAAGTTCTTTTTAGTTAAGAACATCTTAAATCCTAAGTTAACCTTAAAATTTTCTGTCTTGCACCAACCAGTTTTGAAACAAAGTTAACTAAGTCTCAAAAAAGCCGACAATATTGCTTTTTTCCCTAGGTACGTTTGGTAATAGACAAACGTTTCATTATTAGTTCGTTAAATTAAATGAAACGGAAACAATAACTGGTGTCTTTAGTTTTAAGTGGCTACACATAAACCAGACTTGAAATTTGTGCAGTTCAGAAATACGTTATTTCTCACGAATAAAACAATAAAAACTTCCTATCATTAAATTGTTAATATCCACAATATGACTAGTTACTACACTATGTCGTCAATTTTACATTTCTCGTCTTCGCTAAGATGTATTCATTAATTTGAGGCAACTATACATAAAATGTTTAAACTCTGTTATTTTATTTCTTATTTCTTACGTTATTTATTATTTGTTATTTGTCTGTATAAATCCACCATTACTCAACTCGATTCATTCTAACAATGTACTATCCCTTGTAGTACCCCCTGATGATAGACGTCTAGAGGGCTAAAACATGTCGGGAACACTATACTTTTCATATTTTAAACTGTGGAGGAAAACTGGATTGTTTTATTTACATTACATTGACTCCACTAAAAAGCTGGAATATTTCTACAATTTATTTTAAATTATTATTATATTGTTCCCTTTTACTAACAATATTGCAAAATTAATGATAATACATACAGGTTTAATATGTATACACTTCACCTACCTACATTATATAGCTTAGAAGGCTAGAAGGAAAATCAATTTTCAATTAATTCTAAGAATTCTGTCGTTAAATATTTCCATCTTTCCCAAACATCAAAACTTAGTATTACAGTCAGATTAAGGTTAGGAACAAGCTAAGAAAACTTTAAGGACTCGAAAACGGTAACTTACATTTAAAAAGTATTTAGCGATGTTAAGTGTTTCCTAAATACTGGTGCAAGACAATTTTACTTCTTAAGGGTTAAGAGTGTTAACTAGTTCTTAAAAGTTTGGTTCAAGTGGCCCAAACGGATTTTGGTCCTGACCAAATTTAAGTTCTGTAAAAACAATGTAACTAGAAATGATATATGGCGTCGACCTAGCTGATCTTTTCTTTAAACCCAACTTAAACCTTGTTTGTACAACCGGACATGAAGGTATCAAAAATGTGAATGGCAATATTGCCGCTTTTCTCTGTCGGCTACCCATGAATATTAGTCTTATCTACTTGTGCGTTTAAGTGCTCACTCTAGATATACCTTTACCGATAGTGTATAACGACTAGTAATCGTGTAAATAAACCGGGAGATGCTGGCGCTCCCAAAAAATAATTGTTATAATATAAAGTGCCGAATCTTATTACAGAAAATAAAGCTTCGCAACTATATTTCCTGTGCTCTAATTTGTAATCGTTTATAAAGTAAGGACACTTTGTTGGTTAATTGTCAACTTACGTCATTATTTCTTCTTAAAAATACCTTGTAGATTAGGGAGAGTATTAGGCTTAACGATACTAGGTTTGTTAAATATTTTGCTCATTCTCTGTCTCATCTCTTCCACACCTTGGTTTACGTTCTGGCCTAGTTTTGTGCTCCGTTCGACTGGTGAATTTGGAGTGCTAAGGTCAGACTTATTGTCGCACTCCCTTATCATTGACAGCACTGTCTCGTGATGGACCGAGAGGGACTGATTTTCGGAGATTACTAATTCTAAATATCTAAAAACATAAAGGTTTTATCATCCCTCTTTGCATTATCTAATTCTGATGAGAGTACTGTAACATATCAAAATTGTACAAATTGAAAAGAACTTACCGTAGACCGGGTTTAACGACGGAACTTATGGTTTGTTTGTTCAAAGGGCTGTAGACAACGTGCGTAAACGCTTCAACCAATGCAAGCGCCATATCTATTTTTCTCGTCTGATTTGTCATTTGACACATAAATATCGCCAGGTTGGTGAGGTGAGGAAGAATTACTAAAAACATAATAAACAATGGGACGGTAATTTCATAGTGTTTGCTTTTAATACTTGTGTAAATGGACATTTTCTTAAGTGTCTCACCCAATTGGTGATTTTATAGCTACAGGTGGAGCTGTAAAATATACTACTTGTCTGAATAGTAATGAGTTCGTTCTGCGAGACGTCCGTCCGTCTGTAGTAGTCTATAATCAGTTTGTCAAAATGTTCTGTCAGAGTCGGCATTTGTAGTTCGTTGTGTAAAACTTGAGTCATCGTGTATCAGGTAGGGATTCTGTAGATTAGTACTTGCCAAAACACGACAGCAGACCCAATGGTCTGTAACTGACAACCAATGTTAAGTCCCGTCCTGGCTTAGGTATTAAAACAACCTTGGCTTTTTCCACACTTGTGGGAAGCGGCCTTTTTCGATTATAGCCTGGGCTATGTTTACTACATCCGTAATAACATTGTCAGGCAAGTTCTTTACTGCTTTGACTTTCATGCCGTCAAAACCCGGCGCCTTTTTTGCTTGAGTAAAACTAAGAATATTTTTAACTTTGTCAATGTCGACATTTCGCAAATTTTGGATCGGATTTTCAATGGTTTTGTAAATCTGTACCGTTTTAGTTACCCGCACATCTCTCTGCGGAGTCATTGTTGGGTTTTCGCTAAATTGTTCATGAAGACTGTCTGCAAACAATTCAACTATATCCCTAGGATCTGACTACATTGTTGCTTTCCTTTCCATACAAACTTACCATCATTCCGAAAAGAACTGCTACTGCTGTTAACGATATCTCCTAATGTAACCACTAATTGCCTCAAAAGGGTGTGGTTCTCTCTCAAACTGTGGTCATTAATAAAAGTTTGCAGCTGCATGTAGGCTTTATCGTGAATTTCTTTAACACTACAGTTTGTGATAAGCCTGCCCAGTGCTGGAATAGTGGCAGTCCTCACCAAGCTATAAAATAAGGAATAATATGCAGGGTGTCTATCATAATGATTTGTATGTAAAAGGCAATGGATTATAAACTTTTCTTTATTTATCTTAGCTCACCCTAGTCATCAAATAAGTGGTTTTCATTTATTAATTTGATGAATAACGGGGATAAAAACAGTCAGGAACCTAACAGAGAATTCACAAGACTACATAAACAATTGTGTATCAAAATTAAGAAACAATTAGAGTTCACACGTAGCGTTACGGTAATAGCGTAAAACACAAGAACTTTCTATTCAGTGATAAAAAGCGAAATGTAAAAAGAGTTGCAACTTTTGCGCTGTAATAATGAGTGTTTAACCTAGTCAAACTCAACAACGTTTACTATTTTTCTATGATTTGGTAAATCACAAGGGCGTCGCCAGCCAAGGAACCAGGGAAGGGGGGGAGATGAGAGAGCGGACGGGGGAAATATTAATTGTAGTGACAAATAAGAACAACGATTAAAATTTGTATTAAAGAAAAGTTTCTATTTTAGGAAAAATTAATTAAAAAAAATGAAAAAATGAAAAGAAAATTAATGAAAACGCAATATTCTCGGGTTTGGTGCAAATTTGTGGTTAGCGGAGGAGTAAATTGTTGGGAAGCACAAATTCCAGGGCTCTGCTCTCCTCAGTAAGTAAGCCCAGATGATGCAGCAGTGTTGCCAACATAGACATCGTAACTATTAGACCGAAGAATAACAAATAAACGTGTTGTCATCATTGTATTCCAGTTCCAGTGTAAAGTAAATCAACATTCAAGCGTAGTTTTCTGGGCTTACTCTGTTAAAAGTATTAACTTCTATGATTTACTAAAATAACATGATGTAGGATATATATAACATTGCCTAAAACCTTGTAAAAAATCTGTAGTATGGCAACGCAGCAAAAAAGAATCCGCCCAGATCCCATCATTTTCGTGGCCATCCGCATCGACTCGGCATAGCGGATGTTCCATTCTTTTGTGGCAGCGTTTTTCTGTGGGTTTTCCTGGAATTTTGTCAACCTAACCTTTATTGTTCTGTGGTTTTGTCGCATGCATATGTAAAGGCAGCGTAATCCCCACTCCCGACCCCACCTAGCTCCTCACAGCGTCTCGCCACCAAACGATTTTGGCATCACAATTTTATAGCATTTATGAATGGCGTGTCGGATCTATAGTTACGATGCCTATGGTTGCCAAGTACATTCGCAGTGTAATAGTATGTTTTTAGCGCCGTTTTCATTTTTTTCCTCGACAACGAAATAAGATACGAAAAAATATCAAGAGACAAAAAAGTTGTATTTTTAGCTGCTTAACACGAAAACAATATAAAATTTGTCAATAAACAAGTCAGTGGCGTACATTTCGTGATTCGATTGACAAAATGATTTGTTTCGGTTGGTTCCGTAGGGCTACCAGACCTCCCGATTTCTCATGTACCCTCCCGTCTTATTGGGTGCACATTTCATCTCCGATTACCTATTTGGAGAGTAATAGCCACTATTTTAAAGCACTACTTGGGAGAGTCACTGCCACTGCCTGAATCTATGAACATTTAAGAAGCAATCTGACGCATATATATTATTTTAATAAATATGAACCTAAGTAAGTAATTGGAAAATATCGTAAGGCTGGGGATATTTTGAGGGCCGACACTGACGTCTGATAAAAGGACCGAGTTCTTCGGTGCCTTGATCGTGGCGCGTTTTGTTTTACTAACTCTTTTATGTTGTTTCAATTGATTTTAGTTTTTTATTATACTTACATGTCATTGTCACTAGCCAATGTGACTATAGCTCCAGTTACTTTCGATTTTAATAATTCTTCACTACAGCTGCCGATGATGCTACAAAATAAACTGGCAGCAGCGGACTTTACTAGAGGTCTCTGGTGGACGACACCGGACCATAGACAATCAACAACTATTTCCTAAAAAGAGAAAAAATATAGCACACACAAAACAGCATAAGAGTGTACAAGGTCTCCAGGATGAAGTGCGTCCTGCATCCTGCATGGTATAAAATGCTTAAGGTAAGGAACAGAAGGAGTGTATGCACTTTTAAAGCCTTATACTATTTTTTCTGTCTGGTAAACTAAAAAGGCTAAATATGTTTCAAGGACACTATTTTAAGAGGTACTTACTAGTGTCTATCACATTAAATTTTTTTAAATTATATTATGTACTTTCCCACATTTTCCCGGACACCCTGTATAGACCCCCTTAGTACAAGTACAGAGGTATTTTTCCTAAAACTAGAACAACTATTAAACAATATTTGTAGAGAAAATAAGTTTATTCTAATAGCGGGAGACTCTAACATAGAAATAAAATATAACAACACCTGTAAGACTGATTTTTTTTTTCATAAATCATTCGTTTCAACTTCGAGAATTTGTTTTTGACTATACCAAAACCACTGACACATGTAAAAGTTGCACAGATAATATTTTCGCCAATTTAGGGAATCAAATTGAATGTCAAATTTCCGAAAGCAATGTTTCTGACCACAAGGCACAACAAATTTCCTTTAAAATAGACTTTTCTGATCGACAAGAAAATCACAAATATGGAATAATGCGTTAAATAGCGGAAGGTCAGAGTTAATCTATGCAAATAAAATACTGTCCTGTGACACTAAAAATAAAACAACTTGAGATATCTCAGAAACTACAAAATAAATTTAGCAGTGGATAGGATGAAATTCCCACCAGCATAGTAAAATTGTAAATAAAATAGAAGATGTGTTATGTTATACAGGGTCTTTCACAAGTACTTAAAGGGGCAATTCTTTTTGATAGTCTAAGAGAAAAAGTTCATATAAGTATGGGTCCGGAGTTGCCCCGTTTTCTTAAAGTTTATTACAAAAAATCGGGAGGTCCCGGGAGCACCTTAACGAATATTATTGACAAAAAAATGTACGCCACTGCCTTTCTTCTAAATTTAATATTTTGTTTCGGATTTACCAACTTTTTCGTATCTTACTTCGTTTTCGAGAGAAAAAATAAAAACCACTTTATTGCATGTACAGGGTTATCCAACCAAGACTAGACAAGGCGATTTTTTGACTTTTCCTGTACTTTTATAAAAAAACTGAAATAGCCATCTTAAGTCATTTTCTCCCGCGAATTCGAATATCTTCAGCAAAAAACAATTGAACATCAAACAAAAGTACTAGGGGTCACTTTGATATTTTTTTAAATGGGATGCCGTATTTTTAATGAGCTTATCCGATATCTCATATAAATTTTGATCTAAAATGTTGGATTTTTAATTTTTTTTTTTTTTAATTTTTACGGTAGACGAACATTTTCCGAATTTAAAACTGAAGAAAAAAAGGCGTTTTTGAATTAAAAATCCAACATTTTAGATCAAAATTTATATGAGAAATCGGATAAGCTCATTAAAAATACGGCATCCCATTTAAAAAAATATCAAAGTGACCCCTAGTACTTTTGTTTGATGTTCAATTGTTTTTTGCTGAAGATATTCAAATTCGCGGGAGAAAATGACTTAAGATGGCTATTTCAGTTTTTTTATAAAAGTACAGGAAAAGTCAAAAAATCGCCTTGTCTAGTCTTGGTTGGATAACCCTGTACAAAAAAAATACCTATGTATTTCAAAGTTAATCAAAATATGAGGTAAATGTAAGTTTTTATATCTAATTTACCTGTTTGGTCAATAACAAGTCAAAAATAAATAGTTTTACTAACGCTAAAATGGCCCTGATGCATTTCAATTATGGCCTAGCAAATGGAAATGCTGAAGAAGCTCGGCGAATTTATCAGGAGCGTTATCCAACAGAGTACTACCATGTGCCAAAACATTTAGACAGCTTCATGCAAGATTGAGTGAGACTGGGAGTTTTAAACGTAGTACGAAACTTCCTGGCTGACCTGCAACAGTAACTACGCCTGTTAAGCAAGTCAAGTGTTGTTATTTAACTTGCGTCAACAGTTCATGCGGCTTTTATGTTCCTCGATTGTAGGTTAATTTCACTGATTCTTTCATTTACTGAGTGAAGGAATTAAACGAGCTTTTCACTGTGGTAATTTGGCGTTTATTTCTCCAAATCACATAAAACGTTTTTAGTGCATGATTTTACAATAACGTACTATAACATAACTATTCACTACTGATTTTATAATCAAACTAATCACTATATTTGTTTAATACATTTGCTGGGTGCCTTTTTTTAGGCAATGCTATTTGTTTCACTCCGACGGAGAGAAAACCACGTGCGTTTGTTGATATACGACTTCGACTTATCTTAGCCCAAAGTGTAGTGTCGTAGAAGAAGGAAAACTGTATTATCTGACAGCAAGGTTACGCCCCCGCCGTCACGACGACTAATCAACAAAGCATTCTGATAGGCCACACAACCGCCATGTTTTCTCCCAACCAATCGGACGGCAATAAACAAACTGTACCATGCCATGTCACCCTCCTAGAGCGTCAAAACGCCGTCAAAGGGTTTTCGAATATACAAGGTTCTAAAAACTTACCTTTAACATCTAAACGTGGAACATTGCTTTTTCCTGGAATAACGGTCGACTAGCCGTTTATTATTTAGGACATATTATATGTATCTTAAAAGATGATATTTGCAAGTTTTATGCCTATCCCGGCGATAACACTATATTCGTTCAGCAAACATTGATACATTTTGCTCCTTTATTAAAATAATATTGAAATCAGATATTTAACAGTAGTATTGATTCTAAAAACATTTGTTGCATTTAATTATATTATTTTTAATACATTTGGATGATCGTTTCCCCAACGCCTAAATTAGAAGAGGCTATACTTCGAGAGATTTCAAACAAGTGCATCAACTGCTTGTCCCGACTTGAATCCTCTTGACTATTATTTATGGGTCACCTAAAGTCTCTTGTATACAAGACACCTGTACTCAATGAAATCAACTTAAGAATTCGAATTATTAAAAGTTGCAATGCGATACGAAATAATGCAGGCATTTTTGACCGTGTAAGAGAATCAATGGCGAGACAATTGCAATCGTGCGTTTTATCAGAAGGTGGCCATTTTCAACATAATTATTATAACAGAAACGATTTTTTTTTAAACTTTTACACCTTGTATATCAAAAACGGGGCAACTCTGGACACATGTTCATTTTCTCTTAAAATATCATACGCAATCACCCCCTTAAGTTACGTACCGTACTTTTGAAACACCCTGTATATTGAGTAATTCCTTTAAATTTGATATATTTCCACAACAATTAAAGCTATCCGTAATTAAACCTCTGTATAAAAATGAAGATCCTCGATTGTTAGAAAATTACAGACCAATAAGTCTGTTACCTAGTTTTTCGAAAATATTTGCATTAGCAATGTGTAACAGAGTGTCAACCTTTTTCAGTTATTTAACCGTACTCAACATGGATATCTGATGGGTAGGTCAACGCACACAGCAGTCTTTCAATTTACACAAACAATACTGGGGTTTTTGGAAGATAACAGGCTTGCTGCGGGCTTACTCATAGATCTCTCGAAGGCATATGACACCTTAATCGAGAGTCTCCATCGATATGGAGTCCGAGGAACCGCTGCGAGATGGTTTGAATCATATCTCTCAAATCGGCATCAAAAAGTCATAATACATCAAAACGGCAATAATTTTTAAATCAGACCCAAAAGCAACCATTGTAGGCATCCCGCAAGGCAGTATCATAGGCCTTATTATGTTCTTAATTTATGTTAACGACCTGAACTCAATAATTGATAATAAAGATCAAGCAATTACAAGCTTCGCGGATGACACAAGCTTGCTAACAGGAAAGAGGGAAACTCGTTTTAAAAGACCAAACAGTGGTTTGAAGTAAACAAACTGGTTGTAAACGATGAGAAAACCAATATTATAATTTTTAGTACAGATAAAACAACTATAGAAAAACCATCTAACATTTCTATTAACAATATAGAGGTAAAAACAGTACCACATACCAATTTCCTGGGCATAAATATTGATGAATTCTTGAAGTGGTCTCCACATTTTGAGATATTGTCAAAAAAACTAAATCAAATTTGTTATGCCATAAGACTTATAAGTAATTATTTAAATTAACAGGTTCCTAGGGTTATATACTATGCAAATTTGAGGCTTTAATGCGATATGGGATAATTTTCTGAGGTGTCAGTTCTATATCTCAAGTAAGTTTTAAAATTTAAAAGAGGGTCTTACGAATAATTTTTGTAATGAGCTTAAGAGAGAGCTGTAAAGGAGTTTTTAAGTCAAAGGGGGAAACACATGAATGCTTAATGTAATTATTTAAGAATATTGACTCATTTTTAAGAAATAATAGCAATATATCTTATATGTGTATTAAAATATTTAATAAGTTGCCAGATAATGTAAGACATATTCAAAAGTTTAAAGATTTTAAAAATAAAACAAAACAGCTCTTACTAAGGTTGGAAATTTTGGAGGATTATATTATATTATATACCTATATATTATATTACCTTGGTGAACCTGTATTGTAGAGACAAAATTTGAAGTAAAGAAATTTCTAATTTGAATATGGAGAAAAATTTTACTATTTCAAATGGCCTACCTGTAGTCCAGATTCGCATAATTTTTTGACTGTGATCTCCAAGCAATCCAGTGGCGTCCCACACAATGGCAAAGCACACAAAAACTTTTTAAAAACACTGCAAATTTCGTCAAAGTCCTCGGTAAAATTGAGCGCTGTAAGATAGATAGGAATGATATTTAAACTGGGACAAAACTGGTTAAAACTACTGATGACCTGTTCCAGATTCTGTATCTTTTTGTGCAATATCGGACGGATTTTATATTTGGTAAAGTTTTTCCCGAATACAACACAGATATGGGAAAAGAGATTCATGAAGCCCTCGAGGATGGACTGCTGCGTTAGCTCTATGTGGTGTAGATTGTTAAAAAGATCAGGTAACCTAAAATACAAGAAAAATTAGAAACCTGTTGTAAAATTTTCTATCATATGATAGCTGTTTGACCTAATAAGAAGTGCTTACATAATATCTACTACCCAGTCCATCTCGGACCAAGTAGTATTGGGATTATCACAAATATATTTGTCGAATTCATACAAAACTGTGCCAACGCTTAAATCTGACTTGATAAATTTTTCTGGATTCGTAAGACTAGTGCAAATTTTCTGAAAATCAGATCCTAAAAATAACGCAAGTATTATAGGCAATTCGTAATTAGTGGGTATATAAACATTTAACTTACTAATTTCTATTGTCATGTCCTTTTCAATATTACTTATCACATTTTGATGGTAAGCCACTGACATTAATAAGAATGGAAGTAAATTATCGACAACTGTTAAAATTTTATATATCTTATCGGTTCCTTGGCTAACTTTCGTTTGAGATTCTGTGCTTTTGATGTGATCGTTTAGTTTGTGAAGTAGATTTTTTAATAACGTAGAGTGTAAGTGACCTAGAAAAAAAAACAAATACAGTTTTTATATTAAAAGATTATGTAGAGACCGGATTTTAAGCATTATGTGATAGCTGCTTTTATGCTTTTTTTGATATTTTATGCTTTTCTTGAGGTTTTATGCTTTTTTCCCATCGTGCTTATTTCAACTTTTTTACGTATATTTACATAATTTTTAAAAATAATACAAAACATTACGCAAGGCGTAGCGTGATTCTCCGAAGAATACTAATAGGTATTTCCCCGGGGTTTTGCCTTGCGCTATACCATATGCCTAATGTTGAGTTAGTTACGAGGTGTTCTGTTATCAAGTTATTATCTGTATCGTTTTTGCTTGTGCTTAATTGTACGTGGTAATCATCTAAACAATGTCAAAACAAAAGTCAACCGTTAAAGAGTAGATTAGGGGTCACAAAGAACTGAAATATCACAATAAAAATTTTTTGTTAAGCATATTCTAGAACTGTAAGTAAAAATTTGCAAATTGAAACTTCGTCTTTGTTTTCTGTTGAAAATATCATTTTATTTTTATGATTTTTAAGAGATTTCCTTTTTGAAATTAATTGAATTTTTAATAAAATAGGTTTTAATAAAGTTTCAAACATGAGTGAAGATTATTTCTTATTTTATTGCAGATCGTTTGCAACAAAAAATACAACTACAGACTATTTTGACTTCAATAACTTCAACTTCTGGTTTTAATGAACAAAAACAATTTCATTTCAATTTGTGCAATGCTATGGTTAAATCATATATTTCCTTGAATAAATTAGAAAGCAGCTCTTTTAGACAATTTCTGGAGAAACATTGTAAAAAATGCATTCCAGATGAAAGTACCATGTCGCCCCAAATTATAATGAAACAGTGCAGCAAATTTAAAAAAAAATTGCAAATAATTATATACGGTTTGCTGTAGATGAAACAACTGACACATGTGAAAGATATATAGTCAAGTTAGTTAAGGGAGTCTTGAATGAAGATGTTGTCACAGAAGGATTTTGAATAAGTTTGAAAGAATAAACAGAAACGAATAGTAACAATAGTTCTAGATTTACTGAGGAAGAGTTTAACAAGTTTTTTTGCCCGAAGTGAAAAAATTTTATTGATGCTTTCTGATGCTGCAGCATAAATGATAAAAGGGCGTCAACTATTAAAAATGGGCTTAACTGCATAGTTGAAACTATACGATATAGTATCCGTTGGTCAATAAATTAATAAAAAATGGCAAAAAAATATTTATAAAAACTCCATTGCAATTTTTTAATGAGACATTGCCTGATATTCCTCTACCCCCAGAACATACTTTAACAAGATGGGACTTGACTAAATGCTGCCAATAATTTTAGAGAATTTAGAAGCTTCATACTTGAATTCAAAGGTACAGAAAGCAATCAATTTAAGAATGTTTTAGAAACACCCGAACTTGCACAAAATTTAGCTTTCATCAAGTCATTTTAAATTAGCACTTCAGAGTATTCAAATTTTAGAAGAACAACAGCTACCGTTAGTGGAATCCGTGAATGTTATTAAAAATTTTGAAGCTACAGCAAATATTATTCCAGGATCTATTGGTTAAACAATAAGAGAAAAATTGGTTCAGACTATTTCAAAGAATATAGGGTTTCAGACATTGCAAAAAATATGTACTATTTTGAGTGGTGGGCAAGATTCCGATCTTGAAATAGATCCAGCAATTATACTGAAATTTAAATATGCATTAATAACCACTATAGATGCAGAACGTAGTTTTTTTGCGGACAAAAACATTCTAACCGACAGAAGACCAAATGTTACCACGGACAATTTGGAGAAACATTTAATTATACATTCTTTTAAGCATTAATGATAGATAGGTATGTGTAAAAACAATAGAATGTGTTATAGAAATAATAAATAACAATATTATTATCATTACAACTTGTTTTAATTTTTTTTTCATTGGCTTATAATAGTTATTTATGGTGTGTTATGTTATATACAGGGTCGTTGGTATGTATGGAAACGGTCGATTATTTCTTAAAGTACAACAGCTAGCAAAAAATATTCAAGACAAGTGTCTTTTATAGTCTATTAGAATTTGAAAAAATTAAGTATACAGGACGAGTCAGAAAGTCGTAGAGAAATAAAGTTGCCTTTTTCTTAATAGAACACCCTATATCTTAGAATATTTTTGGATTTTACATTGGATTTTACATAAAATCGAAAAAAAGTGATAGATATCGACTTTTGAAAAATGACATTATTGAATTTTGACAGCTTCTAGCTTTCTAACGGTACGTCTTAGTCTTAGAGTAAAACGGCTTACGTGCCCCTATCTTAGTTTTTAATTATCTTTCTAAAATTGTTAACTTGTGGTTAAACCGGATGTAACTCAAAAGCCGGAAATGTAGCACTTCCGGTTTAACCGGAAGTTGTCATTTTTGAAAAGATAATAAAAAAGTAAGATAGGGACATGTAAGTCGTTTTGCTCTATGGCGTACCGTTAGGAAGTTAGACGCTGTCAAAGTTCAAAAATGTAATTTTTCAAAGGTCGATATCTCGGAAACTATTAAGTTTATACTTATAAGGCTCTTATTAATAAATAATTATATTTTTATGTACAATTCAAAAATGTTGTAAGATATAGGGTGTTCAATTAAAAAAAAGTAACTTTGTTTTTGTTCGGCTTTCTGACTCATCCTGTATACTTATCTTTTTTTAATTCTAATAGACCTTACAAAACCATAAAACTTTTGTCTTGAATATTTTTTGCTAGCTGTTTTACTTTAAGAAATAATCGACCGTTTCCATACATACCAACGACCCTGTATAAGTCACGGTGGGAAATGTTTAGCCCTCAAGGCCGTAGGCCAACAGGGCCAATTCCCGAGTGACTTATATGACCTAACACACGAGTGCCATACAAAATTTTATCCAACACTTGATGATATTAATAAAAAATAGAAAATTATATTGTCTCGATGTAAACTGGAAAACCCTGTATTATATTTTAATTGACATATTTTTGAATGACAAATTTGACACGTAAAAGTAGGCTAGTGTGATTATTGTTGTTATGGAATTGATTTATAACAAAAATTTGAAGAGAGTAAATCAAATTATTATTTTTGCCATTTTCAATGGTGGTTTTTCAAAATATAAAAAAACTCCAGCCGAAATTCAAAAATAAGCTGACCTAGCGTGTTTATTGATTATTCCCCACAAGTCAAGAGATAGTTATGAGTTATGACAGAACCTTCAAAGAATTTATCGACTGGTGTCATAAAAGATGTGCCTGCGTGAGTTATAATCATAACCCACTAGTGAGTTATGGTTATAACCCACGTGTGAGATATAAGCTACTTTATTAGTCGAAAATCGAACTAATAATGTTCACATTATATGTAAGTGTTGGATAAATTTATTTTTTGTCTAACTTACTTCTTTGAAGCTTTTTTGATAAATTTTGTGGTTTCTGTTTAATATTTTTATGCTTATTTAATCACTTTTTTTCAATTTTTTTTCACCCTTTTATCCGGCCTCTACTGATAATGCAGGATCTGCTGATTCTTTGGTTCATAAGATCAATGGTTTATACAGGGTGTTTCACGGTGAATTAGACGTTTATGACGAACAAGTAGGAGTCGGTCACACAGAGATCGTAAAAACGCTTCCTACACGCTCCTGCACCGGGCCCTCCGAAGTTCACCTTATACTAAACAGAAACTTCAAGGTAGACATCTCCACGAGGAAGGAAGCAGGAAATACACCCCAACCCGAAGGCGGTCAGGTCTGGTATACTAACGGCTCTAGGATGGCTGGCACATAGCTGACCGTAACCGGAGTGTACCGAGAAGACACGGGAGAAGGACAGGCATTTCCTCTGGAAAGATACACCACGGTGTTCTAAGCCTAGGTATTCGAAATACTCGAGGTTGCAGTCCGGTCTAGTGCACTGATGGCTGGCATAGAACTCGCCGAGGCCGGAGTATACCGAGACGACACGGGAGAAGGACAAGCATTTCCTCTGGGAAGATACACCACGGTGTTCCAAGTCAAGGGCTTCGCAATCCTCGAGGTTGCAACCAGAGAGGAGGTTAATACAGGAGACGAGGAAGTACAACTACTCAGATAGTCAGGCAGCATTAAAGGCAGTCCAACGGCCAAGGACGAGCTCAGGTTGATCTCATTGAACTAGGAACCGGGGTACCGATGGTCGATGCCCCCATAAGACCGGAGCTACAGCTGGGAATAAGCAAAATACAGGCATCCGGGATTCTCTCTGAGTGGGATTGGAGTCGCATGACCGCTAACTGGAGAAGAAACGAAACTCGTAGACAGGCGAAAATCATGGTTCCGGGGCCATGCTCGATGCTAGCAGACCTAGTGGGTGTTCTAACCGGTCATTGTCGGCTCAATAGACACCTTCTAGGAATCGGGGAAACTCCAGTCTGCCCCAACTGTGGAACGGAAAAGGAGACCTCGTATAATTTAGTAGGAGTGTGTGACAGGGGTCGCACTAGCGGTGCGACAACACTGGCCCGAGAGAAGTTAAGTACCATGAATTGGGAGAAGCTGCCTTTTTAAAAAAGACACGAGCGGCTTAGTTTGGGGGAAGAGTAGTTGCTGAGGTGTGGAACGGGGAAGGCTTGCCGGGCTTCTGCCCCCCAAAAGAACTACTACTACTACTAGTACTATGTCGAACCAGTCAATGGGATGATGGCCCAAAAATTATCAGGGATAATACCAAGAGTGCTTTAGAATTACTCAAGCGTGAAATTATAGAAAATACGCTTTCATAAAAAATTATTTGGGTAATTTGTAAGCAAGAGCCGTATTTAGAGAGAATACTTCTCGAATAAACATTATTATTACGATACATATGCGAAATGTTGCACTAGTCCTCGCTGGTCTGGTTGGGTGGATAGCTTGATTGCCACGAGATGATGTACAGTTGATGCAAAACAAAAATCGATGCACGTCATCAATCAGCTAATAATTGTAAGTCCGTGAGAAAACACGAGGAAAGTAAATTTGGGAAAAAAGTATTAAAACTTTATGCGATATTAAATTTACTATAAACGTAAAGTATTCTTCTTTCATACGAACCCACTTATAGCAAATATTTTGTGTATTTAAGCTGGTAAAAATTAACTTAATTTAAATTATATTGGCCGATAGTTGGCAACACACGCACGTTGGCTTTGTTTGACGTTTCATGGAAAAATTACCTTAATTGTTTTGTGCTTCTGTGTTGCTGTGCCGTCTATTTTTTAAGAAAAACTTCAGATCTTTTTATAAATAGCATTAAAAAACTGTTCTTTTAAGAACAACAAAAGTGCACATGCCGAAGCATTTAAATAGCCGGTGCAAAGAGCTTATAACTTCTTTAATAAGCTATTTTTAGGAAGAACTTAACAATGACCCGTTGTTACCGTTGACAGCAGTTAGAGAAGTAATTTTAAAGAGTGTGTTAAGGTCTATCTATTTTATATCCACTTTACTAATTTTAAAATTGTAGCAGCTGCCCTAAATTTGAGTATGTCTACTGTAAGCACAGTTTCAACAACAGCAAAATAAATTATTGGAGTCACCTAAAAGGAAACGTTCTTATTTAAAGAGAGTTGTAAATGTGTCAAGATTGGATATAAGTTCTATCCGTGACACTATTTATGGAATGTATGAAACAAGCAAGTTTTGTATTATTCACAAACTAATATTTGACATTGGTTATGCTTAAGCTGTAACTTTTTAGAACATCATGTCACTTTGATAACTTTAAGTAAGAAATTAAAAGACAGACAACTGTTTGATGGTTGTCTTAACTCTTTAGAAAGCCTCTTAAAGGAAATAAGCTTCGGATGGAAAAAAGATGAACCGAGGCGAGGGCTTATGGAACTTTCCCATGTAGCTTTCAAACGACTGGTATTTTTGAAAGAATATATTAAAGAAAAGGAAGCATTCTTGTACCAATTTGTTTTCTTGGATCAAACATGGATTTTTCAGAATGGTACCATTAGTCAATCTTGGCAAGATGAAAATAAAATAAGTGTTAGACCTACTAAAGTTGATGGTAAAAGGTATTATGCAATAAACAAATATATAAACTAGGGAAATTTTTGTATATTTAACTTGTTTTTATAAAAAAAAAACTGTAATTCCCTCACTCGGATATTTTGGTTACAAGCTGGCAATACTGTCGATATCTGACGTCACTCGAAGGGTATGACGTGCATCGGTTTTTGTATTGCATTAAGTATATCGTTACATTATGTGTTGAAATGCACTGTAAGGCCCCTTTCCTTTTCGTCAGACTCTATAGCCATGCCGATAAGCCGTAATACGGCGAAACGCGTCCAAAGATTGGGTCTGACGAAAAGGAAAGGACAAACTTTTTTCCTAAACATTATTATGTTGCTATTAAAAAATTAAGGATAATCCGGACCTGAGGAGTTTTAAGTGACAGACCCTGTATATTAAGGTAGCTCAGGTGGAAGAACAAAAATTAACAACATTTTCTGGAAACGCAGGAGCAATATTAAATAAACCACATCCACCTAAATACAATATTCTTACCTATCTCCCAAGCCCACCGAGCTAAAACTGGAAACAATAATTGTGTGCTTAAATGAACTACAGAATTACTGTTGTCGTTTAATGTGTTGATTGATATTTGCTCGCACTGAGAATATTTGTCTCTATCCTCGCACATGGCAAATAACAAAGCTAAAGCCTTGATCACTCGTTCTCTGACCATATCCTCTTTATCCTCTAGCATTTGTTGAAGCATAGAAAGAATTAAAGAATTACGAATGGGACTCTAAAAATGATGATGAAAAAATTATTTTTATTTACATTTTAACAAAAAAGTAGAAACACTGGCAGAAAGAAATTGTTTTGTTACCTACATACACATAAAGTTTAATTCTCACTATCCATCGTGATGGCGGCAGGCAACTATCCATCAAGTGTCCGTCAAAATATTATTAAATGAAATTATACATTGCCGTATTCGCACTATCCAAATATTTCACGGTCAGCTGATGTCGGACGGCGACAGACATTGTTCAAAAGAATGTTTTGACATGTCGTTGCCTGTTGGATACTGCGACTGGGGCTGCTTCTAATGATAAACGTGGGAATAGCAGTGATGGACAGTAGTTTGTTGGCGATCGTCAAAATTCATACAAAATTCTCAAATTTCTCCCACGCAAAGGTCTGACAACAATGGCAACCATCGCCAATGCCATACTTCGCCTCACCTACTTCCCAAAAAGTGGAAAGAAGCCACTGCAATCATGATATCCTTGCCCGGAAAAGACCACACTTTTCCCCACAACTATCGCCCATCTCCCTCCTTAACTCCATGGCAAACATCATGGAAATTATCATTCTCGATTAAAGGAAAAAACCACCGAATTGGAAGTTCTTCCAGATGAACAGTTCGGCTTTCGCGAAAACCTAAATACTGAACTCCAAGCCCTTAAACTCACCAAGTACATAACCCAGGGCTTCAACTGGAATCAGCACGTCGGTATGATCCTTCGACATTAAAAAAGCCTTTGACACCGTCTGGTACGACGGACTGATTCATAAGATGATTGCCTTGGGTTATCCCTCCAATCTCGTACGTCTAATCCAATCATACTTAGCCCGACGCAAAATCCGCGTCCGTATAAGCCACTCCCTCGCCACTCAGAACCCTAGAGGCAGGCGTTCCCCAAGGCGCTGTTCTCTCCCCACATCTCTTCAATATCTACATCCATGACATTCCCAAAGCCCCAGATAACACCCTAGCCCTCTATGCCGTAAGGTCACTGCGTCCGCACATTGTCACACCCAAGCCGCAAGGAGACAACGAATTCTCCAGTTACTGCGTAAACTCGAAACTTCCTCTCAATGCCGACAAAATCCAAACCATCCAGTTTGCTCGTAGAAGGCAACCATCCTTCGACGTGATCAACCTGGATGGTCGCGACGTTTCCTGGTACGACACAGTGAAATACATTAGTATCACCCTCGACAAAACCCTCCATTGGCGCCCCCATATTCAAAACACCACGAACAAAGCCAGGCTCTTCTACAGCCAACTATATCCTCTGCTCAACCGACGCAGCACCCTCAGCCACAAAAACCAACTCCTCCTCATCAAATCAATCATCCGCCCCATCCGTACATACGGTTCGGCAGCCTGGGGTCACGCAGCCCCATCCAGCCTTAACCATCTCCAATCCTTCGAAAATAGTTACATCCGAACATCTATGGTTCATCCGTAACGTAGATCTACACCGAGACATCAAACACACCCCCGTGGCCCAATACCTCCACGAAAGAGGTACCAAAATCCTCACCGCCACCCCCACCCCACTCATCAGACAAGCCTCCAAGTACGACATAGGTGCCCCGCACCATAAAAACGTTCACCCCCCCCCCCCCATCACCCAACACCTTCTACCCCCTTCCAGATTCCATGGAAACAGCAGAACATGTAATTGACGAGACCCTGCAGATAACTCCTTTAAGGTGGCCTCACCATCATCGCATGAACTCATGGACAGTAGTTTGTTGGCGACCGTCAAACAGTGTTCAGTCTTTAACTTAACTGCCGGCTTTTCAATCGGGGTAATTGCTTACCTAAATGTTGTAAAGGGTAAAGTTTTGACAACAACTTATTGAACTGATACATGGACATTCTGAAGTATTAATGGAATTTAATTTCGTCATCTAATAACTCCACATATAACGTAAAGAAATTCTCCTTTTGTTCTTCTGTCCAACAAACTTTTATACATCCATTCTTCATTTTTCGTGGCTTGTCTGTTTTTTTTTTTTAGATTTGCCATTTGCTTCATCCAGTGAAATAGCAATACTAGCTAAATCACTAAGTGAATAATTTTTAAACATGTAAGATGTAGCTAACTCAAACGAGATCTACCGGAAGACTGACCGTCAGTGTTTGTAAAATGTGAATAACGACATCAATTTAATGGACACCTGATGGATGGTTGGTTCCCGCAATTAAAATGGATAGTGAGAATCAACCTTAAGACGTAAGATTAAATGGATTTAAGCTAATTCCACTATA
Organism: Polydrusus tereticollis; assembly: GCA_963920685.1. NCBI lineage: Eukaryota > Metazoa > Arthropoda > Insecta > Coleoptera > Curculionidae > Polydrusus > Polydrusus tereticollis. The sequence goes on from OY987330.1 coordinate 47,957,860, forward strand.
TTTTGCCATGTTTCTACTAAGCTGCATGATTTTATCTGTGCCGCAAACCTAGTTCTACCACAAAAAAAGTGGGCGGCAAGCGATCGACAAAAAAAAGTAAGGGGGTGGAACTGAGCTCTAACATGACAGATATTAAGCAAAAATTTATTTTTATTGTACATTAATTTAAACATACACAACAAAAAGTGACCACATACGTTAAATGACCGGGTATGAATTCCCCATATTTAAAAATGGAAATCCCATTATTTCATACTTCTCTTTACAGACCCATCTGTTAAACGACCACGGACACTCATCATCGGAATCTTTAGTAAACATTAATACTAGAAACACCCTTGATTAGGGGCAGTATAGTCCGATACAAGATAAATGGTCATGATTTTACCTGCTTTATAACGATCGGGTGACTTTACCCCCCATAAAGCAATTAAGGGCTGGTTTGCAAGCGTTTCTCAGTATAGGGAGGTGTTTTATTTTTATTTTAAGAATGTAGGTATTTTAGGTATAATTAATTATACCTGTCGACACATTATAAATTGTCAAATTATTAAATCATTTGAACTGTGGCATTAGAGGTGTTCAGTGGTGTTATTATTATCACTAATTTTTAAAATGATGAGACCGTGGGTTAAAAACTGTGAATCCGACGACGGAATTAAAGAGAAAAACGAGCAAAAAACAAAATGCCATTTACAGATGTGCTGCAAGAGGATCGTTTTACGAGTATATCAAGGTAAAATTTATATTTTTTAGTTTTGAAATGGAAGCACATCTTACACTTCTTATGGATTTTGGACAGATCTTCTTAAAATTGTAGTATGTTATGTTGGAAGTCGAAATAAGCATTTTCTTTCGTTGCACCGACCTTGTAGCCATATAGGGTGATACAAAAAAATCAGGTCAAAAATCTTAAGGGAAATATTTGCCTGCAGGTCTTCTAAAAACGTCAGAGGGCATAGAAGCTGCCATTAAGAGGATAGTAGGGTTAACCGGCATTCTAAGGTCTACCTTGCGTCCGTTCCTTGATCAAGACAATTCACTGGAGAGGAAGGACAGATCTGACAAAGGCACATTGAAAGTGTTTGGCAAATGGCGATGCAGAGTTGATTTGCACGAGAGTGTATATGCGATGTATGAGCTTAAGCAGATTCCGTCACTTGATTTTTTGCGAGAAAAGTTATTAGCAAATGGTCGATTTGCTGCTAGTCGCGAAACGTTGCGCCGATTCCTGCACAAAGTGGGATTTCGATTTAAAAAAATTGACAAGCGCATTCGCATTAAAGAGACCCAACGGTTAGTGGAATGGAGACAAAAATATTTAACACAAATTCATCAGTTCCCCGCAGAAAACCGATATATATACTATTTAGATGAGACTTGGTTCGACACCCATTACACTATAAAAAAAGGATGGCAAGATTATTCATCAAAGTGCATTTTAGGTGCACCTGCTTCTCCAGGAAAGAGAATATCCATCTTACATTGTGGCCCGAGGGATGGCTGGGTGCCGAATGCTTTGCTACTTTCAGCAAAAAAACATTAAGAACTGCTCGCTAAACTACCATCAGGACATGACAAGTGAACTTTGAAAATTAAATAAAAAATTCTCTTCTTCCAAACATCCCATCAGGCAGTGTAGTCGTTTATGATAATGCTAGTTATCACAGCACCTTAGCTGAGAAAATACCAGCCATAAGCAGCAAAAAACAGGGTCTGCTAGAGTTCCTTAGCCAACATGACCTCTATTTTGAAGATAATTATACAAAGAAAAAAACTAGTTGAGGTACTAAAAACCGTATGATAAAATATATTGCATAGATGAGGCTATAAAAGCATAATGTAAACCCAAAAATGTCCGCTAATGTAATTGCAGTAATTAAAACTCAGTGTGAATTAATACCAGAGAGCAGTTGGAGAGCGTGCGTTAATCATGTACTTGAAGTCGAAAATAATTATAAAAAATGTCGGTAAAACGTAAAACCAGATTTAAACTATTGAGATGACTCATTTTACTCATACGGTTTTATTCAGGGTGTTCCACGTAGAAGTTTCGCATTTTCAACCCGGTAATGACACAGATGTCAAAAAAGCCTTTGCAATTCGTTTTCAAACAAAAAAGAATATTCCGATATCTCAAAAGCTAAAGAAAATAAAAGGGGGTGGAACTTCTACGTATGACACCCTGTATAATAAAAATTATATATTACGGCTTACTACTTTTACGCATATTAATATTTTATGTCAAAGTCAGCAATACACAATAAATTTTTGTTCATATACAAACATTGTTTTAATCTTCCTTGGACCGGAATGATTTATTTGACAAAATAGAAACACAAGCAGGTATAAAGTATAAAGGCGTTAGTTAGTCGTGACCATTTATCGTGCGTCGTACTTTAATACCCGACACGACAATTCTTAAGAAATATAGGTACATACACTAATTACTTTATTGCAGGTGGATCCATTCAACTTATTTTAAAGACTGATCAATCGGTTGTTAACATTAGTTTTGTTTTAAACAGTTTTTGTGTGTTTTGGGACTAACGTGAATGTTTGAAGATGGCAGGAAAAAGGAAATGTCTTTCTATAAGCGAAAAAATTGAAATAATCGAGGAAGTGAAAAAACTGGTTAAAGTACCAGGAAATTGGCTGAAAAATGTAAAGTGGGTAAGACCCAAGTGACTATGTCGCTTCAAAATAAAGCAGAAGTTAGAAATTTGTATCAAGAAGGTGGCAACGGTGAACAAAAATGAAAATTTCCCAAAACTGAAGGACTGGCAGTGGATCAAGTTGTTTTTAACTGGTTTTGTAAGGCGCAAAACAAGCACTTACCAATATCCGGGCCCATACCTCAAGCAAAAGCCCTCAAATCCGCTCAATGTCTAGGACTATATTACAGGGTGTTTCAGAATAAGATGCTGATCCTTAACGGTGTGAATCCTTAGGTGATTTTAAGAAGAAAAGTTCAAATTAACATATATCCTTAACCTGTCAACTTTCGAACTACCGGGCGTTAAAGTTTTAAGAAAAAAATCGTTTTTCTATCATAACTTTAACAATTTTCTAGCTATTTTTATGAATTTTTCACATATGCCCTCTAAGCATCAATAGCCATTTTTTGGTGTAGAAAAATTTTAAAATTTTTTAACCAGTGGCGTCCTAAAAGGGTTTGAACTAGACATTTTGAAAAATATTATGTACGCCACTGCTTTTTCTCAAGATAAAAATTATTTTTAAATTACTCATTCATTTTAGGCCAAATTTAATATCTTGCCTTTTTATCGTCCGACAAACAGTTTCCGAAAAAAAAAATAAAAAGCATTAAATGCGCATTCGCTATGTGCCTATGGTTTATTTTTTAACATTAAATTAAAACAACTAACATTAAATAACGTGTGAACAAAAACGAAAATAATTTAGATTAGCTGTTGAAAGTGGCCACCACCTGCAATAATGCATGCTTCAGCTCTTCTCCTCATTGAGTCTCGTACCCTTTGAAAAATTCCTGGAGTATTCCTGATAGTGTCGAAACAAACTATTACGCGGTTTCTCAACTCCTCTTCAGTATTTATTGGGATGCTGTAAACCAACGTTTTCAGATGTCCCCACAGGAAAAAATCTAGACTGTTTAGATCAGGGGATCTAGGTGGCCACGATTGTGTTTCTCTGCGCCCTATCCATCGATTACTATAATGTTGATTTAAAAACTCTCGTGCTAAGAGACTGAAATGGGCAGGTGCACCATCGTGCATAAACCACATACGACGTCGTCTAGCAAATTTGGTAAAGTGTGTTCAAGAAATTGACGATAATTGATTCCGTTCAATCTGGCTGGTAAAAAAATAAGGCCCAATTAAATAATCACCAATAATTCCAGCCCAAACATTTACAGAAAATTGCTCTTGGTGGTGGGATTCCGTAATGGCATGTGGGTTTTCTTCTGCCCAGAAGTGATTGTTATGAAAATTTTGTATGGCGTTCCTGGAAAAATTAGCTTCGTCCGTGAACAAAATTCTGGCATCAAATTGGGGATTTTCGGTAACCATTTAAATAAACCATTGGCAGAAATTGATGCGTAATGGGAAATCCATAGGAAGTAGGGCCTGGACCCGTTGAATATGGTACGGATATAACAAATAACTCCAGAATTCTCCAGACTAGGACGTGAGTAATTATTAAAATATTCCCAATTTTTCTGGTACTTATATTAGGGTTTTGTTCCACTAAATTTAAAACAGCTTCTTCGGTTTCCGGTGTTCGTAGGTTTGGTGTGCCCCTTTTAAGTAGTTTTTTGTTTCAAAAGATCCCGTTTCACATAACTTTCTGTGAGTTCTTGAAATCGTTCGTGCATCCGGAACTATTCTATTTGGATAACGCTCTTGGTATAATCGTCTGGCTTCGAATGCATTGCCGTCAGCAGGCCCGTAGAGGTAATGCATATCCGCAAACTCGACATTTGTAAAATTTATATGATACTTATACGTTTAAAAAGTATTACGTTTTTAAAATTTAAGTTAAGTGGAAAGCCGGGTACATAAATAAATAGCTGTCAAAACTATTTGGCATTAAATATTCCGTTATTGTCATCGTTTCCTTAACAAAGTTCATAGCCTACTTGTCAGAAACCATAGGCTCATAGCGAATGCGCATTTGATGCTTTTTTTTTGTCGGACGATAAAAAGGCAAGATATTAAATTTGGCCTAAAATGAATGAGTATTTTAAAAATATTTTTTATCTTGAGAAAAAGCAGTGGCGTACATAATATTTTTTCAAAATGTCTAGTCCAAACCCTTTCAGGACGCCACTGGTTAAAATTTTTTTAAATTTTTCTACACCAAAAAATGGCTATGGATGCTTAGAGGGCATGTGTGAAAAATTCATAAAAATAGCTAAAAAGTTGTTAAAGTTATGATAGAAAAACGATTTTTTTCTTAAAACTTTAACGCCCTGTAGTTCGAAAGTTGATAGGTTAAGGATATATGTTAATTTGAACTTTTCTTCTTAAAATCACCTAAGGATTCACACCGTTAAGGATCAGCATCTTATTCTGAAACACCCTGTATATAACTTCGAGGCATCAAATAGATGGTTAGAAAAATTCGGTCGTCGGCACGATATTACCTTCAAGAAAATATGTGGCGAATCAGCCGATATTAATATCGAAGACGTAACTGCTTGGAAAGAAAGGCTATTGACTATTTTAAAGGATTATGCCCCAAGGGAAGTATTTAGTGCAGATAAGACAGGTCTCTACTATCGTGCATTGCCAACAAAAATTGAAAGATGACAAGTGTACTGGAAACAACAATTTACAATTCTGTGCAAATAAGGAAGAACCACTTATAATAGGCAGAAGCAAAAACCCTCGATGTTTTAAAGGCGCACATACCGATAAGTCTAATAATGGGTCTCAAACAAAAAAGCGTGGATGACAGCAGACATCATGACAACATGGCTTCACAGATTTGATACCAAGATGAAGAAGCAGAATAGAAAAGTGGTATTGTTTCTGGATAATGCAACGTCTCATCCCAAAATTACACTGGATAATGTCATTATTATTTTTCGTCCACCCAATACTACCTCACATTGCCAATCTTCGGACCAAGGCATGATTCAGAATTTTAAAATGCTCTACAGAAGCTACCTCATAAAGAGGCTTTAAACATATATAGACAGTGGTTGTCCTCTTCAAGAAGCCGAAAATATTATTACCATAACCAACGCCTTGATATGAGTTACGGTGGCCTGGCGCAATTTGTCCCCAGTGAAAATAAAAAAATGCTTTATGAAAGTCGAATTAATGTGTAATTTAGATAATAATGACGACTTCGAAGAATATAATATTCCGCTTGCACAACTGTTTCCTAACACTAAGGACACATTTGTGAACTTGAAACAATTTGCCTCTTTTGATAATGATTTTCCAACAGAATGTGCAGAATTGACTATCATCGAGTGTATTGAAGAGATCCAAGAAACGGATGAAACTACTCCCAACTCTGAGACAGAGGAAGAGGAACCTGAACTTGCGTCAGTGTCGATAATATCAAGCCTATCTGAAGCCTGCGCAAGTTTAAGAGACTTAGAAAACTATTTTAATAATGTTAACAATCTTGACAAGTCTACAAATATTTCTCAATTGCTAGTAAAGTATCTAAATTTTATAAAAATAAAATAAAAAATATGAAGTAAAGATCGCGTTTGCGTCAAAACACGATCGACTTATTTTTGGTTAAGGAATTTGTGGTTAAGCGTTGTACAGGGTTTTCTTTTATATTTAGACCCCTATTTAGAGGAAAAACTATAAGAGATAGAAAAAAACTTTAAATATGAAAGTTTTATGATTTTTACTGAATCATCAGAATATTAGCAAAAAATTATTAAAATACTATTACAATGCCGAAAAATATAAGCAACTTATGTTTTTTTAAATGGAACACCCTGTATTTATTTCATTAAAATTATAGATCTTTTTTTCCTGATTACAAAAATATAGGGTTTGTCTATATTAACTCCAACCAGTTTTAAGATATAAACGATCAAAATTTTAAGAAGTTGTATTTAGTTTCTAGTCTAGAATGCTTTGGAAATAAAAAATGATAAAGGTCTGTCGCCATTGAAAACACATGTTATTATGACATTTTTGTCGTTGTTTGCTTGTATTAAACGAACATTTTGCTACGTACTTAAAACAATAACATGGGATATTCTACAGCAGAAAAATTCGATATTATCCATCTATATTATTCTAATAATAGAAATCCATCTACAACTCTTAATGAGTACCACAGGATATTTCCCAATAGAATTTTACCTTCCAAAAGCACTATTAAATATGTTGTGAAAAAATTTGAAGAGACCAAAAGCTTAGAAAGGAAAAAGAGGACAGTAATGAGAGATGAGCAATTAGATTTAAATGTCTTGCTGTTCTTTGAAGGTAAACATTCTAGTTTATACTAATTCTTAAATCCTACAATAATTACTTAAATGTTGTATTACAGAAAATCCTGAAAATTCTATACCAGATGCGGCAGGCCATTTTAATAAATCCCTATCAAAAATACACGAAATTTTGAAAAAATACGGATATCATCCATATAAATTTTTACCAGTCCAAAACTTAACAGAAGATCACAAGAGACAGCGGCTAGAATTTTGTTTGGATGTTTTAAGAAGGCGTGAAATTGATGGGAATCTTTTAAACAAAATTTTATTTACCGACGAGGCAAATTTCAGCACAGCTGGTATGTTTAACCGAAAAAATAAACATTTTTGGGCAACTTCAAATCCCCACAAAATTCAGCCTGTTAGAATTCAGGGTCGTAGGTCTATAAATGTGTGGTGTGGCATTATAGGAAATAGGGTCATTGGTCCAATAATTTATAATGGGAGTTTAACTGGTCCAAGATATATGGAATTTCTTGAAAATGAGATTGAAAACATTTTGGAAGAGCTTCCTCTCAACCAATACGCTACGCTCATTTGGCAACAGGACGGTGCCCCACCCCATAATGTTGTCCCTGTTACAAGATACTTAAATGAAAAATATAATACGTGGATTGGAAGAAACGGACCAATAAGGTGGCCGGCAAACAGCCCTGACTTGACGGTTCTGGACATTTTTCTTTGGGGCTATTTAAAAAATAAAATTTATTACAATAGGCCAGAAAACGTTCAAGTTCTGGAACAAAGAATTCACGAAGAAATTTTGGTGCTAAATAGGGACTTTCCAGTGTTCATTATGAACGCAATAAATCATAAGTTATTAGGAAACATTCAAAAATGTATATTAAATGAAGGGGGTTATGTTGAAAATCAATAATTTTCTATGGTTCTGCATTTTTTCTTTATTTTGTATTAAATATATTTTAAAATTTCATAAAAGAAAGTATTTTTAATTTTTATTTTATATCGCTAATATCTTAAAACTGGTTGGAGTTAATATAGACAAACCCTATATTTTTGGAATCAGGAAAAAAAGATCTATTTTAATGAAATAAATACAGGGTGTTCCATTTAAAAAAACATAAGTTGCTTATATTTTTCGGCATTGTAATAGTATTTTAATAATTTTTTGCTAATATTCTGATGATTCAGTAAAAATCATAAAACTTTCATATTTAAAGTTTTTTTCTATCTCTTATAGTTTTTCCTCTAAATAGGGGTCTAAATATAAAAGAAAACCCTGTACAGTCATTTCAATGACACCCCGTATATTTACTTTGAAAAAAGCTACTGGCGCAATAAAATCGCACCTGAACTGAAACAGGATACGACACATCTACTTACAGAAACATATGGAATTAAAACCGAACAAGCCTCAGCCACGAGTAGCCGTCTCTCTACATATTTGTGTGCTAGTTGCAGCCAACACTGCGGCAAAATTTCGTTTTCTACTAACTGGTCTCCTGCACATTTTGCTATCCCCACAAGACCTAAAAAAAAATCAAGTCAAATATTATTATTGTTATTACTAAACTTATTAACACATACCGGAAAGAATAATTCTTCTTTCGCTGTCAGTGGGTTTTTTCTTCAAATTAAACAGCTGTTGCAATAACCTATCTCTCTCCGATGCCATTGGATTTAGGTAAATAGCTGCCATCAGAAGTGGGATGGCCTCCTCTCGCTTATTTAAAATAATATTAGGGATAATTTTCAACAACGATTGACCGACAATATGAATCAAATTTTCAGTGTTAGTGTTTTCGTTTAAAACGTAGACTATTTCGTTATCAGACCTGTGATCTATATCTATGTAGCATAGAGAAAAAACTTCTTTAGTAAATGGTTCTAGACTGAAAAAAAAAAGTAAATGTAACACCTATGTATAGTAGGTATGAACTTTTTATTAACTTGTTACATACCTTAAACCAGAAAAATCACGTTGTTTACCACTGCTTGTATCTCGAACAGAGTCATCATTATTTATTTCTTTTTCAGGTATGCTTATTCTAGTCCAGTCACTGGCATTAAAGCTATAATTCGATATATTATCATCCAGATCACTTTTTTTAAACAGAGACATATTTTTATCTATCATTTCAAACCTAAAATGTTACATTTATAAGATGTATTCTAATGGGCCTGATTTTCGTCAGATGATAGTGAAGCACTTGTAAAGTGGGTGAAGCCCCTGCCACGTTAAATATAAGGGAATGCGTATCTTGTAAACCAACTAGCAAAATAAATTTAATAAAGGTTATACAAACTGCTATACAATAAATTTTATATGAAAGGGAGGGGTGTTGGCTGTGTGCACGTAGAAATATAAGTGAAATAATTTAGTGGTGTATTGCGTGCATAATTTCTTCAAAAAAGAATTTGTTACAATCGTAGCAGAGCGCTTTCGGCTTTCGCCATCTTCAGTGCTATTCGTCAGTACTTAATACACACTATCTTCAAAATTTGCATACTCTATCTTTACAACTTAAAACTTGGGAACACTGCATTTAGTCTCTTACATGTGAGTCAAAATTCATTAAAACTAATTAAAAGACATAAAAGGACGAAAAAACAATTAAAATATACTGTGTGTTACAATGAAGCTGATGCCGGTTCTTTATCAAGGATTTACTTCTATGGATCGGAGGTTTTCCAGTGCGATGTTACCATGGGTAGTTTCGGAAGTTAGACGAAGAGATTTTAACGAGAAGGTATGTTTACTTATAATTAGCTTTGTAAGAAAATTTATTTTAAAAACGTGCAAGGTATTCCTTCTTCATATTTAAACAGCTGCTGCTGGCTCTGCTGCTGGCGATATCAAATCAAATCAAATCAAAATATGCTTTATTGTATAAAGAGCTCAGCACTCTCATTTACAAAGCTGGAAGAAAAATATTACTTAAATTACACAATACCTATATATAAAGTGATAAAAACATTCAAAAACATTAAGAAATAAACATTTTTTGATCGTGGTTTTCAAAGTGCAATGAGCCTTGATGAATGATAAAAAGCACGATCAAAAAATGTTACGTGCTGTCCAAATATTTTAATTGTTTTTTCGTCCATTTATGTTTTTTTAATTAGTTTTAATGAATTTTGACTCACATGTAAGACTAAATGCAGTGTTCCCAAGTTTTAAGTTGTAAGATAGAGTATGCAAATTTTGAAGATAGTGTGTATTAAGTACTGACGAATAGCACTGAAGATGGCGAAAGCCGAAAGCGCTCTGCTACGATTGTAAGAAATTATTTTTGAATAAATTATGCACGCAATACACCACTAAATTATTTCACTAATAAATTTTATAGCAGCGTAAAATTCCTATAATGTGATTAAATACTCTTATACGATGTTTATAGGATCAAAAAGAGCCCACTTTCATAAAACATCTTGATACTATAAGAGTTCTATACAAAGTGTGTACAACAGTATTAAAGCAATTTTATGCGAAAACTATAAAATTGTTTTGTAGTCTGTATTTAATGATATCTATACAACAATATTGTAGGTATCGACACTTTCAAAGTCTTACAAATATATTGTAACGAGTGATTTTTAATTATTTTGCTCAAGGGAGGCCATGCATTTTAAAAGCATCATGGCCGTACTGCGTAGATAAGATGACATGATTGTTTTATGACATTTACGTCTTATTTGAATTTGTGTATTTGTAAAGTTTAAAAATTGGAGAAATTTTGTAATTTTTGCAGTTATTTGAAGGTAGGTTACTATTGCTTTAACTAATATTTCTCCGGGGAGTCGTCTTTTGACTATTATAAAGTGCTATTTGCAGGATATGATTTTATTTTTTATTTTTCAGCGTATCAAGTTTTGGTGAAGCTTTGTTGCCGGATTGAAAGTTCTACAGTAAAAATGTTTAGTGAAGCACAAAAAATTTTTATTGTTGAAAGTTTTTTTAGAAATGGAAACAAAATAGGCGGTGTGTGGAATTACTCTATGCATGACTGCTTTGATGAATTTCGAACCGAGTTTCCTGATGTTGCGGTGACCTTTCATAATTTTCGTACTGGGTCACAATACCTAATTGATAAATTTCGTCAGACTGGTTCTGTTCAACATAAAAAAGGAGCTGGAAGACCAACGAAACGATCGAATGAGGTTATTGAAGAAACGCGACAAATTATGGAAAATAATCCTTCAACTTCTATTAGGCATTTATCTCAACAAATTCAGCAAACGGATTTATGCTACAGTACATGTCAAACACTTTTGAAAAAGGATCTGCATCTATACCCTTATCGTGTTACGGCTATTCATGAACTCCTTCCCAATGACGTTCCCCAAAGACTTAATTTTTGTGAATAGTTTTTAAACAATTTTCAAGAAGAAAATAGTGGTGCTTTTGAAAAAACATTTTTTACCGATGAGGCTTATTTTTATTTATCAGGCTATGTTAATTTACAAAATATGCGAATGTGGAATACGCAAAATCCGCATGTTTTTGTAGAAAGACCTCTTCATCCTCAAAAAGTTGGTGTGTGGGCAGCAATTAGTTCTAGAAGAATAGTAGGTCCAATTTACTTTGATGGCACAATTACAGCTGAGAGATATCGGATCGAAATTCTGACAACATTTATTAATGAGCTTCACGATAATGAATTGCGGGAAGATGGCGCTACACCTCATGTAACCAGAGAAAATTTAAATTTTTTAAGTGAATTTTTTGAAAACAGTTATAAGCCGAAATACGCAACAAATATGGCCACCTCGTTCCTGCGATTTCTTCTTGTGGCCTTTTATAAAAAACTCCATTTATCGAACACCAACTGAGGATATAAATGATCTTAAACGAAGGATTTCAGAAAAAAATGCCGAAATTAATAATTCTCCAAACGTATTGGTTAATGTGTCTCTGAGGGTAAGAAGAAACATCAGAAGGTGTCTAGAAGTAGGAGGCGGCCATATAAAGTAGGCTTTCAAAGTAAGATAGCTCAGGATTTTATATTACATACCGTCAAAAAACATTATTTTAGGTTTTCAACGTGACAACGCTGCTTTCTTGCAAATTCGCCCTATGATTTAATCTACTCGCTACTGCTACACTATGTATACTGGGTCACAGCCGCCCTTGAGCAAAATAATTAATAATCACTCGTTATTATATATTGCAGTCTGATATAGCAATTTAATGATATATTTTACGTTTAACAATATTGTAGTCTAAATTACAACTGTATACGATAAAATGGTATATTACGGTGTTTTAAATTTTTTTGTAACGTGACCGCAAGATGTTGGTGATGCAACACTTAAGAAGTTGCCAGATTTCGTCAAGCTAAGAGTTCAAATATAATAATCGTTATTGATATTTTCCCCTTAACCTATTGTCCAGAAAACAGGACCCAGTGACCAAAAACGCCTCCAGGCCCTCACAATATTTCGTGTACTATCACATTGTCATTATTAAATGTGTAGTTTGTAAGCCGTTCCATGACAAAGGGAGCCAATCCATATCATATCACAGCCTGAGAAGTAACTATTATAATTTCGTAACAATCTAGAGATAAAAGCATTCTGTCCGTAGTTAGTCCGATGAGTTCTGTCGAAAAATAGTTGATCCTGCCTGGTGCGCCTTATCGGAACCAAAAACAAGACAGACTCTAGCAAGGCATTACAGCAAATGACACCACTAATTAGTTTGTACAGGAAGGCAAGCAAGGACTTTCTGCGACGGTGTTCTAGAAGAAGTCTGGTTACATATGGGAGGTTTTGATAGGGAAACCTCAGTTTGAATAGAAGATATTTAGCAAATTTATTTTGGACACGTTCGATTCTACTGACGTGGCATTGACAATTGGGACTCCACACAATGGAACAATATTCAAGTATCGATCGAACTAGTCCATTATATAGAGTCATAAGTGTCGTAAATTTGTCCGGTATGTCGCTTTATGAAACCAAGCAATTTAAAACTTTTCAAAATGATGTTGTCCACATGCATGATGAAGGAAAGATCCTTGTCGAAGATGACGCCGAGATCATTGAAGTGTAAGACAATATCCAGATTGGTGTTCTCCACCTTGTAGGTATATTTTGTAGGAGAATTGCCTTTGTAAAATCGAAGGCCCTTACACTTGCTTACATTAAGCTGTAGTAGGTTGGAATTGCACCAGACAACCAGCCTGTCCAAGTCCAACTGCAGATAGTTGTCATGGGAAACTTGGGAGGATAACGTCAGGTCATCAGCGTACACCAGATCCATTAAAACAAGATATGACGTCATTTCTAAATAGTAAAAATAAGATAGGTCCGATATGTGAGCCTTGAGGAACACCAGAAGTTACCGGAAACTCTTCGGAGACTGATCCGCGTACGGTAACACGTCGGCGGCGATGAGTTAGAAATGAGCCTATCCACTTTAGGTACGCACCAGGTCAGTATAAATGACGTCAACTTGATGACCTGCTTTAAGCGAGGAAGCCAAGAAATTATGATAAACAGCCAGGTTTGTTACAGTTGAGCGACCACTGAAGAAGTCATGTTGCTGAGCCGTGATGTGATTTTTGTGTATTTAAAAATATTTCGTCAGTAATAATGGAATGCAAAGAGCTTCGGGATGCCGGAAATTAAAGATATTTCACGATAATTCCCAACGTCGTTTCTGCCCCCTGATTTGAATACAGGACAAGGCTGGAGAATTTCCAAGCATCAGGAAAAATCCACTATCAAGTGATTTTTGAAATAGAGTGCATAATGGATCAATAAGTGATGACTGGCAGTTTTTTAGTAACGAGGGAGGTATGCCCTCCGTCCCTGATTTCTTAGAAGTGTCCAAATTAGAGACCTTTTGGGTAATCTCTTCTATAGTAAAACGATGTGAAGCTAAAACACTGGCAAACTTCACTGGGTTTTTGTTACTCAAATCAACTCCAGAGTGGTCGGAGTAGCAAGACTGAAAATGCAGAGCAATCGCATTAGAGATATCATCAGGATCGGAGAACTCTTGATTATCGAGCTTCTTGAGGTTAAGCAAACATGAGCTCCGTTTTAGATTGTTGACAAATGACCAGAAGTGTTTGACGTTCTCAGGTATTAACTGTTTGGTTTGGGCTACATACACGAGATAGCATAGGTCAGTATGAATTTTAACATCACGGCGAGCGTTAAAGGATATAATCTTCTCGTAACCCGGATCTCTTGAATTTAACGTAAAGCTCATTTTTCTGTCCAATTAGTTTACGAAGCTGAGAATCAAACCATCTAGGGTACGTCTCACTCATCATCAGCTCTTTAGGAACATATAGGTCGATACCATCAAATAATATATACGTACGTTTAGCGATAACATCGACAGAGTGTCTGAAGAACATCCCCATGCAAAGATTGGAATTTTGGGTGATTTTAACCTACCGCATGCATTATGGGAACATAACAACTTAAGCTCTATTGTCAGATCTGTGCCCCCTGCTGCTCCAACCGAGGTCGAGTCCTTGGAGGTGGTGTCTAATCTGTGCGAATTCCAGAACCTATTTCAATTAAACACGACTATGAACATTTCCAACTCAATCTTGGATCTGGTCCTTTTTCAAGACGACAGCTGTGTGGTTCGCGAGACGGACGATTGCATGTTGCCGCAGGATAACTATCATCCACCACTGGACATTATTTTGCCATTTAACTTTAACAAAACGAACAGTTCTCTTTTAAACGATGGCTATTATAGGGATTTCAAATCGGCAAATTATAATCTGATCAACGATTATTTAGGAAGTATATGTTGGGATGCTCTACTGGCTCAACGTGACCTGGACGATACGGTAAATATATTTTATAACCTTATTTATTCAGCAATCGAAATGTATGTCCCTCTCAAACGAATTTCCTCTGGTAAATTTCCCAGGTGGTACTCACCAGAGCTTAAGCAACACATAATAGATAAAAAGAAAGCACATAAACGTTACAAAATATCGAGACTTCAATGTGATTACCGTGAATTCTCTAGATTACGCTTGCTTTGCAAGAGACTGCTGGCAGAATCCAATAGCACTTTTATTACTTATACAGAAAATTGTTTAACCACCAATCCAAAACAGTTCTGGAACTTCGTTAACTCTAAAAGAAAGAATCGTGACGCCCCTTGCGAGTTTGAGTACAGTGGTAATTGCAGTGATTCAGGATTAGATATAGCCAATATGTTTGCAGATTATTTTTCTCAAGTTTATAGTAGCAAGCCTTGCCCTAATCAACATCAGCCACACTCTTCATTTAACAACAATACTGTCACTAATTATACGATATCAATCTCTGATATATATTTGCATTTAAACACATTGGACATAAACAAGGGGCCCGGTCCTGATGGCTTACCACCATCACTGCTAAAACACTGCAGTTTTGTCTTGGCGCGCCCCTTGCACAAAATATTTGACCTCTCTCTCTCATCGGGGACTTTCCCAGAGTTCTGGAAGCTGAGTTACTTAACGCCAATCCACAAGTCTGGTAATCAATCGTTGATAACAAATTATCGACCAATTAGTATCTTGAGTGTCATTCCGAAGGTATTCGAACATATTCTAACCAATTTTTTGACCTCGGTGTTGGGCCAATACATTATCCCTAGACAATTCGGTTTCCAAACTGGCAAAAATACCGAGCTCAATCTGCTTGCCTATGCTGACTATGTCTCCGATGCCTTGGAGAGGGGCTCTCAGGTTCATTCTGTCTACACAGATTTCTCCAAGGCGTTCGATAGGGTAAACCACTCTGTTCTTTTATCCAAGTTGGAGGGTGTCGGTGTGGGTGGTACATTGCTCTGCTGGATTCAGAGTTACTTGACAGGTCGTTCCCAGACCGTTCGATTTAACAACTTTCACTCAAAAAGTATTCAGGTTCCATCCGGCGTTCCCCAGGGCTCACATTTGGGACCCCTTCTCTTCAACTTGTTTATAAACGACTTGGGATCTTGCTTTGAGCATAGTCAGTTTCTCTTCTTTGCGGATGATTTAAAATTATACATAGAGGTGTCCTCTTCAAATGACTGCCTAAAACTTCAGTCCGACTTGAACCACTTAGTAACCTGGTGTGATAACAATGGTATGGAGTTGAATGTATCAAAGTGCCATTTGGTCATTTTCCACAAATCCAGAGAAGCGCTTCGGCAGGCCTACTTCATTGGAGATACTCCACTTTCCAGTGTCCCTCTAATTAAGGATCTAGGCGTACTTATCGATTCAAAATTTACTTTTGTCCCTCATATACAATCCGTAATATCAAAGTCACTACAACTTCTCGGTTTTGTAAAGCGAGTTACTTCCGAGTTTACCAACACAAATGCTATTAAACAACTTTACTGCTCATTAATAAGAAGTCACCTCGAATATGCCTCTAGTGTCTGGAATCCCCAATATAATACTCACATTCTTAATATAGAAAGAGTTCAGCATAAATTTCTAAGGTACATAGCTTTTAAACTCAACATGCCTGAACTAACTTACTCTCAGTTGGAATCTAACATTCAACTTAGAACCCTTGAAGAGCGTCGGAATTCTAAGGACCTTAAAATTCTGTACAATATATTAAACAATAAATATAACTGCCCGCTTCTGCTGAATAAAATAGGTTTTCATGTTCCCTCAAGGGAAACAAGATTAAGGTATACCTTCTCAATACCTGCACACAGAACTAACTATGGCCAAAATACCTTTATATCCAGGTCGAGTAGACTAGCCAACGAGCATCCTGCACTCGATTTTTTCTCAACCAATTCCGTGTTTATGAAGCAGCTTCGCGACTCAATTTGAAATCTCGAATCTCCAAATTTTCGAAAATCTTAAATAAATAAAAAAATTTTTTTTCTTTTTTTGTTCTTTTTTGTTTTGCACTTCCGTACACGATCAATTCCTGTTCTTTTGTTTCAATAATAATTACTTATTAGTATGTAGGTATGTAACTCTGTGTTAGAAATATGAATTTACTTTATTGTATTTTTTGTGAAATTGGGCATTGCCCGTTAATTAATAAATAAATAAATAAATAAATAAAACTGCTGCACGGACTGATTTATGTCCAATTCAGTAGAGAGAAAAGACCAGTCAGCTTGGTTGTAATGTTGGTTAAGTTTATGAAAGTTAGCCTTGAAGAACTGATTAAACAGTTATTTTGTTTCTGACCTTGAGTCGAGGAGTATAGTCGTTAGAGGTGCATAGCTCAATAGGTGGATGGAAGGCATCGAGGTATAATCATCGGGATGTTACAGGGCATTAATGATACGTTTGTCAAAATCGTCCGCAAATACGAGGTCAAGAATTCTGCCCAAACTATTTCGCAGCTACTTAAAGAGAAATGGTGTGTTATTCTTTCTATCAGATCTTCCCTGGTGTGAACTGGCGTCGAATATAAAAGCCTCTTTAAATTTCCCCATAAACAGAAATCCAATGGAGTCATGTCGGGCGACCTCGGTGGCCATGAAATAGGCCCACCTCGACCTATCCATCGATTACTAAAAATATTTAAGACAATTTAGAAAAGTGTTGTCAATAACACATTATTAACGAAATAAAACGACTGGCTTTTTATTGTAGTATCCTTATTTATTATACCTCTGTGGGGCTTTGTATCTCCGTTAAGGGGCACTTTAGGAATTTCTATGAATGAATGAATTTCTATTGTTTAGTAAATTATTCCCCACATTACTACCTGCATGAATGTCATTTCTGGTTTGGTTGCCATAGAGACTAACTTACTTTTTTTAAATGGAACACCCTGCATATGATTGCGTATTTGGATTCTACTGGGAAAACTCTGAATTTTTTGTATTTCAAATTTCTATTTATTTAAAATTGTAACAAACTTTATAATAACAAAATAAATAGCCTAAAAAATTTAACATCGGAATAATAAACAATTGGAACCTTTTCAGTGGATCAGGTATTCAAAATGACCACCATTTTTTGGTAAGCAGAGCGCCAGTCGATCCCTGAACCCGTCTACAATGTTTAACAGGAAGTCCTCTGGAATGGCCCGAATTTCAGCACTAATTCTGACTTTTAAAGATTCTAAGTCATTTGGACGGTTATAACGTAGACTTTGTTCTTTAAGTGTCCCCCATAAAAAGAAGTCGAACGGGGTTAAGTCCGGGGATCGCACTGGCCAGTCAATAGCACCTCTTCTGCCTATCCAGCGTCCTGGAAATTGTTCGCTTATGTATTGTCTAAAATTTTCCGCATAATGCGCAGGTGCTCCACCTTGCTGGAACCATACCTGTTCGACTATGCCATTGTTTACACCCGGTAAAAACCATTCTGCAAGAAGGAATAATGTGATTCATGAGGAGGTCCAGCCATTCAAGCTACTATCTGTGAAAAAGGTTCAACAATATGTCTACCAACTATGCCCACTCAAACATTAACTTTTTCGGGCCTCTGAGTATGGGCGATTCCCAACTCCGCCCGGCGCCAGGTACACGAGGACAGACAGTACCCATCTCCGCCCCGAAATATTTTCGCTCCCTTATCTAACTACCTAACTCCGCTCCTAATCCTTAATGCGAAATAAAACAAACAAATCAATTAGGAACCTTTAATGTATATAAAATTACAAATTTACACTTTGATTGTACATTGCAGGTAATGCGAATTGAACCAAAAAGGTGGATTAGATGCCGTGTTAGCGCTGTTTAACCAATATAAGTATATATTTATAATATATATTTCGGGGCGGAATTGGGGTGCAGGTAATGCGAATTGAACCAAAAAGGTGGATTAGATGCCGTGTTAGCGCTGTTTAACCAATATAAGTATATATTTATAATATATATTTCGGGGCGGAATTGGGGTGCAGGATTAACATACCTGAGAGGTCACTATTTTTGGAATAATTATGCGGGCGGAGTTAGGCACTGCTCCTGAGTATGACCTTCCTGGAACCAGTGAGTATTCTCAGCGGACCAATAACGATAATTGTGTCTATTAACAATGCCATTTAAATGGGAAGTAGCTTCATCCGATAAAATGATATTTGTTGCGAAGTTATTATCGTTAATGAATCAGCTCACAAAATCCAGCTCTTCTATCAAAATCGTCCTCGTTTAACTCGTGCACCAACTTTATCTGGTAGGGATGCAACTTCTCCTGCTTAAACAAATTTTTCACTGACTGATGAGACACATTAAAATTCATTGCCATTGGCCTGGATGATTGTGTTGGATTTTCATGTATTGAGAGCATGATATCCAAAACTTTGTCTCCCCCGGTTGCTGTTTTAGGTCGACCTGATCTAGCGACTTCCCTAACACTACCTGTTTCTTGAAATTTCTTTACCACTCGACACACCGTTGACTGATTTATTGGAGGCCTATTTGGATATAATTCATTGAAAAGTCGACAAACCTGATCTTGCGATCTCTTCATATTTCCGTAAACGTTCATTATTAAAATTTCAACTTGTTGTTTCTCATTCAGATGAACCATAGTGTAAACTAGAAATCAGACAACAGAAAATTAAACAGGAACTCCAAATTGACATCTCTTAGGTCGCTGTCATGAAAACGCCTTGAATCAACTGGTGGGTATTAGGTAGGAATAATTATAATTAGGAAGTTTTTCATTTTTGTCATTATCTCGGAAACGCTTGCAAATAGTTGAAAATTTAAAATACAAAAAATTCAGAGTTTTCCCAGTAGAATCCAAATATGCAATTATATGCAGGGTGTTCAATTTAAAAACAGTAAGTTAGTCTATGGCAAGCAAACCAGAAATGACAGAAAAAATTCATGCAGGTAGAAATATGGAGAATAATTTGCTGAACAACTTTCATAAAGGTCACTTTTTCGTATACGAGGTAATTCAGAAGTTACAGGTATTATGCGCGACCTTTTTGCCACTCTTTATAATACAAGCTGTAAAAGTCGTTATAAAACAAATTTATGTAAGTATTTTTCTTTACGAACAAAAGTATCGCAACGATATGATGTGCTACAAAACAAAACTATTCTTACGCTATTCGAAAATTATAAAATAATTTGCTTCTTTTAAAGTTTTACTTTGATAGTTGGGATTATATTATGTTCGAAAGGCCGTAACGCACATTAAAGTTATTTTCATTATGAAATTTCAACATAACTACCTTCATTTTCCCTGTTAGGTGCATTTTAGATGCATTAGGAAATGCTGTTTTAATCAATATTGTAAAAAATACGGCCTAGACTAAATTAACGGGCCCTTTATTTTGATATAACGTATTTTATTTATGTTGACCTTACAAATAATATGTTAATGTCCGGATCAACTACCTTCTCTGACGAGAATAACGTCCATTTAGTTTCCCTTTTTAAAAAGTAATAGGTACCTTTCTGGGGAATCACTGCTTTCCGAAGTTTTAATATCCGATATATCTTTAAATTCCGGCGAAATTACTTCTTCGCTTCCTGATTGTTCCTTCTGTAGTTGTTGGTTAAGCGATTTCAGCTCTGACATATCGGCTTCCAGAAAATATATTTTCGATTTTAGTTTTTCCAACTCACATTCCTGGGTAAAAAAAAATCTTATTTTAAATAAATTAAGCAGGAATTAAAACGGAACAATACACATATATTTTAGGTAATTATTATTGACGTACTAGTAACTTTAAACATTAAAATCACAAGCAGAAGACCAAAAACTATGTCTTTTCGCCAAACCCATCCCCAGACGCGTGTCGCCGTATCATGGCTCGTTAGTGGGGCTAAGGTATGACGAAAGGGAAAGTGATATACAGTGCGTTTGTAAATTCAGGAAGTTCAGTACGTTTCTTTTTTGGAAAAATGCTGGTACACGGAAATTCATATTTTAAGGTGTGGTCTCTTCTATTTAAAAATATTGATAGTGTGTCCTAAATTAGAGCTATGACGTCATCGATAATTTTTTTAAATGGCAACCCTAATTTTTTATTTACTATTTTTAAACAGCATATTTGTTACGTTACACATAACCGTAAAACTTCAAATATTTATTCCTTGTTATTTATAAGTAAAGGGCGGAATATATGCAAAGTGCATACTGCATATACAGTATGTCCACGGATGGGGTTTAGAAGAGGACAAATGGACTAAAAATTGAAAGATACGAAAAAAGGTCACTCTTAATAAACGTTTTTGCTTGTCTAGAAAATACGATTCACCATAAGAAACTTCAATTTTTTTATACAGGGTGGGTAAAAACTGCAAAAATGTTATTTTGCTTAAGAGTAAACATACTTTATTTTGAAAGATACGAAAAAAAGTCACTCTTAATAAACGTTTTTGCTTGTCTAGAAAATACGATTCATCATAAGAAACTTCAATTTTTTTATACAGGGTGGGTAGAAACTGCAAAAATGTTATTTTGCTTAAGAGTAAACATACTTTATTTTGATACGAAAAAAATCCACTGTTAATGAATGTGTTTTCTACCCAACAAACCGAAGTAGAACAATTCATTAAAAGGTTTACCTATGTAAAAATTATTTCCCAAAAAGTATTCGCTGGCACACCTCTGACTGGTGAACCTAGTTAAAATAATAATGACACTGAAGGTGAAAGGTACTTGTTGTCAATGTCTTTATTTAATGAAGTTATTATTTAAGTAGAAATGCTATTTACTGAACAAAGAGTTTTTATAATACAATGTTATGGGGACGGTCAAGTTTCATACCGCTACGTCATGGAACAATTTACCGAGAAATTTGTAGGAATCCCAATAACTAGGATGACAATCTGCAAGTTAATAAAAAAGTTCCAGAGAACTGGTTCGGTTTTGGATCTCAAAAAAAAAGAAGAAATACGACCATGATGATGATGCTACAGTCTTAGTTCTTCAATCTGTTGAAGAAAATCCTATGACGTCCCTTAGAAATCGTGTTACTCAGTTGGAAGTTGTGGAAAAAAGTCAAATTCAGAAGATCCTTAAAGCAAATGAATTGTATCCGTATAAACCGCACTTTAATCAAAGATTGGAAGAGGGAGATGACGCGAAACGACTTGATTTTTGCTTGTGGATAGAAGACAAAATTTGAAGTGGAAATGTTGATTTTTATAAATGTATCATGTTTTCTGATGAAAGTACATTTTCTACCAATGGAACCGTTGCAACCCAGCATGTTAGGTACTGGTCTTTAGAAAATCCCGAATTCAGAATTATGACGAGAAGACAATATTTCACGAAAGTGAACGTGTGGTGCGCGATATCCATCCATGGCATCATAGGGACATATTTTTTTGATAACACTTGCAATAGATTATCATATTTAGAAATGCTGGATACATTTTTCAATGATGAACTCGAAAATCTACCATTAAATTTTCCACAAAATATGTATTTTCAGCAAGATGGTTGTCCAGCCCATTTCGCTCGTGAGGTTAGAGAATGGCTTGACCGCAGATTTGGTCCAAGGTGGATTGGCAGGAATGGCCCAGTTTTGTGGCCCCCAAGAAGCCCCGACTTAACCTTGGCGGATATGTTTTTATGGGGCCGTTTAAAACAAATTGTTTTGCTACCGCAGTACCAAATGATATTGAAGTTCTGAAGGGCAGAATTATCCAGGCTGTCCAATCAATATCTCAGGAAGAAATCAGAAATTCTTTCACTTATTTGAGAAAGCAATTAGAAAAATGTGTCGAGTATGGGGGTGGAGCTTTTGAATTATGAAATCGTTATCGTATTCTTTTCACGTTAATAAAAATGTTCGTATTATTATTATTATTATAATTACTTCATTAAATAAAGACATTGACAACAAGTATCACCTATTCATTATTCAAGTAAAAACGTTTATTAAGAGTGACTTTTTTTCGTATCTTTCAAAATAAAGTATGTTTACTCTTAAGCAAAATACCATTTTTGCAGTTCTTACCTACCCTGTATAAAAAAATTGAAGTTTCTTATGATCGTATTTTCTGGACAAGCAAAAACGTTTATTAGGAGTGACTTTTTTTCGTATCTTTTAAAATAAAGTATGTTTACTCTTAAGCAAAATAACATTTTTGCAGTTTTTACCCTCCCTGTATAAAAAAAACTGAAGTTTCTTATGATGAATCGTATTTTCTAGACAAGCAAAAACGTTTATTAAGAGTGACTTTTTTCGTATCTTTCAATTTTTAGTCCATTTGTCCACTTGTAAACCCCATCCGTGGACATACTGTATATGCATTTTTTGTCAATTTTAAAATAAAATGCATATTTTTCCCAAATTATTATTTTATGAGCACATTTTTATGTTTTCGGCGTTATCAAAAAATTATAAACGCCCGGTCATGAAAACTCGTAGACTCATAGGTTTAACGTCCAGTCCGGCATTTGTTTCGGGGATTTTCCAATCTGAAGATAATTATTATATAATAATTAATATTTACGTTTTGGTTATACAGAAGGTATTTATTGGGGGTTTCCATGGTTTGCAGATATATTGTTAGGGGTTATTTATTGTCATTTAATAATGCCTTACTATTACCTGCTTAACAAACTGTATTTATATCGGGTTGTAATACGTACTTCTGTTTTAGTTTGTCGAAAGATTTCAGTATTTTCAGTGTGAAACTAGTGATTTCAAATTTGTGTTCAAAATGTCTAAAGTGGCGAAAACGTCCTCGTGGATTAAAAATTTCCCAGAGTTAGAGTTTAGTGGAGAAAAACTCTTCTGTAAAGCTTGTGCAAAAACTATTGTTTGTGAAAAGAAGTTCCAAATCGATCAGTTTGAAAACACCGCTGCATAAATCAAAGTTACAAAAAATGAAATCTAAGCTAGTTCAGCTAAGTGTAAAAAACGCATATTAAAATGTTGGAGAAAAATCGAAATCTGAAAAGGAAATTTTTCAAGAAGACTTATGCAAGGCTATATTATGGTCGCAGTAAACTTAAAAAAAAATTATAAATAAACTGTAAAAAAGAATGAAGGATTTAAATAATTAACTGCAGTAAAAAGCATTTATGAAGGTAAACCATGCAACTAAGTTGAATCTTGGCCTTATACTTTACTACCTAAATTGCAGTAGTGTCTGATTACGTCAGTAGATGTTGAAAGAAGCGTTTACACAGTGGCGTGTCCAGACTTTAATACAATGGGAAGTTGTAACCAGGGTTGCCGAAAGTGTTGCGTTTTCTTGCGCCGAAGGCGCTGTGTCTTGCGCCGCAGACGAAAATTTTTGGGGTGCCACGCTCCTTTTTTGGGTAAATCTTATCAAATTATTACGCATATGAAGTGCATCAATTTAAAATATATTTTTAAATATTTTAATAACAAAAAATTTGAAATTCTTTCCCCATCGGGGATGATATTTTGAATTTTTTACTACTTCCTGGTTATGTTTTTCAGAAGCAATTTTTAGTTGGTTGTCTAATGCGTGTTCTATTCTTATATTACCAAAAGTTTCTTCTTTAATAATTGCCTGTAAATGCGACTTACTAGACCCGTGTCTTTTAATTAATTTATGTAGATTATTTAAATCCGAAAATCCATTTTTATTCCACAAATTCTTTTCACTAGAAAATAAGAGGCATGGCCAGCAAAACAGAAGAGACTTATTTTCACAACCAGTTAGCCATTCACAAGTTTTATATGATTCTTTTTAAAAATGTCTAATATAAAGTTTAATTTTTTTTGTTAAATTAGGAATAGATGAAGTGGGCCTATCATTGGAAATAATTTGTTTTTTTTCCTCAAAAATATAAGTGGAAAATCCTTGTACCACTAACTGACACACAATACACTCACACAAGTCTATTTTCACTTTCAGCCGAACTTGAACTAGTAACAGGATCCATAATTAAAATAATACTGTTTGAAAACAGCGTACTTTTCCCAATATTTATGCACGGTTTTAAATTTCGCCTAAACACGCGCCACTCTAATTTGTTCGATGCAGTAAAAGAGTATACGGCAATACGCTGCTGTCTAATCGCTTCCAGCAATCCGGCGGCGCGGCGCGAATGGCGCGTCGGCATGTCTCGAAATCAATCGGGCATCACCGTGAAGTAGAACTAGATAGATATGGAGTTCTTATGAAAATGCGTTCGGATTCGACTGCGGTCAGATTCGCCCGATTTACAAATAAAATTTAGGACAATTTTAAAAATTAATTGTAAGTTCTAGTAGGATTGTATTGGATTATTTCTTTTTTTAAGTAAATCGTTTAGGGGAAGCTGTGCTTCCCTAGCTTCCATGGTAAACACGCCACTGCGTTTACATATTTTTACTGATAGAAGACAATCCCTTTTTGTTGAAAATTTTGAAAAATATTTTGTAATAAATGCCTTTTATGCAATTTCAGGTTAAAAAAATTGTTTACTTTTATTTTTATTTGTTTTTTTTTTGGCATTTTTTTTTTAATAAACATCTTTTTTAGAACCCAGTGTGTTTCCTTTCCCTATTTTACTATAATAAATCAAGAAATATTGCATACCAGTATGCATACTTGGTAAAATTTCGAAAAAATCGTTTAACGTAATGCCTAACGTTCTTCATTTATTCAGAGAGAAATATCTTGATTTACCACACTTCCAGGGTACAGTAAGCAAGACCGAAAAGCAGTTTCAAAAAAATGGGCTTGCTAGAAAGACAGTACTATTAGATATTCAAGAAAACCCTAATAATCTCACCAGGCAGCTAGCTACCAAACAAGAAATAAGTGAATCTGCAATACTTCATGCGCCTAAATTTCATCCTTACAAAATGGCAATTCTCCAGTAATTAACAGAAGATTATCCTGATGGGAGACTTCACTTCTGCGAGCTAACGATGGACCCACTAGACAAGAATAATCTAAACATAGAAAACATTATGTTTTCTGATAAATCAACCTTTATGTTAAATGGTAACGTAAACAGACAAAATTGTCGTTATTAGGCAGACGACAATCCACACTCAACACCCAGAAAAAGTTAATGTTTGGGCAGGTATAGTTAGTGAACGAATTAAAGGACCAATATTCTTTGAAGAAAATCTCAATGGGGCAAGACAGTTGGAATTTTTGTAGGAAGAACTAGTTCCGAATTTGGCTCTTCTGTTTCCTGATTCTGTCGACTTTGATGTCCCGAATAGAAACATCTGGTTTCAACAAGATGGTGCGCCTCTCCATTTTATAAGTGAATATCTGGATGCAGAATTCCCAGAAAGATGGATTGGTAGAAGGGGACCCATTGAATAGCCACCCAGGTCTCCAGACTTTACTCCCTTAAAATACTTTTTATGGGAGCAATTGAGAAGCAAAGTTTTTAAGACGAAACCGCAAAATGTTGAGGAGTTGAAAGCACGAATAAGACTTCTTTCGAAGTTATTAGAGATGTTCGAAACGAGTTTTTCTTCCATTTAGGATATTGCCAAATAATGAATGGACCACATTTTGAGCATTTATTAACAAAAAAACAATTAAAAACGAACAGAAGTATTTTTTTTTTGTTTAAAGTAAATAAATTTAATTTTTGGTTGGAAAGCCTGACAGCCATAAGCAAAATTGAACCGGCATTCCATATGCTCTCACTTTAGTTAGGAGCCCCTCATGCCATATGCGGTCAAAGGCCTTGGAAATGTCCAGTGCTACCGCCCGGAACTCCCCATGATGTTCTATTGCGTTGTTTCAAACGTGAGTAACATAAGCGAGAAGATCTTCTGTTGTCTAATGTTGAAGTCTTCCAGATATTTTAATAATTTTTCGTTTATAGCGTTCTCCGTGACTTTTGATATAATCGAAAACAATGCGACTGGACGATAGTTGTTTGGCCAGGTCTTCTGGCCTTTTTTGAGTATGTGCTGGACTTGCACAGTTTTCCAGCAAGAAGGAAATATTTCCTTTTTGTAAGACAAGTTAAAAAGCCTCCAAAATACCGGAGTTAATTCATCAGCGGTGTCAAGACTCCTCGAGATTCGTTTAACATGGCGCTGCCGGAAAACAATCTCGGGCATTCTCGATTTTACAGGGGAAATGTTCGGTGAAGTTTTACCCTGAAAATTAACCATTGAATTTTAAGAGAATAGTTCCGCCAGTAAGTTTGCTTTTTCCTGTGCTTTGGTCGCAATGGTGCCACCGTAGCGTGTTAGAAGTGGAATGGTTGACTTGGTAAAGTTCTGACTAACGGCCTTAGCTACCAATCAAAATGATCTTGAGCCGTTAGGACATTCAAGAAGTTTGTCTTTGATCCTCTGGTTGTGTGCTTCTTTGTTTTGGTTTATCGTTTGCTTGCATTGGTTTCGAGCGTTAACAAAAATGGTACGATTTTCGGCGGTAGGGTTTTGACGCCATTGTCGGTAGAAATAATTTTTTGATTTAACAGCTCGTTCGCAATTTTCGGTAAACAAAGGCTTGCCGTTAGAAGGGCACCTTTTGAGAAAGGGATGAAGGCTTCCATACCAGTAATGATAACCTCCGATACTTCTCTAGCCCAGATGGATGGATCGTCAGAGGTAAAGCGATGACGTCATATCTCTAATTTAGGACAAACTGTATCACTATTCTTAAAATAAAAAAGATCACACCGTAAAATATTATTGTTAAAAAAAACAAAACATACTGGCCTACTGTATTTATTACAAGTCACAAACTGTATATCTATGCGAATGTAGCATGATATTTTTTTCTTCTGTTGTAAATTCATTCCAGCCATACAGCTAGTTCTTGCCATAATTTAATTTTGAGATCTCTATTGCAATATTCTTTTAATTAATTTGATATTGAAATAATCTTACCCGGTGGTACCTTTATCACCAAAAAATTAAAAAGCAGTATTTATAAAAAACAAAGCTTTATTATTTTTACAACAAAAATCACAACGCGTCATGCGTGTACAAACATTTGAAAATACTTTTAGATAAATAATAATCGACAAATCTGCTTTGCACAATATCGAAGAGGAATTGCCGCCTTCTTCGGTGGTTTGATCGCTTATAGTGGTATGAAGAACGTCTCTTGTATAGTTTCAATTGAGTTTATTTAAGCTATACATCCGATCAATAGTATTACACTATATTTATAAATATTATGTATGAGGAACTTGGTTTTCGAACCACCCGATGACACCTTTTAAAATAAGAGTTAAACAATGCTAAAAAAGCTATAGGTATTACAAAGAAAAATTGGCCATTTCTTGTTTAAGACGATTAGTTATCGAAATCAGTTTGAAAAAATCTAGCAGCCGTCGGGGTGGTTTTAGAGTTAAAAAGCTCTTTAATTCGAAAAAAGTCTGCAGGTGCCAACATCCCTCAATTGGAATAAAAAATTCCTTACTTTACTGGTAGTTTCTGAAATCTTAGTATTTCGTTATCTATCAGCTTATGAATTTTTTCGCGAATCTATCCATGAAGTCACTTTAGAATAAAATTTGACAATGTAAAACGCCTTTATTAGGTCAGATAAAAATCCTGAAATTTGAACAGATTGCTGTATTAAGCTAGGTTATGTTATTTATTGATTTATTTATTTGTAGTTTATTTAAATTTCGTGTTTTTTTTACTAGTTTGTCTATAATTAATTTAATTTGTAGATTAATTTAATAGTTTAAGAAGTATTTTATACTTTAGTTAGTTTAAAAACTTTCCTTTAAAGTATCGTGCGTACAACTGTTGTAAACGTCAAAAAATCGTCGAGGAACAACCGGATCACCTGATTACAGTGTAAAAACTAACCAAATTCGAGAAGAAATTCACAAAGAAATGCGTGAATTAATTCATGAAACTATTGGCAAGTGTAACACCAACTTTTGAGAAAATACGGCAAATTACGTTTTACAATTCAGCGCCCGTCGGGATTAATTTGGCCCTCCTTGTTGTAGCTCTGTCCTGGTTACATTTTCTGGAATATATTAAACATGTCCTATTGCAAGCGATTTCTACTGCTACTGCAGTCAGGGCCGTCGAGAGAAAATCGGGGCCCGGGGGTAGTAAATCTATGGGCCCCCTGCACCTGTTTTTTCGTGCCACACAGTTACAAATTTGTAGTAAGAGTAGATTACTAAGATAGGGGGGATGAAATTATTAAGTTAATAGTATCAAGAAATTCAAATACAAATACTAGTAGAACACAATAATTTATTTTATACTTTCACTATAAACATCTGGCGCGCCGGTCTTGAACGAAATCCGCGCCCCCTAAAAATCTCCGGGCCCGGGGAGAATCACCCCCGACCCCCCCCTCTCGCCGGACATGACTGCAGTTAGTTTTGTCTGTGTAATGTCAACCAGAGGAGACCTACAGCTTAACGTAGGTTCCGAACCACAACATAATCGATAGAAGTTATTTTCGACACAGTATCTTTAGTCTTGTTATTAACACCACTCATAACAATCCTCGAGGAGCCGACCCTTAAAACGTCCACGTGTGCACCGGAGTCATGGATGCCGCGGAGCCCCTCGCCCTCGATCTATCCGGACCAGCATCAGACCCGTGTCCCCCAGACACCGTTATCAATTGAATGGAAGTGCTTTATTGTCCAAGAGGTATCATAACAGATAAATCTTAGTGACAAAAAGCATGATAACTGATTTACGACACATGCCTCAAAAATTAGAAGTAAGACATCGACAATGAATATATAACTAAGGTACAGGTCCCGACATGTTCTAACTTCATAACTGAAGCACAGATTACTCCTACTGAAATTCCGTTAATTTTAAATTTTATTTATGTTTAACCTTTACACTTCCCACACATAATAAAAAATTTGGAAATAAAAATGGGAACAAATGTACCAACACAGCACACATATAACAGTTGATACAAACTACAATTTAGAATCGTCAATCAAAATTCGTCTATACTATAAAATGCTGTTGACAGTAGCTTGGACTTCAAATTCCTAAGAAACAGCGTAAAGTTTTGGCTATTTCTTGTCTCCAAGCTCAGGTGGCTATATATCGTAATGCTATTGCAAATGAAGGAGTCCCTAATGAGGCTTAGGCGAGCTATTAGTACAGTTATATTGTTCGTCTGTCTTGTAAAATAAATCTGCTGGTGATTAGGAAAATGAGTTTTGTTTTTATGGATAAGGGATACAGCTTCTTGCAGTGGGCTATAGGATGGGCATTGCATAAGTACCTTATGGCTCTTTTCTGCAGGATGAAGACATACTGGTAAAGATACTGGGAACAGGCACCCCAGAATGAAAGGGCATATCTGAGGTGTGATTCAACATTGGCAAAATAAATGCAGCGAGCGAAGTGTGCTCCCAATTCCTGAGAGGTAATACTAATTCAGTAGCAGCCAGAGACCAATATTATATTTAGTTTTAAAATATGTTGCTCAAACTTCAAGCTGTCGTCCAAAATTAACCAAAGATACATAGAGATGTCAACAGAAGTGATAGAGCGATGTTATTTACCGTACAGTTAAACCCAATCATGTAAGTCTTCGAAAGACTCAGACAGAGACGATTTGAATCACACCATTCTTTAATATTAGAGAGGTCAGACGATATAAATCAATCAATCAATAGTTGGTCTTTATCTCGATTTCCTCATGCCATAGACGCATCATCTGCGAAAGCCGAGATGGAGCCAGAAATGTCAAGTTGAAGAAGATCATTAATATAGGTCAGAAATAAAGTTGAACCAAAGAATGAATCCTGAGGCATGCCGCATGAGATACGTTCTTTACTGGTTGATACACCACGCAAAGAAACAAACTTATCATGTTCCTAGAGAAGAGACTGAATCCATTCAGGTTAGTTTTCCACGAAAGTCATACACTGAGAGTTCCCCCAGTAGTATTTCGTAGCTCACGCAATCAAAGGCCTTCGATAAGTCATAAAACACTGCCGCTGAGGACTCTCTTTTGTTGGTACTTTGAAATAAGTGTGATAAGAAGTTGAACATGGCATTAGACGTACTCTTGCCCTATTGAAAATCATACTGTTGTGAATTAATATCTTATCCTTTTCTAGGAAGGAGGTAATACGTTTGCGAGCAACTAGCTTTGACAGTGCGGAGACAAGAGAAATAGACCTGTATTAATGGTACAACATAATGTAAAGATGGCATCTTCGGTTCCAGGTTTTCCCCCAATCCATCAGAACATCAGATGTGCCTGGGTTTCACCATCCGCATTTCATCCTTCATTTCGTGCAAGGGGCCCTCCCTCGGTCATATGCCGGTTCTAGAGGTGCAGCCTTGCAAAGCACTAAAAAAATAACGCAATTGCAGTACAGTTTATACAGGCAAATTGCTATCTGGCAGTCTTGCCACACACTTCAACTGTGTCTTCACGGCATAGAAGGATTCTCTTAACAGTTCAAGAATTAGCGGAGATAAAAAACAAAGGCTTTAGTCTAAGGTCGCATCAAGTCGATGGCACGACCGACTGTCGTGGTTCGACTTTTCGTTTGGCATATTATACGCTATAGGCGTCAAGTCAGTGGCCGACCCAATCGACCAACGATCAATAACACAAACAACCTGACTTTATTCAGTTTTAATATAAGTACTGCAGTAATAGAAAACAGAAAAAAAATTGAGATAGTAGCAGCTTGTTAGTATGTTGTTTTAGTAACCTGAACTAAGTACTACCCTAACAGCTGATCACCTATAACGAAATATTAACCGATCACAGCGGACGTTCCAAGTGAGTTTCACCGTAGACTATTTGAATTGGTCGGACTTGTGACTTGTTGCGTTCCGACGACTTAACTCCTAACCTCGCTTTTCGATGACTATTATCAAAAATAAACAAAACGAAACGTCAAAAATTCTGCAACCAGCTGGAGAAGCATCCGCCAACAAAAATACGAAAGCAGTCCCGAATTTAACCCGAACGTTCAAATTTTTTTTTAGCGAACTCTTAAAATCCGGTTTGGCGAAACTTGAACGCGTCAATTTTGCATGCACAAAACTCTGACAGTTCTAGGGTTGTAATTACACGAGCCCGCACAAAGCTTGTATAAGGTGCAATCGGGTGGTTGGAGATAACTAAATATAAAACATATTTATATACACCATCTGACATAGTATTTATTTACAATTTATATTTATTATACACTAAGGCCCAACTTATAAATATCCTATTACTGATAACAGTTACATAACTTCCAAGACAACTGGATCCTTAGTAGTTATCTTGCAGTTAGAGTTAACAAGACATTCATAATTTGGACCTAAAGAAACCTTCATGTCTGAAACGTCGGGGTACACGCTAGGCAGCCCTTCCCGAGTCAAAGCATGTAATAAAGTGCGATATGAACATAAAGCGCTGCATAGCGGGACGTTCCACTATATTACATTTGTGCCCTTGTGCAAAACCAAACAAACAATCATACACATAGTCTTAAGGCTATGTACATGGCAAAAGCATGTTCATCTTTTAGTGACAACATCTACGTGGCTCTGATGGTGTTTAATTTCGTTAACAAGCGCTTTAGCAAAAACAGTGGCAGTAGGGTCGATTTTCAAAAAATCTCTCACTAAACTTATGGGGTTTTTCCCACCCCCGTGCGCCAAACACTCTCTTCTATACTTTTCCCCATTTTCTCTACTGAACGGATCTTTTTCAAAATACGTTTTCCAAATTAGATAAGCAACAGTCCTTGAAACTAAATACGAATAATATTTAGCTCCGTATCCGACTAGATGACTAAACCTCAGTTGCCAAGCTGTATTTGGCACGTAAGGTAGTCCGTAATACTTTTTTTGAGTTTCCGCTAACACTTCGGTTGTAGAACCGTTTAAGGGATACGCTCCATGATACATCTGATCTAAAGCTGCATAGAATATTTGCAGCTGCGTCTCGCTAGCCGTAAAAAGGTGTTTTGATGCGCACAGTCTCTGCAGCATTTCGTCTGTCATAGGTTGTTTTGTTTGGAAATGCCTGGCGAAACATTTCAAAACTCTGATGTCAGAAGCAAAGTATTCCATCAAGATCGATGGTACTTCTGCAAAATCTGTACTACATCTTGTACCTAAAATAAAATATATATTTTCAAATATTTTAGGAGCAACTTGTAAAAGAAAAAGACTTAAAAGCTTCACAGATTAATAGAAATGGACGCTAAACGCAACAGCTCGCGTGAGACGTCTCTAAATTTATAAATATGAAAAGAATTACAAAACTAACACGTGTACACATTCATCTAAAAAATCGCATTTACAATGCTACGCTAACGACGAACAATCAGCACACGCCTGACGCTTCTCAGATGCAAAGGACACCAAATATTTTTTGGTTATGTGGAACCTAAGTCAATTAAATTACTTTTTCTGGTTCACTGCTTTAAGCTAGACGCATTTCAGAAGTCCTAAAAGATGCAAGAAAATAAAATAAAATCGACGTGTCCGAGCGTTTTTTAATCAGGTGCTTCGCTTACCTGAAAAAGATATTTTCCAGACTTTATGTCCTCACTGTATACATTATATTTTGTGTAAATTTTCTTTTGACAAAAAAACCTTACGTAATACAAAAAAACGAAAAACAGATTTGAAATCAGGGACACCAAATTACCCAAATTAATTTAAAAACCCAATTCACATTCAATGAGGTGGAAAAAAGCAGGCCTGTGTAATAGATTGATCTGAAAAAAATTTAAAATAACTTTGTAATATACCTATATTTTAATACTCTTACAGTCTAATAATAATTATAGATTCCAACACTGTAAACAATAGGTTTGTTCCAACACGACCAAAAACTGTACTTCGTACTGGCCCTGAACGATCATTTCCAGCCTGTCAATTCAATTTTCAACTTGGCAATCGACTGTTGCAGTGGTAAATTAGTTGAGCGACCAACCGTCCTAGTACATCGTGTTCACGTGTTCTTTGCAGGCATTTATTTACATCGTTGAAATTTATAAACGAATTTTACTAGCCTGGTTCACTGAAAATCAAGTGCAAATGTGACCTCACAAACTGTCATCTGCGATTGCGGCGATTTTCAAACTAACGCAACACTGGGAGCAAATTCCAAAAACCTGGCAAAAATCCTAGAACTTTGTTCTACCGATCCGATACAGAAGAAAATTGGATAATACGATTATAATTATGACTTAATTATGCTATCATTGACTAACCTGTCACATGTTGATATTGAGTCCTACCCAGCATAGAATGCATGGCGTGTCCCATTTCATGAAATAAGTTGTCAACCATGTTGGGTGTCAAAAGTGATGGACTTGACCACCTTGGTGGAGGTAAATTTAGCATTAGTACTACTATGGGAAGCTGATAGGAACCGTCACGCAATTGTTTCCCACCCCTGATGGTAAAATGGCAGTCTTGATTAGGTTTACCCGTTCTTTCATAGAGATCACAATAAATATAACCTGAAAATGTACAGTGTGGTGACGTTATGTAAAATTGAACATTTTTTTTTGCCATTCAATTCAATTTTTATTAATTTTTCAGGTTATGTACAGGGTCATCCGACCACGATTGAATAGAGACCTATTTTTAAGTTTCTTGTTGTTTTGTTTCTTTGTTTTCCCGTAGAGTCTGAAATTGACATTCAAAATGCAGTTTAGCTTGGAAAACAAAAGCTTTATAATGATGATGAATTCAAATAACGTCTAGGAGGTGTTGGAAAATAAATGCAACAAGTTTCGATATGTCTGGAATGCCTTTGAAATCAAAACTATGTATATTATAATAATATGCCAGTCTAGCGTTCTTATTAGTTAAAATGATATACAGGGTTGTGATTTATTGACGGATAAATTTAATACAAATTAAATGGGGTGTGTTCGGAAAAACGCTCGAACCCGTCGATTTTGTTTTTGGATTGCGCATATTTTGACATAAAATGTAGGTATACAGGATGTCCCACAAAAGTGTCGCAGAAAAAATATTTTTTCCTTAAATGGAAATCCCGGTATATTATTGCATTTTCGGATTCTCCGGAAAATTCTAGACATGTTTCATGTATAATATCCTAAACCTATCTTCAACTGTTCACTAAATTACATTTTTTAAAATCTCAAAAATTATTTTAGCAAATGCTGGAAGTATCCGCCATTAACAGCTCTGCAGTACCCCAAACGATCAATAAAGTCCTGCTGTACTTTTTCTACGGTTTCTGGAGAAATATTCCTAATTACGTTACAAATGCTTTTTTTGAGAATATCAAGCGTGCGTGGCTTATCTTTATACACTTTCTTTTTAACATAACCCGAAAGAAAGTAGTCCAGTGGAGTAAGGTCGGGTGACCTAGGTGGCCACTCTATTGATCCACGTCCGCCTATTCACCGGTTTGGGAAAACATTATCTAGGAATCTTCTAACAATCGCAGCATAGTGGGGCGGAGCTCTATCCTGAAGAAACCAGAACGCTTGGTTTGGTATATCTGGATTATTTTCATCAGGATTATTTTCATCAGGATATAGTGCCCCAAGTCGTTTTCTAAAAAGTCATGATAACGTTCTCCCGTCAAAGTTCCTTCAAAGAAGTATGGTCCTATTACTCTGTTATTAATAATCCCTGCCTATACATTCACCTTTTCATAAATCTGAGAATGACTTTCCCTAAACCAGTGTGGATTTTCTGGCGCCCAGTATCCAAAATTAAGCCTATTTACTTCTCCATTCAAGCAAAACGTTGCTTCGTCTGAAAAGCTTATCTGTTTTACTCGTCTAGGGTCATTATTTATTTATTTATTTATTTATTTGTTCAATGTATCAACAACTTTTTATAAAGCCAATCATAGATACAGTTATAACTTAGTCTAAATTCCTATAAATATATATACATCAATATACCGAGTACACAGTTTAAATCCTACTAATCAATTACTGTAATTGTCTATGCAGTTCACTTTTTATCTGTCTTTTTAGCTGCCGACCAGTTACATTTAAAAAATCAATAGCATCACCATAATTATTAAAATGCGCACAGAGCCTTACAAGTGGAGAATTTTTATAAAGGTTAGTCCTGGGTGCATGAATATAAAATAAACCTGTAGCTCTGCTGTTAATACGACCTATTCTAAATTAAAGTTGTTGCAAAAACTCCTTATTATCAATATTATTCATAATTATCCCACAGAGAAAGAGCATACCTGCTTTAATACGCATTTGCTGCAAGCTAGGAAAATTAAACAAAGTACATAAGAGTTTCTGATCAGTTCCTCTTTGTGGGTACACTGAGAAAGCCTTGTAATGCAAGAATTTCAAGAACCTTCTCTGCACAACCTCCAACCTGTATATTTTATTGGCATATTGAGGATCCCAGATGATACATGCATATTGAAGCTTTGCAACCACCAATGATTTATACAATGCCATTATTGTATTGATATTTTTAAAATATTTACAAGTTCTTATGATGAATCCAAGAATTTTTACAGCACTAGCAGTTACATGTTCGATGTGCCCATTGAAATTTAATTTGGGATCAAAATAAACTCCAAGGTCCCTGTGCAAATCCGTTCTTTTCAAGGGCATATTATTAATGGAATAATTAAATAGAATTTTGTGTGTTTTACATGTAAAGGACATTACTGCGCATTTATTTGTGTTTATATTCAAATTGTGCTAACTAACCAACGAACAACCGCATCCAAATCTTCCTGCAGAGCCATTGCATCTGTTTCACTTCTAATCGCATGAAAAATCTTATAGTCGTCAGCAAAGATCAGACCTTTGGAGAAATTGAGATTTTCGCCATTATCAGTTCGCTCGGTCATGGTGTGGCAAAACGTGTTTCTGCGGTCTGGATGATCTTCAAATAGCTCTTAAACTAATCGAATTTTATATGGGTGCCACTTTTTCTCCTTCAAAAATTTTATTACAAGTCGACCTATGAATCGTGTTATCTAAAGCCAGCTGAGTACTTGAGAGGTTCGGATTTTCGTGTAATAAAACAAAGATGTCCAGTTCCTTGTCATTAGGAACGCCAGGCCTTCCAGGTTTACTAAGATCCTTAACCGTGCTAGTCTCTCTCCACTTAGCCTCAATTCTACTGATTGACTTACAGGTTCTCTGTTTGGATATTTATTGTTGAACATTATTCGAACTTCTTTGTGTGTTCTAGTTTCCTCGCCACAACTAAGCTTAGTTAATATTTCGATTCTCTGAGTCTTGGTTAAACGCATTATAAATATTTTCGATTACCAATACAGTGACACTTTGTCAAATATTCACAAACAGAGGTGTAATTTATTTCGTGGACAGTTGAAGATAGATTTAGGACATTATACATGAAACATGTCTAGAACTTTTCGGAGAATCCCAAAATACAATAATATACATGGATTTCCATTTAAGGAAAAAATATTTTTTCTGTCACTTTCGTGGGACCTCCTATAACATTTTATGTCAAAATATGCGTAATCCAAAAACAAAATCGACGGGTTCGAGCGTTTTTCCGAACACGCCCCCATTTAATTTGTATGAATTTATCCGTTATTAATCACAACCCTGTAGGTACACTAATTTAGTACAACTTATAACAGCAGATAATAAAAATAATATTTTTCTACTACTAACTTGAAAAATAGCCATTATTTACTCTAATGAGAAGTAAAATTTCTCTACTCAGGGAAATAACGATAATAAATAATCACCTAGGCAAATAATGAAAAACCTTCTGTATAATGAAGTTAAGTTACACGCCATTTTAGCATTCTTACTTACCATTTCATTAACGTGTTATTGGTTTTGAACCTTAACTAACCATTTTAAATGAAGAAACTCTGCAAATTAATATCAAATTTTTAATAAAACAGGAGTTTTTCTGATAAATTGAAAGATATTTCAAAAGGAAGCTGTCATATTCAAAAATGTCAACACGACTACATATTTGCATAGTCCATCAAGTTCAAACCAAACTAACCTGAACTAACCTGAAGAAGAAATTTTCTGGGCTAGAATTTATTTGTTTCTACCAGGAAATTAACCAGCTAAAATGTATTTAAAATAATTGTTAGAAGATCCAGCAGAAACACGAATTAGTTTTATTTTATAATTATTATTAACAAAGTGGCCATTACCATGAAAACGAGTTAACATTTCAACACGAGGGAGGGCCAACATACTATGTTTTAGATCAGTATTTATATGAAACCACCCTGGTAGATGGATTGGCAGAAGAATTTTCTCAGGCTACTTGATTTTCAAAATAAGTTAAAAATTAGGCAAAAATGGCTAATATAAAGATCTAAACATGACTGTAAAATATTATTTTCCCCATTAAGTCTAGTATGATTTCTCTGATTCTAAGACAACTTTTGTTTTCTCTGCATTGTGAAACATTTTCCATGGTAAGAAATATTTTCTTTTTTGTTCAGTCTCTATAAATGGGACCGATTTTTTCAGTTCATAGCAGTTTTCTGTAGTTTCTTAAAACTATTTTAATATAACTTTGAGTTGCGTTCTTAAAGTTAGGTTTTCTTAAACTGACAGTTTGAAAATTCATTGTACTGCAGAAACAGCTGATCTCACCTCCACGAGGGAGACCTGATCCTGGGATCAATAATTATCCCATATTGAGTTCTATTTATAATGCATTTTAGCGTTTTGTGTTAATGTGATTTTGATTTATTGTATATGCTGAAGAAATATAAACCAAAACATGGTGCACAGAAGCGAGTACTGCCTGCCTCTAATACTGTCGCCGCAGCTGTGGGACGTCCAACAAAAGTACCGGATGCCAAAAGATTTAAAACAAATGTGATGACGCTCAAAAGGCTAGTCAGAAGGAGAGAAGAGAGCTTGCCTGCGTTTATCAAGGCACAATGTTTACTAGTGAAGAAGAAAAGTAACTATCTTTCTATCTAACTTTTTTCATTGTATTACTATACTCATTAAAAGAACGTTCTTTAGTTTGCTAGATTTACTTCCCTCCATGAAATGACTCGAAGCAAAACAACTTACCGGCAAAAAATTAAACAAAACAGCAGTAGACACATAAGCAGACATGATCAACTCTCCCAGCAAAGGGTAACAAGTCTCCCTTAGGGTGGTAGACTTAATCCCTGCAGCAACATGCTTGTAAAAAGGTTGTTTCTGTGTAAATAAAAAATATTTTACAGTCGAAAGACTATTAATGTCTATGCTAAGGTCACTAGAGTAAAATGTGGTCTACAGAAATTTAACGTTAAAAAAATATAAGGGTTCCTCTATAGAATTGGTCGAGTTATGCCTAAAATAATTTAGTATTACACATGCTCGGACAACGCCTCGTCCTATATCCATTTGCGGTCGTGTCTATATATATATAGTAATAGTAGTTTCTTAGGTTGGAATCCTTTTCCTTTACTTCTTTTGAGTTGTAGGGATTTCTATTCGATTACTTGGTCTGTCGTGTAATGACTTTGTCTCCTCAAATAAACGTATTAAAGTCAAAATTGTGTTTACTGATGTTTCTATTAGCTTCCTGGCAATATCTCCACGTTGCCTATTCTCTACTATTATAAAAGAGTGTGATAAGCCGAAATCTTTTTGAAGGGAATATTTCATTTTAACTAATAATAACGCTAGACTTTGACATAATATTATTATTTCCACGGCTTTGTTTTTCAAGGCATTCTAAATATAACTTTCTCCAACTTCCCAAAATTATTTTAATGCAACACCATTCCAGGGCTTTTGTTTTACAAGTCATTCTAGGCGTATGACACTAGAATGAATACAGCTTTTTAAAAAATTGATCGACTTAAAAACAGAAAGAAAGGCCCTTAATAAAAACAAAAAATATACAGGGTGTTCCACTGAAAAAAACAACAACTTTACGCCACAATTCCTTTGTTTTAAGCTAAGCCATGGTAACAAGATAACTATTTTGGTGTTCAATAAAAATGCAGGGAAATTCAAAAATGTGCCTCTGTTCACTCCTGGTTGGATGACCTTGTACAGGGTTATCCAACCAAGACTGGACAAGGCGATTTTTTTACTTTTCCTGTACTTTTATAAAAAAACTGAAATAGCCATCTTAAGTCATTTTCTCCCGCGAATTCGAATATCTTCAGCAAAAAACAATTGAACATCAAACAAAAGTACTAGGGGTCACTTTGATATTTTGGGATGCCGTATTTTTAATGAGCTTATCCGATTTCTCATATAAATTTTGATCTAAAATGTTGGATTTTTAATTCAAAAACGCCTTTTTTCTTCAGTTTTAAATTCGGAAAAATTAAAAAAATTTAAAAAAAAAAAATTAAAAATTAATTAAATCCAACATTTTAGATCAAAATTTATATGAGAAATCGGATAAGCTCATTAAATATACGGCATCCCATTTAAAAAAATATCAAAGTGACCCCTAGTACTTTTGTTTCATGTTCAATTGTTTTTTGCTGAAGATATTCGAATTCGCGGGAGAAAATGACTTAAGATGGCTATTTCAGTTTTTTTATAAAAGTACAGGAAAAGTCAAAAAATCGCCTTGTCTAGTCTTGGTTGGATAACCCTGTACAGGGTGTTCGCGTATATTTTGCCCAATAGACGTCTCCATTATTATGGGGTTTAGACAAATGGTTAATTAGCAAAGTTATTATAGCATTTTCACCGAACCTTCAGAAAATGAAATAAACAAAAACAACTGAGTATCGGAACTGACAGTTTTTTGATAAGTGACAGTCTTTTCAAATGGAATACCCCCTATTTTTTCATTGTATCCGTTAAAGAATTTTATCCTCTTTTTAAATTAACTGGGCTGCCCAGAAGTCCGGAATAAAATTAATATAGCCTTAACCTGTAACTTTTGGGGAAAATGCTCGGACACGTCAATTTAGTTTTATATATGCTCACATTTTGACGTTTGTTCTTTTATATATTATACATTTGTCAAAGATATCACGACATCGATCTTTTTTTTTTATGGAAACATACAGCTTGTGATACATCATTTGAAAGCCAATATCTCGTACAGTATGCTCATAAATTTTGACGCGATTCTGTCAAGCTATTTCAAAATGGCGACTGTTAAAAGTTTTAAAAAAATCCCTATTTAAATAAGCGGAAATGATAAATCATTGATCTTTTTTACCTTTCAAGGTAAGAAATCTTCATTGTTTTACGTTCTGACATTTTGTGACATTGTGAACTTGTAAAATTAATTTAGGTATTCCCAAAGTATTATTTTACAATTTTCTAAACAAAAATGGTTTTGTCGGAAAGGCAGCATATCGATACTGTTAGGATGTGGAGATAAAATAAGAAGTCAAAGTGAAGTGTGCACTTTATTTAATGCTAAATATCCGGAAAATTAAATTTCACAGGGCACTGTTAGTAAAATATTCCACAAATTTGATGAACATTGCACAGTAAAGGACTTGCCTAGGAATGGACGGCCACGTGTTTTAGGTGACGATGAAAAATTGGATATTGCATTATCTCTGCAGGATAATCCGCATGTTTCAACAGTTTCATTGGCTCAAAATCATGATACATCTAGAGGTACTATTGGAAGATTTTTAAAAGCAGAAAAATACCACCCTTATAAAGTATGCCTTGGCCAAGAGCTTTTAGAAGATGACTATGATAGGCGTTTG
The DNA here is from genome assembly GCA_963920685.1 of Polydrusus tereticollis. Taxonomy (NCBI): domain Eukaryota; kingdom Metazoa; phylum Arthropoda; class Insecta; order Coleoptera; family Curculionidae; genus Polydrusus; species Polydrusus tereticollis. The sequence goes on from OY987330.1 coordinate 47,999,181, forward strand.
CAATTTTGCGAAGAAATGATGAGACGGTGTGACGAGAATAATAGGTTTCCACAGAACATTTTATTTTCGGATGAAGCTACTTTCTATATTTAAACGGGGTGGTTAACAGACCTAATTATCGTTTCTGGAGTCAAGAAAATCCACGATGGATATTTGAAGCGCATACTCAGCGGCCCCAGAAAGTAAATGTATGGGCAGGTATCATTATTAACCGAATTTTAGGGCCATTCTTTTTGGAAGGAAACCTCACAGCCGAACGGTACCTGGATTTCTTAACCTTCGAGTTGAGGCCTGCTCTAGCTTTAATTTTTCCCAACGAAGTAGATCCAGATATACCTAATGAAACAATTTGGTTTCAGCAAGATGCTTCCCCGCATTTTGGTGTCAATGTGAGAAGATATTTAGATCAGATATTTGCAGGTCGCTGGATTGGACGACGTGGTACAATTGAATGGCCATCGAGGTCCCCAGACTTAACGCCTCTAGACTATTTTCTTTGGGGATATTTAAAAGAAAAAGTTTACCAAAATAGGCCAAATAATATTAAAGATTTGAAAAACAAAATTAGATTGGAGACACATAACATACCGGCTGAAGCCAGTCGAAATTCCGTTCACGGATTTTACTTTGCTTTATCGTCATTGGATTTTACCATCGTCTGGGAGAATGCCAAGTAGAGGGTGGAGGACATTTCCAGCATTTGCCACGTTAAACCACCTTTTTGTTGTGTTTTGTTTTGCTTCGTTACATTTTTATTTTTTGTGACAAAATAAATAACAAATAAACCATAACTATTGTTAAGTCACAATGTCACAAAATGTCAGAACGTGAAACAATGAAGATTTCTTACCTTGAAAGGTAAAAAAAACATCAATGATTATTTCCGCTTATTTAAATAGGGATTTTTTTAAAACTTTCAACAGTCGCCATTTTGAAATAGCTTGACAGAATCGCGCCAAAAATTATGAGCATACTGTACGAAATATTAGCTTTCAAATGATGTATCACAAGCTGTATGTTTCCATTTAAAAAAAAGATCGATGTCGTCATATCTTTGACAAATATATGTCTATAAAAAAACAAACGAATAACGTCAAAATGTGAGCATATATAAAACTAAATTGACGTGTCCGAGCATTTTCTCCAAAAGTTACAGGTTAAGGCTATATTAATAATTTTATTCCGGACTTCTGGGCAGCCCTGTATAGTGGTTGTTGGGGTTATTTTTTACCGTTTTGGAACGAAATTAAAACATAACACCACATATAATATTATTTTTATGATTGCTCAAAAAACTGTCACATCCGATAAGTACTTAGTTGTTTTGTTCATTTTATTTTCTAAAGGTTCGGTGAAATTGGGGCAAAATATACGCGGACACCCTGTACTTATCATTTTAAAGTCAATTGGCAATTAATTGTCAAATTTAGATAGGTTATTATTTCATTTCTAAAGCCTATGGGAATTTTTTTATTTTGTTAGTGATTAAAATGTGCAGAAAAATTTAAAGAGACGCTAATTATGCTAGTTACCTAATAATCCTTCATCTTGATGAATAACAGACAACTTGTAGACATCCGAAAACCAACATTCTCCTTGCGCCACCTCTGTGTTCACCAACTGAATGCCGTACAAGGACTGAAACAACAAATTAAGCCCATCCATACACGCCCCCAGTGAAAAATATGGTGAATACTCCTTGGACGACACCCTGAACCAATCGCGCTTTACTGTCTGCGTATAATAAGGGACATCCCAAGAAGCCAAAGGCCCGGGATTTAAAAATTCGCCTTGTTTCACTGTGCTCATGCTTTTAAAATCATCTTGCGCCATATTCCATATGTCCGAATTTAAACTGTCTAGAAATAATTTAACATTCTTTGGTTTATCTATAGTTGAGCCCTTCAATGCTCTCTCCGAGTAAGAAGTGAAACCACAAATTTTGCCTAATTCGTTTCTGGATTGAAGCAGATTAGTTAGAAGTTGTTCTTGGTTCGGGTCTGGGTGCAAAAATATTTTGTACGCCATTTCACGGGCAATGGGATTGTTAGAATCTGTGTAAAGACCATTTATTAAAACTTTGTCCCCGTCGGATATAAAGGAGTCCCTGATGTTTGGAGGTAACAAGTCTTTCTTGATTAAACGTGGGTTACTAGTTCCAGACACAAACTGTTGACCTAAAAATAAATGTGGAACAGGATATTTATATAGCGTAGGTAATTTATCCAGAGGTCAACACTTCAACAAATTTCTCAATACACAGGTTCTCTAAAGACCCATTAGATTAGGGGCCGTCCATAAAAATCTCGTGCCGCTAAAATTCGCTAAATCTAACCTCCCCCCCCCCCTGTGACGGTAGCGTGATACTTGACCAGACCCCCCCCCCCTAATACATACCTAAACGTCATGTGACGGTGACCAACTCCCCCCTTCATGTTACATTTTTAATAAATCACAGGTTTATTTCTTTCCATATTGGTGATTTTAACATGCAAATTTGAAAACAAATTAGGAGTACTTATATATCGAACTAAAAATTAGTCAACTAATAATTAGACATTCGTCAACCACAAGGCATATTCTCAAGCCAAATGAGTTTTAACCTCAATTCACCACGCTGTGCGCCGATTGGGTGTTCGTCCCAATCGCATTGTCATACCAACCGTTCGACTATTATGCGGGCAATTGAAAAAATCGTTTTTTAAAATCGTCCCGTGACGATTGAAGAAACCCCCCCCCTGTGACAAAACGTGACGCTTGCCCGGACCCCTTCCCCCCCTCAGAGCGTCACGAGATTTATGGATGGCCCCTTATTTAATATATTCTAATTGGACCGGCCCTGTGGTCAATTAACAAGGGTATCTAACCTGAATAACAAGGGCAACCCCCGTAAACCTATCAAATACAAGGTAGACCTACCTACTCTTGATACTGGTAGGTAGGTATAAAGGGTTCTAAGGCACCATTGGGATCCTGAAAACGGTTAGAGATACGAGGAAGTTTAAATTAGGGCAAAGTTGCACAATTTAATGCCGATCAATATGCCGTCAAGAAGATTTATGTATTCTGACTTCCTCCGAAGATATTTGAAAAAACCCGAGAAAAGTAAACAACTGCTTTCTTCGAAAAAAACCCTAATTGGGTGTTTTTAATTTATATAAGTTTTCTTCTATTATTTGAATAGATAATTGAAAACAAATTTAACATTCTTTGTTGGAGAAAGGTTCAGTTGTCTAGTTGCATAATTCAGGAACAAAAACGAGTATCAATTAGAAAGTACGGCAACGTTGCAGTCTACCACCTGGTAAATTATCGTCGGTGCATTGAAACCACAAATAATAAAAGCCCGTTAATTTCGGTTAAAATGTAAAACGTATTTTTAACTGCCAATACATAGTGATTTCTTAGAATATTCGCCGAAAGCGGGCAAGGAAGCGGAAAACCAAGATGGCCTCTCTAGGTTCACGGCAAGCACCAAACGAGCTTTCGCCGAAGACGGCATCTATACAAACGAGCGGCCGTTGCAACAGTAATTATACTGTTGCAACTGGTTGTGTTACTCTTTGGTATAGGTAATGCAGTCAGTCTTGGTGATTTGTAAAATGAAATAAAAAAAAGACGAAACGTCGGATTCGAAATCTGATACCACAGTCTAATAGAAGAGAAAAAGTGACAACGAGAATGTTAAATTTGTTTTCAATTATCTATTCAAATAAAGGTAGAAAAACATATAAATTAAAAACGCCAATTCAAGGGGTTTGCGAATATCTTCGGAAGTAGACGGAATATACGAATCTTCTTGACGGCATATTGAATAATATTGATCGGCATTAAATTGCGCAACTTTGGCCTAATTTAAACTTCCTCGTATCAGTGTTAAAAATATTTTATTACAAAGGGCTTACTACAGCTTGGAGGACTACTATAGTGATATTTTATGATGTACCAGTATTTATATAGTCTAAGTAACATTAAGAATATTGGTGTTTATTGAAATTTTAGTTTTAGTGATTGCTTTGTCAATGGAAATCATTTTCTTGGACAATAAAGTATGATTGACTATGACTATGACTATCTATTACCGTTTCCAGGATACCAATGGTGCGCCTCGAATTTGTAACACCCTGTATATTCGATTCCCCGGGATTACTAGCTAGTTATGTGGTGTTATAATTCGTTTTTGCTATTTTCTGTTTAAGGTGCCTACGCTGGGAGGACGGGTCGATTGGAATCAAAAACATTTGGGATAATAAATTTTCATTCCCAATTCATAAAGACTTTTATTTGACATTTCAATTGATTAATACCATAGGAATTATAGTTGCATTTATTGATCTACCAGAAGGGTCTACCGGCCAACTCGTCTATAAACTATACAGGGTAATTCACGGTGGGAGGAACATTTGACGTTTTTATGACGAGCCAGTCAACAAGACGCTGCAAAAATTAGGGTTTTTCCAACACCCCGTTCATTATGTCGAATAGGGTATTATTGATGTAATTGTGATTCTATATTGTATATATTTTAGACAGTACATTTTCTCCATGTAAATTTGTATGTACATGTAACAATTAGTTTTGTAAAGATATTTTATACAATGTATTGGCCAAGTGCTAGGTAAAGGATATATGTAATATTGGACACTGGTTAACCATGTCGGCTTTTCAAAAAAAAAACACACATTTTTAGAGCGTCCCTTTTACTGACTGAGCATAAACGTCTAATGTTCTATCCACCATGAATCACCCTGTATGAGAATCGAGAAATACTCAAAAGTAAAAAAATCCTTGGAGACTGGTGATATTGGCAGCTAAAAAGAAAAAGCACCATGAACATAACCTAAAATCTTAAGTTATTGCCGACTAATTCCCAGATTATTCCCACTCAATTTCTGGTGACTGCTACCTGATTTCCACAGATTCCTAAATAATTTCCCACAAAACATTACATTGATTTTAGTGGTTGACCCCTGGTACTTAATTTATTTTATTTGATTATTCAAGAAAGTCAATGAATTTTTATAATAGTAAAATTGAAATACTTACCTAGGTGCAGTATATCATCATTTAGAGCTACAACTTTATTTCTTTTATCAGCTGACAGATGAATTCCACACTGCTCAAAATCAAACAAAAATAATTCTCCTACATGATCATCAACTTTGCTTGTTTTCATAATATCTCCCTTTCGCACTGCAGTCCTTAGCACTTCGTATAACTCTATATTAGTGTTCAATTTTTCAACAATACAGCTTACAGTACCACATGCCATCTGAGCTGCACAATTGTACTCAGACTGAGGATGTGAGAGTCTTATAAACTCTGCCAAATCAGCTACTTGACATAAAGAATCCGATATCTCATCAAAAATTTCAACCATTTTACGCTTTCGAGAACTACTCAATGCTTCTTCAATAAGCCCATTCGTTTTGACAACACAATTTTCTTTTAGGTTGTAAAAACCCTCATGGCTTTTGAGCTCCGGCACTCCGAAAAGCCCCAGATCTGGGGCTCTTATTTTAAGCTTGGGAATCGGACGTGTATTGAAAGCTTCCGCCAAAGGGGACCAGATGGAAACGTTAAGCTTTGACGATGTATGAAGTCTAGAAGGCTTGGTTGTTAATAAATAGCGAAACATGATTTTATAATTGTGGTTGGTCTCTATTTTTCAATAGGTTTGTTTAAAATTTACACCATTTTATTTGTTTATGTGACATGACATAACCTAACCTTTTCCTGTCGTGTCAAAGTGCAGTCACGGATTTTTAGCGCTAACGACGAAAACTCCGATTCTAACCGATAAACATAACATAGATCAGGACCGTACCAAAAATTTAGTCCATCAGAACCACTTATTTAAAGCTTTATTTCTCAAAAACTATGCGTTTATTAGGGTGTATGCAAAAAAGTAGCGAAAAATTCGCTGTTTCTGGTGTTCTAAATAATTACCAAATATAGTTTTAATTTCCTGGATTTTGCTGTTTTCTCTTAGAAATCAGTGATGAAACTTGCACTAAACTATTTCTCCACAAAATAATAACAACATTTTATCCAAAAAATAATGGCAAAACTGCAATTTTAATTAAAATATAAACAATTAAGCTGGATTTATAAACTTGACGTCGTGCCGTTTGCGTCGGCAACGTGTCTGACGTTTGCGTCGTCCTCCGTAGATACAAAATTTGACCATTTATAAACTTGACGTTGGCTCTGACGTTCTGGTCAGAAAACAATAACATAACCTGTTTTTTTTCTGTTATTAAAATGTCAGTGTATTTCGAATGTCTTTGGTGTTTTTGGTATTTTGAAAATGGACTTAACGAACAACACAAGAATGGTTCAAAATGGCGTCAATTAGAATAATATTATTTACTAAATATCACGTGACAGACAAACAAGATTTTGATTGGCTCTTGAAACCTGCTACGAGCGTTTCTACGACTCCGCGACGGAAAAGATAAAATTGGTTTATGTCTGGCGGCACGGAACGGCACGCGCGACGCAGACGGCGAGACCGGCGGCATCTATAAATGACCTTATGGAATATTGTGCTTTTAATTTGAGACGGCAGACGCAGACGCATGACGCAAACGGAACGTCAAGTTTATAAATCCAGCTTTAAAATGAAATTACCAAATAGCAATAATCGGACGTGTGACAAATCAAAATTCGCGATGTTGCCATGCTTTTATTATGCATTTATTATTACAATGCTACTGCATTTCTACACTGGACTTGCGAAAAGTTCGCTGTAACTAGCTTTCCGAATAATAATTAAACTAAAAACTGTTAAACCGGATGTAACTCGAAAGCCTAAAAATATAGTGCTTACGGTTTAACCAAACTTATGGGAAGATAATAAAAAGAGCGATAGGGGCATGTAAGCCGTTTTCTGTAAGACGTATCGTTAGAAAGCTAGAAGCTGTCAGAGCCCAAAACTGTCACTTTTCAAGTCGATATCTCACTATTCAGTTTACGACTTATAACAAGAGAAAAACCTTTGAATTATGGCTTCAAATAATTAAAGCCTTGTTCAATTTCATTAAAAACATAAACTTACTTGTTCACTAATTACTTCATCCTTCTCAATTTCTGCTTTAAAATCTGTTTGTGTAGAAATAGTGACCCCATTCTGTCCTGTTTGCTTTAAACCTTCTCTGTACAAATGTAACAGTTCTGGAGGTTTTGAAATATTAAGTCCTACATCATCCCAATCATCAAAATCCTAAAACAAAGTCAATTAATTCGTCCATAAATAATATTTTGAAAGTGTAGGTATTTTATAATAAGTGTATTTACAAAAAATCTAAATTTAATTTAAACGTCTACAAATAAATTCAAGAATAGGGGTTTCAAGCCACTGTCAGCGTTTAACGTTACGGTTAGCAGTACGGCAGTACGGCACGGAAATCGATTAACTGATAGTGTTTAATTAATTAATATAATTTAATTTAGTTTTCATAAATATCTGGCTTGAAAGGGAGCAAAAGTAGCGGCGACGATTTAATTGTGGATACGCGTTCTTGCTTACGAATTCTGTAAATCTGTTGAATGGTTGATCAAGTAAAACAACAACAAAAAAAGTACAAAAACAAAAATCGATGCACGTCATCAATCGGCTGATAATTGTATTAAAACTTTAGGTGATATTGAATTTACTACAAACTTAAAGTATTCTTCTTTGATACGAACCCACTTATAGCAAATATTTTGTTTATTTAAGCTTGTAAAAATTAATATAATTTGAATTTTATTGACCGACTATTGGCAACACAACTGTAAACGGTGCGGTGGCGCCAGCTCGTTCGTTGGTTTGGTTTGACGTTTCATACAAAACTAACCTTAATTGTTCGTGGTTCCGTGTTGCTGTGCGTCTATTTTTTTAACAAAAACTCCAGATATTTTCATAAATAGCATTAAAAAACTGTTCCGTTAAGAGAAACAAAAGTGCACATACATAATATATCTGTCGATTACGTTGTTTACTATTTGTGAAAAATGCCAAAGCATTTAAATAGTCGGTACAAAGAGCTAATAGCCTCTCTAAGAAGCTATTTTTAGGAAGAACTTAACAACATTGGCCTATTGTTATCCTTGACAGCAGTACAGAGAAGTAAATTTAAAGAGTATGTTAAGGTCTAGATATTTTATTTCTACTATACTAATTTTTAGCGTGTAGCAGCTGCCCTAAATTTGAATATCTCCACTGTAAGCGCCATTTCAACAACAGTTAAGGAAAATAAATTATTAGAATCGCCTTAAAAAAACGTTCTTATTCAAAGAGAGTTGTAAATGTGTGAAGATTGGATATAAGTTCTATCCGTGACACTATTTTTATGGAATGTACAAAACAAGTAAGTTGTATTATTTAAAAATTATAATATTTTACATCGATAGCTGTAACATTTTTTAGAACGTCATGTAACTTTGACAACTCTTTAAGTTAGAAATTAAAAGACAGAGAACTGTTTGATGGTTGTCTTAACTTCTTAAGAAGCCTCTTTAAGAAAATAGGCTTCAGATGGTAAAAAGATAAACAAGCGAGGGCTTATGGAACTTTCCCATGTAGCTCTCAAAAGACTGGTATTTTTGAAAGAATATATTAAAGAAAAAGAAGCATTCTTGTACCAATTCGTTTTCTTGGATGAAACATGGATTTTTCAGAATGGTACCATTGGTCGATCTTGGCAAGATGAAAATAAAAGAACTGTTAGATCTACTAAAGTTGATGGTAAAGGGTATTTAATTATTATTAGTATTATGCAGTAAACAAATATATAAACTATGGGACATTTTTGTATATATATCTTCTTTTTATGAAAAGAAAACTGTGTAATTCCTTCACTCGGATATTTTGGTTACAAGCTGGCAACACTGTCGACAACTGACGTCACTCGAAGGGTATGACGTGCATCGGTTTTTGTTTTGCATCAACTATACTTATATTTCTTAACGTCATTAACACTATAAAAAATATTTCCATAGAAATATGGTAGCAACGATTTTAACATTCATGTGCTACGACAAAACACAATTTAAAATTAATCCTTTATAATTTATAGTCTCTAAATCGTCCTGCATCTTTTCCTAACGGAATATAATATAGTCTAATACGGTTCAGGTTAAAACACTTGATAGTTACGCATAGTTACGCATCCACAGGTTGGCAATTCGTTACGCAGCTGCGACGTTATCGAGATATGACAAATGTTTAGTGGTCTCTGGTATTCGTGTCACCCTTCTCTGTACTCTTTCCAATAGCTCAATATCCTTAATTTCCTATTCACCGATTGGGAGAGTTTTCATCCAAAAATTTACGCACAGTGGCACCATTGTGAAAACCGCAACTTTGCAACTACCCTTGACAATTACTTATTAAATTTGAAGTAAAGTTGTCATACAGTTTCTATGGGACTAAACGGTGACAATTTAACATTTAGAAGTAAAGCTTGTCCAGAGATATAAGAAAGTTACACTTTTCCTTTGAATGGGATTATCCAAGGGTGGCCATAAACAAACAATGAATTAATGAATAAATGCAGGTAAATTATGGCCCGTACTTAAAAATGTCTTAAAGTAAACTGCAAATCCGGAAGACGTAATTTCATTGTTAAAGTAATAGTTTGGTGATTTTAAACCGATTTTTACATGATTTAAAATGAGAGGGTTAATCCCATAAACAAATTATGTTCTAAATACTGTATATTATATAGCACTCTAGTTAGTTTTAAGCTTAGTAATTATTCTTACTTCGTGTGTAATACAGCGTTTGTTTAATCGTGTGCGAGTCATGGAAAATATGTGCGAGCCCAATGTATCTCAGGAGATAACCCCGTCGAAAAGCAGAGAACACTTTTCTGTGGAAACTAAGGAACTTATAAACAATGTTTATTCAACTCTCATTGAACGTGCGGTCAGCAAGCAAGCAGCGTCAGAAGAAACGGTCACATTAACAAAAATTCCAACATCAACTGTATGGAAAACTGTGAATAACCCCATTTTAGCGAGGAAAAAAAGAACCGATACTGGCATTTTCTCGAAGGTAGATGGAAATGATCAAGATATAATACGCCGTAAAATTTACAAGTTATACGAGGAACAAAGCGTTAGATACATTAGATAATTTAATTAAGAGGCTTGAAAAAGATGAAACCGGCGTTAAATGTCGCAGAGCAACGTTTTGGAAGTGTATCCAACACATGGGTTTTAGATTTAAAAAAGTTAACAAAAGACAAGTTTTAATGGAATCCAGTAGAATTCGGGAATGGCAATCCGAATATCTAAAAAAAAATTAGGAATTACAGAGATCAGCAAAGGCCAATTATTTACTTGGATGAAACCTAGTTCGACACATATGATACCCCGGAAAAGGGTTGGGTTGACTCAAGCGGCAAGTGTACAACAGGCGCGCCATCAAAAAGAGGTGAACGAATTACGATTTAGCATGCTGGATCTAAAGACGGATGGATTCCAAATGGACTTTCTCTGTCTGCAAAAAAACATTAAAGATTCTTCTCTGAATTACGATGAGGACACCACTGCTGATTTATTTGAAGATTGGTTTAAAAACAAGCTAATTCCAAATATACCTCCGAATAGCGTAATTGTAATGGACCATGCAAGCTACCATAGAAGGCAGTTGACCAAGACTCCCTCCTCAAATGACACAAAAGCAACAATCCAAATGTTCAAAATGTATGATAATGACATTTATTTTCAGGAAGATTACACCAAAAGGTAAGTAATTGAGGTTTTAAAAAGTTTAACTTACTACAAAAGGAATAATTCTGTGATAATTATGCAAAAAATCGAGGGCATACAGTTTTAAGGGCTCCACCATACCATTGTATATTTAATCCGAGGAGCGTCTCACTCCTAAAAAAACGTACATGTATTTCGGAAATCCTAGTGATTTCGGCATTTATGGAAGGATTTCGGGATTTCTGGAGGGATTTCAACGTTTCTGTAAAGATTTCGGAATTGCATGTTTGCATTGTTTGAAAAAATAATTATGAAAAGCGGGGTGAAAAGCTCTCGGAAGAACTGAAAAATTAACTCAAAAACTATTAACTTGCAAAAGTTAAACTCAATCAACGTCGGATAGGTCAAAAATTCTATGCGTAAAAAATTGTTTTTATATATTTTTCATCCCACAAAACTAATCATTCATTTCACAAGCTGACTTTTGTTCAGGCGCGGATACAGGGGGGGGGGGGGGCAATGGGTGCAATTGCCCCCCCCCCAGCATTGACCAAGCTTTAAAACCTATCTAATATGGCTGCCCTATTTCTACTATTTTTGGCTAAAATTTTCGCCTGCGGCGCTATGACTTTTCACTATTGTTCTCCCAAAATTTATTAGCGAGGGGAGAGACCTGCTCTTGTTTAAATAATAAAAATACAATAAAAAACTCCTTAAACTTAAAACAAAGTGTTAAATATTTGCATACAAAACTCGATACAAAGTTATAATATGCAAACTACACATTTTAACTTAAAAAAACAAATTCAGAGTTAAAGGATCATAGATGTTTACTGAACCGGGGATCCCCAAAAACTCGTGGGGTCACGCCATCGCGAAGCATCGCCGCTCTGCTGCCAAATCGTTCATATCTTAGGATGGAATGTGTTTTTGACTTGCTATACTTCCTGGATACGTTTAATGCTCTCGGACTCTCGATTTAATGTTTAATGCTAGTAGGTAAATATTTGATAGAAATAAAAAATTGATTGTAAACGTTTGAAAATTTGTTTAAGACAAATATTCGGCATTATACTGAAGTCACAGGAAAATCGAACCAAGTGGCAACGTTGCGCAAAAAAAACTTTTTAAGAAGCCATTTTTATTATAACGACACTGTGATTTCGCGAAATCTTCAATGGATTTCGGTTAATATATGTGTTTCTCGACGAAATCGACAAGGCTTTCGGTGGAATTTCGCGATTTCGGCTCCAATTTTGGGATTTCGGAGAGATTTCGGGGGATTTCGGAGGATTTAGCAAGGAAACGTTCGGGATTGAGACGTCTCTCGATTTAATTGTTAATATGTTCAATCATAATTTTTTCGATAACTGTTGGTGTTGAGCTTAGGTATAGGACATGGTACGTGAAATAAATTTAGAAATCGATGCAAAATTCAAAAATGAAATAAAAAATAGATGTTTTCTTTTAAAAAAATGAAGTCTCTGTGGATAAACTCTCGACGAAAACCGTGTTGTCTGTCAGTTAAAATGTTGTATTTAGTTAAAAAAGCGTGCAGTTTATTATATACAATTTTTTCAAAAATATTAGAGAACAAACTTAGTAAAGAAATCTGTTTGTAATTTTCGACCTTTTGGGATCACCTTTCTTAAATACAGGGACGACCACAGCAGTTTTAAGGCGACTAGGAAAGATGCCTGAACAAACGGACAAGTCAATGAAGTAGGCCAAGACAAAGAAACCAATAAGTACCTACTGGCCTACTGTTGTAAAGATCAAAATGCCAAAGTTCATGTAGATACCTTTGATACAGCACATGAGACGTTGAAAAACGAAAGACAATCAAAAGTCCAGTTAAATCTGATGAAAATTAGTTTATCAATATGCTGATGCTACTGTCATAAGGGAAGAGTCCAATAACACTCCGGTCTCTACTCCCTCAACTAATCTTAATGCAGAATCTTTTAATAACTTTTTTATCAACATTGCAGATGATATTGTTACCAAACTTCCACAAGCAAATAAGAATTTTAATGAATATCTGACAGGTAACTTTAATTTTGAGACTGAACACTTTAAATTTAAGCATGTTACATATAATATGGTCAGGGATAAGCTCTCGCGGCTAAAAAATAGCGGTAGTAGGGACTGCTATGGGCTGAATAAACAAATAGTATCAACTCTAAAGAATATAATTGTGTATCCTTTGACAAGATTGATAAACTTGTGTATCTCAAGCAACACGTTTCCATCTTCACTAAAGACAGCAAAGGTGATACCCATATTCAAAAACAAGGGTTGCGATGGAGACCTTAACAACTATCGACCTATTTCTATACTGCCGCTTTTTTCAAAGATACTTGAGTCGCTGATGAGGGATCAGATTGGTGGCTACTTTGAGAGTGGTGGCTTGTTCTTCCAGGACCAGTATGGTTTTAGGAGCAAGAGATCAACTACCTTGGCTATTAATGGGCTTACACACTATGTCACGGAGGGGCTGGAATTGGGGTTGGACACTTATGCCTCCTTTTATGACTTAACCAAGGCATTTGATTGTGTTTCCTTTGAGATCCTACTACACAAACTAGCCTACTACAATTTTCATTCAAATAGCATTGCCTTTCTTAAGTCTTACCTTTCCCACCGTGTCCAATTTGTATCATACAATGGAGCGATGTCGACGAGCCAGATCATCAAGCATGGAGTCCCACAGGGCTCTGTCCTGGGCCCTTTACTGTTTCTCATATACATGAATGACCTCTCGCAATATACCCACAACCCTAACCTGATTTTGTTTGCTGATGATACAACAGATCTTACACACTATCATCCTTCTGACCCCGTCCAAGACATTGTGACCGACAAGCAGCTCTCTATACAAGACTGGTTCCTGGCAAACAAACTTAGTCTCAATAACTCCAAGACACAAAACTTAAATTTTTCACTTAGACACTCCAATCCTGACCTGCCTCACGATGAGTTTGTCAAGTTCCTGGGTGTTTACTTGGATCGCGGTTTGACATGGGCAGTGCAAATTGATAAACTTGCTTCTAAGCTTTCCAGAATTACATACCTTGTCAGAAGCCTGTCGGGCAGAGTTTCGAGGACCATACTACTATCAGCATACCACGGTTACTTCTGCTCTAATATGTCCTATGGAATACTAAATTGGGGTTACTCTACCCATGCAACAAAAATTTTTAGGCTACAACGTAGATGTGTCCGTGTGATAATGGGGCTGGGCTACAGGGACTGCTGTCGAAACTGCTTTTCTGATTTGAAAATACTAACCTTTCCCTGTATGTTTATTTTCCAGTGTCTGAATTATATACTGCATAACACTGTAAACTTTACCAGTCATAGAGATATACATAATTACTCTACTCGCAACAGAGAGAACATTGTCCCAGGCTATCACAGACTTCGCAGGACTCGACGGGGTACAGACTACTACTGTATACTTTTCTATAATGCCTTGCCAGTGCGAATTCGTGAACTGGATCAGGAAGTGTGTACAAAAAAAATTAAAAAATACTTAATCCGCAAGTCCTTTTATTCCCTTGAGGAATACCTCAATAATGATTTCAATGACCTGATCTGATCTGTTTATGTATATATAATGTAATGTTGGTCTGTAATTGTAATGTATGGTATATATATATTTATATGTGTGTATTTTCGTTACCTTAACTCTTAACTACTTGTTTTGATTTTATAAAGAACTATTGACAGTCTGCTTAATGATTTTTTTATTATGTAAATTTTATTTGCTAGGTACTAATGATTTTAATATGTATTTTTATTCGGTATGATGACTTGTAAAAACACAACACTGTGTAATATTACCAATAAATATCTATCTATCTATCTATCTATCTATCTACCTAGTACTATTTGCTACCTTAGTATCAGGGCCATAACTTTGCTTTTTGAAATTTTGATCTTAGCTTCGTAATGAGTGACCTTAAAACCCTGGTTGGCTGGTTTTGTCAGAATTCAATGATTTTATCTCAATGGCACACCATTTTGGATCTGGCACTTTGCTTGTGTAAATTCTGACACTGTATTTCAAATAAAAGACCTCAAAGACCCGAATATACTCATATTGGTCAAAGTTAATATACAATACTTCCTATTAAGACCAACTTTTTTTTTATTTGGGACCTGATGCGTATAAGACGTCACAGCCATATTGAGCGCATTTCACGATGCGCTAAATTAAAATTCAATCATTATAGGATATAATCTCGGATAGAATAGTATTTTTGACATATATTGTTTTCTTCCTACCTGACTCTGATTCTCATCAGCAAATGTAATGGAAGTCAATTTGTACCCCTGTAGTAAAAGATACTCATTTATGAGAAAATTCAGGGCTCTTTGTTCATGAGGCTTGATGGTAGGTGGAAAACAAACATTTCTCAATGAACCCTTATCTGGGGTACTGGATTCTGATTCTAAAAAAAAGCATAATTTTATGCTGATGGATTCTAATTAGAGGCTGCTTATCTGTTTCACAATGTGATTGACCCAATAAAATCACATTGTCAAGGTGGTTTCATTATATCTACATAATATACAGTGTGGCCCAAATTGGGCCTACATGTATGGGGATCTTGGAAACTATAGAAGATAGAGAAACGGTTAAATGGGGAAAGTTTTTGACAATTACATTTCTAACTGAAAACCGTTTAGTACGCGGCCCTATCTTTTTTGGTTTTTGAAATATGTTGAAAAAACCAAAAAGATGTATTTTCGAAAATATGCTGTAGATTTCTTATTTTTCACTATTTTGGCAATCTGTAAAAACATTTTTAAAGCAACTTTTTAAGTAGACTTCAGTTCTGCAATTTAATTTTGAACACGACGTTTCATTTATTTTATACCATCATCAGGTTCATTTTTTCTTATGGGCGCCATATTGTATTTTATACTTAAAAGGTAGCTTATGACGTCAGCTTTTCAACGATGTATTATTTGTTGGAAAATAAATGAAATTGACTTGAAAAATAAAGAAAATTAATTTTCGCAACACGTCAAATTTGAGAACACATTAGGCAGGGTTAAATTTGTTTAAAATATCATAATATTATAATACATTATTTTATTTTTTCCTAATCGTTAAAAATCTCATATTAACATTTCAAATAAAGAAAACTAAAAACGCAATGAATAATAATTATTGTTTTGAAAAGAAAATAAGAAAAAATATCTAACTTACTATACTTATTCGAAATGTTGGCCGTTTTTATTAATACATTTTTGACACTTTTTTAACACAGTATTGATGACCCTGCGAAGCGTGTTGCCATTTATGCTCGTAAACACATTCCTCACTCTCTCTTCTAATTATTGTACAGATTCCGGGGGTTCAAACTCATATACTTCATTTTTTACATAACCCCATAAATAAAAATCGAGAGGAGTTATATCAGGGGATCTAGCACGCCAATTAACTGGTCCGCCGTTTGAAATTAATTTGTCATCAAATATCTGTCTTAAGAGAGTTTGAACTTCCCGAACATTATGTGCGGGACAACCGTCTTGTTGAAACCAAATATTATTCAATTAATCTTGAGGAACTCTTGCTCTAATTTCCGGTAATATTTGATCTTCTAACAGCTCCAAGTATCTTTGGCCATTCAACGTATGATTATAAAAGAATGGTCCTATAAGTCTGTTGTCTAAAATGTAAGGAGAAAAGTAAAGCTGGGTTACTTAATACCTGCTATGTATTTAGCAAGCTAGGTGACATTACTTACCATACATACCACACCATACATTAAAACCAAATCGGGTTTGCAGTCTTCGTTGAGCCAATTGGTGAGGGTTTTCTGTTGCCCAAAAATGATGGTTATGTCTATTAAATACCCCGCAGTTGGTAAAATGTAATTCATCGGTCCAAATTACAAGACGACTGAAATCATGATTTTGTTCGCATTGATTCACATACCAATTTGAAAACTGCATTCTTCTTGGATAATCCGTTTCTCGTAAACCCTGAACTATAGTTGGCTTGTATGGTCGATATTTATTTTCCTTAAGGACTCTTTGTATGGTACTTCGCGGGGTTGGTAAGTCTCTTGCCGACGCTCTTGTAGATGATGTCGGAGCGGCATTAAAATAGGCTCTGACATTTTCGTCACGCTCGTTATTACCTGCTTTTTCGTAACTCTTGGGCCGCGGTTTTTCAAAACTTCCATGGTTTCTCAGGTTCATAACAATTTTTGGAAAAAGTCTGACACTTGGCTGCGGTCTTTCAGGAAAATTTTCAAAATACCTTTCTAATGCAAGGTTTGCATTTCTGTTGCAATGAATGTAACATTCTAGCAAATCAAATTTTTCTTCGTGAGAAAAACGCAATGACATTTTCTTTTAAATTCAGAATACACAAATAAATCGTTATTATTAGATAATAATAATAAAAACTATTATACTTTTACTCGTTCTGACAAGTAATATTTTTGTTTCATTTTCAAACGGTAGTGGTTGGTCATAGGCTACTGGATTTTATTTTTGATTCATAGGTTATTGTAATATTGTGGATTGAAACAATGCAAGCAGTGTTTTGTGAATACTACAAAATGTAAACCTTTTAATTGGTATTCAATTTAGGGAGTTATAGTGCAGTTGTCAAATTTGACGTGTTGCGAAAATTAATTTTCTTTATTTTTCAAGTCAATTTCATTTATTTTCCAACAAATAATACATCGTTGAAAAGCGGACGTCATAAGCTACCTTTTAAGTATAAAATACAATATGGCGCCCATAAGAAAAAATTAACCTGATGATGGTATAAAATAAATGAAACGTCGTGTTCAAAATTAAATTGCAGAACTGAAATCTACTTAAAAAGTTGCTTTAAAAATGTTTTTACAGATTGCCAAAATAGTGAATAATAAGAAATCTACAGCATATTTTCGAAAATACATCTTTTTGGTTTTTTCAACATATTTCAAAAACCAAAAAAGATAGGGCCGCGGACTAAACGGTTTTCAGTTAGAAATATAATTGTCAAAAACTTTCCCCATTTAACCGTATCTCTATCTTCTATAGTTTCCAAGATCCCCATACATGTAGGCCCAATTTGGGCCACACTGTATATCTAAATAACCAACCAAGTAGGTAGTTACCTACCTAAAACTTATGTTAAAAACATATTTTAATTACCTATATTGCCAAAAATTAGAACTGTCAACTTTTCTGTATTCCATTCCTGACTATTAATTATTTATGCTTTTTATAGACAAAATTTATTTACACAAATTTTTGATTACTTAGATACCTATTAGGTATTGTTGTTAGAATCAAATATCCTTGAAAATTATTTAACACTATGGTGACTATTAATAATAAAACTTGTTAACATTAGTGGGTTTAATAGCATTTAGTAGCTTTTCAAAGTTCAACGAACATAATTAGGTATCTAAATTAGGTATGAATACCAAGATAGATTTTGTTAATTTTTTAAACAAATTAGTTCATGTGATCAGCCTTTAATTTACATACAGTAATTTTATCTTGTTATGAAATGTAAATGAATATTTAGGTCCTCTATTAGCCATCTCAGTAGCACACCTCATAACTGAGCAAAAAACACTACAAATCTTAGTTTACATACCTATAGCAAATGTAAGGTTGTTCCTGAGAGCATTAATAGTTTCTTTAGCTTTTCTAAGCTCAAATTCTAGTACAGCAACTCGCTCATCACCCCCTGCACCATCTTCTGAGTATCTTGTTAAATCTAGACTATCTAATGTGGCTTGACTCCCAGATCTCGCTAGCACAAAAACAGAATAAAATTGTTCGTACCTAATATATAGACTATATTAAAATAATACATACATAATCGAGAAATAACGGAAATAACTTCCTGGGTGTGTGTTTCAAAATTTCCAGGGTTGGAAAAAAAGTCTCTAAGAATTTTTAATTCTTTTCCTCCCTCTACAAGCTCAGTGTGTAGTTCTAAGGCAGTCAATAAAAATCTGTCTTCTAACAATTTTGTTGCAACATCATTATATGAAATTTCTGTTTTTTTATATTTCTTCGGCTCTGCTCTATCAATATCACTACTATCACAGTCAGGTTTGGCCAAAGACATTTTTGTTTAGCTATAATTTATTTTTCCTTTACATATCACAATTTTCTTAAATATATTTTCTTAACAAGTTTCAAGCTTTTCTTGGTTTTTGTGTACAAAATACAAAACAGTAGGAAATGACATTTACTATATGCATGTGTTTAGCGGCTAGATTCCGGATAAATAAAAAATTCAAGTTGATATGTAAGGGTCCCCGTTTGCGCCGCAGCAGTTTAAACTTAGTTTCGTTGAGCTTAACTTAAAAGTGCTGTCTAGCAGCCCATCAAAATAAGTTTCACTATTTCGTCGGCTGGGAAATGCAAAAATACACTCATACATTAATTTAAAATATTATTTCAAACGCGGCTTACCGCAAATCTTAAAGCCCGTACACACGACGTGCTCCACGCTCCACACGATCAGACTTGCAGAGCGTTGGAGTGGGGAGATCGTATAGTCGCCTCAACCAACCGCCCGATCTGTATTTTGTCGATCCGGCATGCCTAACAACAAGCGCCTCATATTATGTACCCACAATCCGAGAATATACTTATCTTTTTATTTTATAATACAAGCACAAGAATCTTCCGTATACCCTACGACTGCATGGAGCACCCCTAGACCTTCATTTATTTAAGGGCTGGAAAAAACTTTAATAATTATGATAATTCAACTTCAAAATTATCCCAATCACTTGATATTTTGAAATTTGAATGAAAATTACGATCTTCGTTTGTTTTATGCGTTCACAAATTATGACAAGAGTTCAGGAAAAATAATTCAACCCTTAATTTTAAGTTATTCTCAGCCGTATGATAAAACACACTAGTTAACTCTAAACGCTAACTTCAAAATTACCTGTTTTTCAACAACAGTAACAAATTAACAAGTAGGCTTTTCTCGGTGTTGTTATGGAAACGGTATGTTAAGAGTTAACGTGTGTGTTTGATCATAGGGCTGATTATTAAAGGCGAGGGTTCGGGCATCCGGTCAAATCATTTAAATCATCTCACTTTGGGGAGAGACCCTCCTTATCTACGCCTATGATAATGCCTATATAATGCATTATATTATTATCCACAGGTTTTAATTTGCCGTTTATTTGGTAGCATCGCAGCAACCCTATACAGCCATTATTTTAAGTGCTAGACAGCCCTATGATCAAACACACACGTTAACTTTTAACGTACCAATTCCATGATAATAACCGAAAAAGTCTGAATCGAGTGTTGTTTTTAGCAATATGGAAAAAGAAACCAGGGTAATAGCTCACACTGAAGACACAGAATTGCAGATTTTGAGAAAATCCGAGTCTGTTATTGCAAATGTACTAACATCAGCCGAAGTACTTGATTGTCAAACAGCTGGTCCATCAAAGATGAATATTTGTGAGAGAAAAATTGCAAAACGAAAATACCATGATTCTTACCTGGATATAGGATTCATTGAAACCAACGACAATAAACCACAATGTGCGGTAGAGTGTTACCCAACAGTGCTGTTTCCAGCAAAAATGCGACGACATTTGGAAGGAGTTCATCCTGAATGTAAAGACAAACCGAATGATTTTTTTCAAAGAAAGTCCGGCGAATTAAAAAATACACAAAAAAGTATAACTTTTTACGCACAGACACTCAACGAAAAGTCGTTAAAAGCATCCTACTTAGTTAGTTACCGAATCGCTAAAGCGGGCAAGTCTCATATTATTGCTGAAACTTTAATCAAGCCTTGCGTCAAAGATATAGTTGAAACTATGATGGATGAAAAGGATGTGAAACTAGTTACTACAGTTCCACTATCAAATAATACTATTTCTAAGCGCATTGTAGAAATGGCTGATGACGTAAAAAACACTTTAATTTCTCGAATAAAAGATAGTTCCTTTTCGCTACAGCTTGATGAATCGACAGATGTGGCTGGATTGGCAGTATTAATAGTTTTTGTTCGCTACCAATTTGGCAACTCTTTTCAAGAAGAGTTGCTCTTTTGCAAGCCACTACTAACTAATACTACTGGGGCTGAGATTTTTAAATTGCTTGACGAATTTTTTGTTGCACATGATATACCTTGGAAGAATTGCATTGATGTATGCACAGATGGCGCAAAGGCTATGACTGGAAAAACAAGTGGTGTTGTAGCTAGAACTAAGATCCTGATATTCGTTAAGCAAATTAAAACAAGCCCATCCTTCTTATTAGAAAAGTTGGTGGTTTTATTAAGTATTTGTAGTTTTATTTTTGGATGTACCTATGTTTTATGTTCCATTTTTGTATCGAAATAAATATTTTTTTTTCAATGCACGTTTCTAAAATCGAACAAAGACCTATATCTAGTTACATGAAGTTGAAACCATCAAACGGCCTACTCTGGTGCTCCGCGTTAAATTTTGCTGTCGAAAAGTGCTCCGCGACTTAAAAAGTTTGGGAACCGCTGCTCTAGATCACTCGTGTAGTACCTATATACAGCTAGTTCTGTGCTTAGGATAACAATTTTTAACGTAATTTGACTTAGTGCCTATCAGGCACCCTGCCATCAAGTAAAAAATATAAATATATTATATGTAGGGAAAGGGGAAAAAAAGTCAAAAAGTCTTTCTCCACTAATTTAATAGTGAGCTATTAAAGGCTCAATTTTAAAATTAAATTGTCTCTACATGTTTCAAAGGTAGTAACCTTCATCTTCAGGAGACCAAAGTAGTGCTGCAGTTATTATTAGCAGTAGAGAGAAAACTGTTGGTGGAAAATGACGTTGATGGAGCTTTTTTTTATTTAAAAATATTCTGTCAACGGTCGACTATAAAATGACTGAACACGTTGTCACGTTTTCATTTTAACTGTGTTCGTCTCCCTATTTTAATCTTTAAGGGTATATAAAATATAAGATCTGTTTTTTTGTTTTTAATTTTTTTAATAATTTTATTTTAAATAAAACTCTATTGTTTTCCCTACATAATGGGACGAACATAACGCAAGGTGACGGGACCTTAGGTCTCCAATAACTAATTTTACAAATGAAATTTCAACATTATAATTTCTCATAAAACAAATCACAAACAAAAATCTTTCTCTAACAAGATCTAGAATGTCCAAAAGATCCTTTTTATATATCCTGACGTATGATTTTCAAATAACGAATATCTTCCCTTTTTAAATTCGACCACAGATTGACAGTGTCTTCATAAACTTTGATTTAAATATAACATTCCACTTTCAATTCCAATTTTAGCATGCTGATTACATTCAATTATTAATATCTTGTCAAAATATTTTTAAATAAAAAAAAAGCTCCATCAACGTCATTTTCCACCAACAGTTTTCTCTCTACTGCTAATAATAACTGCAGCACTACTTTGGTCTCCTGAAGATGAAGGTTACTACCTTTGAAACATGTAGAGACAATTTAATTTTAAAATTTAGCCTTTAATAGCTCACTATTAAATTAGTGGAGAAAGACTTTTTGACTTTTTTTCCCCTTTCCCTATATTTCAACTCCACTTCGAGAATGGACTATTTCTTTAAATTATATTATATGTGATTGGGGAACGGATATGGGTGGGAGTGATCTATTCGGACGAGATGTTTATAAAATTATAATCGAACTTCACTTGGAAGTTCGTTTGATTTAATAAGTATTATATCCTTAGCTAATTGGAAAAATGAACTGAAAGTTAAATCTGTAAACCATTGGTAGTGAACTCGTGCAATATTTTTTGTGCACTGAGTGGCATACCAGTGCCGCACTTCTTTTACCAAAGGA
Organism: Polydrusus tereticollis; assembly: GCA_963920685.1. NCBI lineage: Eukaryota > Metazoa > Arthropoda > Insecta > Coleoptera > Curculionidae > Polydrusus > Polydrusus tereticollis. The sequence continues at coordinate 48,021,718 of OY987330.1, forward strand.
ATTTGCTATCAGTCAAGTGGACAATTATATAAGATATACCTAGGGTTAAAAAGAGACGCAATATTGTAAAGAAATTTTATATCACTTAAATATTAATTAGTACACAAGAAGAAAATACATAATCTATTGACTTAGGCATGTACCACTTTAAAACTTATACTTATATCTAGCATTTGTACAGTGCATATTTACATTACTCAACTACTCTACAAGAGTGTGTTTTTTTTTTACATAAATTACATAATAAATAATTTACAAATAAATTAGGAAATAAATAGAAAACCTCTCTAGTCTATTAGCTATTATGCATTTTAGCACCATCACATGTATATAAAAATTATCTACCTATTATAGCCCAGTTATAGCAGAATCTACCATAACTATATTTAAGAAATATACAAGGTGTTGAATACTTTTCCTAAAAAACTTAAGGAAAACGGTTCTCCTTATTTAGCTAGAACGAAAAGGTTAGTTCAGACTCAACTATACTTAAAATGTGATTCAAAAAGGCTAGTTGAGTTGCACAAAGTAAAGCAATTGGTCAGGAGCTTGCAAATTAAAGAAACAAGTAGTGCGTAGTAAGGCGGGGTTCACGCTCTTTCCTTGACACTGTCTGTCATAAAGTATTATCAATGCAATAAGTTAATTACCTGATAAAACCCTTCAGACATCAGGCCCTGCCTGGAGGTCTTAAAGCCGTATTACAGTCGGCAAGTCGCAATTCTCTTGTTTATAAGCATGCGCAGTTGAAAACAGCTGATCGGATTTGGCAATTCTATTGCTATTGCCAAAAGATCGGTCGGGATCGATTTTTGTTGCAAGTGCGTTTGCAATTCTGGTGGTTTTCTAGTGACTTTCTTGGTTAGAGGTTAGAAAGTTTGTTGACATTTCGCATAAAGTTCTAGAGGTTGCTGTTGGTACTCATATTCCCCCTATAAACCTTTATCTATGCTCATATTGCAATTTTAAAAACATGGACTTGCACCACGACTTGCACGATGTATTACAGTCCTGCAATTGAATTGCAGCAATAGAGTTGCAAGGTCAAAGTATTGCTGCAATTCGTTGCCGACTGTAATACGGCTTTTAGAAATGTATGGGGTTTGCTCTACTACAGATCAACGAAAGAAGGTGAAACGGACTTTACCAGTATTACCTAGCTAATATCTAATGGTAAACTCATTCTATAACAAGAGAAACTATTTCCTTGAGATTAAAAAGAAATTAGTAGATACCCTGTACATTGGAAGCAAAATTTTAAAATTGGACCATTATAGAAAAATGTTGTTGACTGATTATATTTGTATGTCTATATGTCATACAATAATTCTAAAACAGAACTAATAAACAATACTACCAAGTCAGTCGCCGATAGTTTTTAAGTTCCTTGTAAGTATTTAGAAACATAAAATCTTAAATGACTTATACAAAAAATGATTGTATGAAATGGTAGCATACCGGGTGATGCATGGCTTAGTTAAACATAGGAAATATCATGTAAATTTTGAGGTGGCAAGTATTGGCTCTCCTGTACATTTTAGAGAAGAATTGTGTTATAACTTTTTGAAGAGACCGATATAATAAACACATGTGCCAAGTTTAAATAAGTTTTAATACGCCAATCCTAACTTATTTAATTAAATGTGATGGCAAAATTACGAAATTTACGAAAAAAATTTTTATTTTTTTTTTGGTACGACTTCACCATGATGGTCGTACCCGAGGTCGTACCCTATTTCGCTCTTGATTTTAATTTCCCAGTTAAAGTTGGGTTTTATAACAAGTTTAAAATTAAATAAAAATACATAAATTTAAAATACATATTAATCAAAAAACCTTTTATTACTATTAGTTATAATGTATCATTAAATTAATTCACGTTACATATGTTTTCTTATAAAAATTAAAATTTTTTCTGCAACATAAGTTTAATAATGTAACAATGTCATTGGTCTCTTCATAATATACTTACATCTTAATATTAACCCACTGAGGATGAAGGTTTATGCCTTCGAAACATGTATGGGCATATAATATAAATTTATTTTATTAAATTAGTGGAGCAGACTTTGTGTTTTATTCCATAAATAAATTATTATTTGGCATTGACAAAACGAAAAGTAGCGTCAGTGATAACATTTTCATTGAAGGCGCTTTAATTATAGCTGAATATGAGCTTTTCCATTAAGGAAAAAGTAACTATGATTAAGTGGTTAAGTTACAGGAAACAGTTTAGGAGCAGTGTGCAATTCCCTGATAAGCCAATCCCTTTCATTTCATTAATTAAACTTATTATTAGTAAATTTGGGTCCAAAGGCACTTTAATAAATAACTGTTATTCATATTTTACTATACGCGAAGGCAAATAAAATGATTAGCACGAGAATTCTTGGGCAAGCCGTAGGAAAACATCAAACCAGTGTTGCGCATTTTAAAAAAACAAATATGTTCTTTATAAGTATGAAACGTCAAGAGCTACGGCAAGGTGATGAAGAACGGAGAATGGTATTCTGTTTTGAGGTAATAAAGAGAGCAAATAATAATAGGGATTTTTTGAGAAATATTTGTTTTACCGATGAGTGTACATCCTACACAACGAAAAAAATGTTCAAAATTGCCGGTATTGGAGCCAAGAAAATGAACATCGTCTTGTTCATACTCGGACGCAATATCCATAAAAAATAAATGTTTGGGTGGGAATTGTAGGACATCGGATTATTGGACCGTTTCTATGGAAGGCAACCTTACAGCAGTAACCTATTTGGACTTACTACAAAATCGAATTGAACCCGCACAAGAAGTTGTACGCGAAAACCAGGAGATCTGGTATCAAATGAATGGTTGTCCCGCCCATAATTGCAGAGATGGTTAGAGACAGTGGCGTAGCCACAGGGGGGCGAAGGGGGGCGATCGCCCCCCCCCGCCCCCCTTGGCCTGGCGCCCCTTTACTACTTAAAAAATAATTCTTGAAAAACAAAATCGGTCTTATTTTATTTTTAGTAAAGAACAGTGATAGTAATAAACTTAATAAAACCGGTTTTGAGAGCGTCCCATCACATTACATTTATTTTTTTTTATATACCGGAATTTAACTTTATTTGGGGCCAGACCCCTGTGCCCTAGGGAGCATAAAGAAGGTGAATTCCTACGAAATTTGGGCGTGGTCCAGAAAAATTTTTGCCTGCGGCGCTTTAGCTCCGCAGTCTACGCCCCTCCGATAGTTCGCCCCCTCCGCCCCAAAATGCTGGCTACGCCACTGGTTAGAGACATAGACCTGATGCCTATGGTTAGAGAATACTTGCAAAATATTTTTAACGGAAATATTATTGGCCCACGGCATCTAATCCTTTGGCCAGCCAGGTCTCCTGATCTTTCGCCAAACGACTTCTTTCTGTGGGGTCACTTTAAAAATTTTATTTAAAAAGATGTAAAATTCGAAAATCTAGACCAGCTAAAAAACTGTATTTCGTTAGAATGTGACAGAATGAACTTTATGATCGGTTAGGATATTGTTTAGCAGTTAATCAGCCCTATGCAGCAGCACACAGGTTAAAACTTTCCGTTAACTCCAAACTAACGGGACCCGTTAGAAAAATCCCATGCTATTTCCGCGATTTGGTATGCAGCAACAACTTTTCCGTTAGATTTCAGGGGTTAATTCGAGTTTTAACGGGCTTTTTTATCGGCATCGAAAGACCCGACGCTTCGTTTAAACGGACCCCGTTTAAAATTTTGAGCCAATCAGGGACTCGCACCTGTCGAATATCGAATCACTTCGGATGCCCTCGTTTCACGGTACACAGATGACAGAACCTCGTTTCTTGCTTGCTTTTCCTTAGAATTTTTCGGTTTTTGCTTCGAAAATTAGTGATCGAAGTGTTTTTGATTGAAAATTCATCCTCTTATATATGCATAAGCTCGTTTAAAAGAAAAAATGGATATTTTTTTATACAGGTAAGTTAAAAATACACTTTTACAGGTTAAAATTACTGAACTAAATTGATTTGTGTTGATTTACAATTTATAGGAATTTTTATGTACTTTTAGATTTTATCAAACCATGACAAGAAAGGTTTTCGAGAAGATTTTTCATTGTATGTAGCAGAAAATTATGTTTCCGATTCTAAAGCAGTTTTCTACAATGTACCTACCTATCATAAAGGTGTTGTTAACAAATTAAATAAGCAAAATAAAGCATATTATGTACCTACCTACTTACGCCAGATCTCGAACGCACAAAAACTATACACTAGCTCGGCGATAGGAAAATAATAATCTTCTCCGCAGGTAGAAATTCATTTAAATTTGCGTTTCCATCTGAAATTATTCTGATTAATGCGTTTATTTATTCGTAATACCAAAATAGGTCAAAATTTTCCGAAACAGAAAAAAATGTAACCTAACCTGTTTTCGTTTTCGTGTTGTCAGTTATCAAACATCACAGAAATAAATAAAATTTTTAGGTTAAACATTTTTGACAGTTCGATCCGTTTAAAAATTCTGCAACAGCTCAAACAGCTGTTCCTTAACTTTGGTTGGAAAAGATCAAGTGGCTGTGTTAACCCGTTTCTACTGGAAACACTACCGTTAAAAAGTTAACGGATTGCTGCTGCATAGGGCTGAATGGAGGGTTGTTTGAACATTTAATTAATTAATGTTTTTGTGAAAATCTGTATTCTTAGGTATTTTATGTTAAATTAAAGATTTAGTAAGAAAAACATAATGGTGTCGATTATTTTGGATGTGTGATTGCCGGATCGATGAAACGAAAACATGTTTTTAATGTGAAATAAACTTTATGTTACTAGTACAACATTTTATATAAGACCCAGAATTTTGTTTTTTTATGTATTCAAAATGATTTTCATATTATGAAAGTGACATTACACAAAAAATGACAGTGACTGACGGAACAAAAAAAAATCATAGTTTGATTAAAAATGAGTAATGTAATAAGTTCATTACATCACTCAGTACGATAATATAGTATATTACATAACGCAAACAGGCTAAAATGGGTTATGTAATAAGCTCTTTTCGTGTGGGTCCTATATAAATAACTATTATTCGTTATGTCCAGCTTTACGTCAATTTTTGACAATAGCGTCATATAAATTATTTGCTGGTGTTTGCTGTATTACCTAAACTATGAAAATTTCGTAATTTTGCCATTACATTTAATTGAATAACTTAGGATTGGATTATTAAAATTTATTTAAACTTGGCACATGTGTTTATGATATCGGCCTCTTCAAAAATTACAACACATTCTTTCTCTAAAAAATGTGTAGCCACCATTTACATGGGATCTTCTATGTTCAACTAAGCCATGCATGTATAGGATGAGTCATGGCGGATGAAACATTGGACGTTTAAGGCGAACCATTTAGCAGGACGCCTCAATAAATTGGTATTTGCATAAAAACAGAGATGCTCAATTCAGTTAATTTTCCACTAGCTTTGGAAAGTAATTGCAACTTATATTTTAAATGAAAATACGCCTATATTTGGAATCTTGCCTTTAGGTCAAATGAAGTACAATACAATACTTGTTCTACGACCATGAACTCATTTTTCCCCAATTTAATGTCACAATAATAGCTTGACGTATAATTGTCATTTCATGACAATTCTGAGGGAGTTCCTGCACATTGAACAGAAGTTACCGCAAAACTTGATATGCTTTTGGATGATCGTGGGATAAGGCTTTTAGGATCATGGAATTGGCATTTGAGATTACCCTACCTTAGTCCATTAGATTTTTGCCTGATTTAAAAATCACAAGCATATTCAAGAGGTGCAACGTCGGATTACCCAAGCATTAAAAGATCTAGATGCAAATGAAATTTTAAAACTACTTTAATCCATCTCATACCAAAAGTGAGTAAGTGGCTGCTTCTCTCTGGATCTGTCTCTCTTTCAAGTCAGGCATTGCCTTTAACTTCTATTAGTCATTGGGTCCTTTGCTGGTCAAACTTCATATATGGAAATGGATTTGAGCAAAGCCCTGGATCATTTAAAAAGGGGGGGGGGGGGGTATGAGCGTCTTTTTAGTTTTTATTGCGTACAGTTACAACCATGGCAAGTATTGTTTCAAGACTATCTATATCCAGATAAACATTGACATCAAATCTGCTCATATCCATTGGAATATCAATACGTTGTATATTGTATGTTGTAAAAATTATTGGCTTGATCCTTTGGCATGTTTTTTTCGCCTAAGAGTGGGATTTCATGCATCCGATTTCCGACGATGATTGTGCAGTTATCTGATGCATAAGATCTTAGCTTTAATGGTTTATCTCATCAGTATAATCCATTTACAGCTTAAATCCATTTTATTTCAAAAATGAGATCTCTCTGGATCTCTCTTTTTCAAGTCAGGTATTGCCTTTAACTTATTGGTGGTGCTGTTATTTACTATCTGCATACATATACGCAGTGAGCTCAAAAAGGTTGGAATAAATTCGTTTAAAATTCAGGTGATTATTTTCTGGAAAAACGCTTGGACATGTCGATTATTATTTTTAATTGCGAATTCTTTGACATAAGAAATGTGTATACAGGTTGTCTCAAGAAGAACATATACCGTCAACATTAATTTTTTTAAATAGAACACCCTGTATATTATATTATTTTTAAATTCTACGATACATTCTAAACACTTTTTGTATAACATATCATACCTATCTCCAAAATCAACGGTTTTCGATATATTGACATTTTTTCTGGTACGAAAACTACAATTAAAAATTAACTCTTTACATCTATTTAGTCTATAATATTTACATAGACTATATTAAATTTTATTTTAATAAGTGTTGAAATTGACCGCCACCAACTTCCTGGCAATATGCAAGTCGATCTTTGAATTCTTCCAAAACGTTATGGATTACCTGGGGCTCTATTAATCTAACCTCATGCCTTATTCGAGCTTTAAGTTCATCAATATTGTTAGGTCTGTTAAAGTATACTTTAGATTTTAAATAGCCCCACAGAAAAAAATCTAGCAGGGTCAAATCTGGTGACCTTGCCGGCCATTCTATTGGACCCCGTCGACCAATCCACTTGCCAGGAAAGACTGTATCCAAGTACTCACGCACCGGGCGTGTGTAATGGGCTGGTGCTATGTCTTGCTGGTACCATAAGTTATTGTTGGGAATGTCTGGCTCATCTGGATTTGGATAGAGTACAGCAAGTGCCGGTATTACCTCAAATTCTAAAAATTCTAGATACAGTTCGCCATTTAACGTACCATCAAAAAAGAAGGGACCTAAAATCCGGTTATCAACAATTCCAGCCCAAACATTCACTTTTTGCGGGTATTGTGTGTGGGAATCCAGTGCGGATTTTCCTTAGCCCAATATCGACAGTTTTGGCGATTCACATGCCCATTTAGAGTAAACGTTGCTTCATCACAGAACACAATTCTTTTTAAAATTTGAGGATCTTCAATGTATCTGTTCATCATTATTTCGCAAAATTCTGTTCTTCTATCCGGGTCATCTTCATTAAGTTCATGAACCAACTGTACCCTATAGGGATGCCATTTATTTTTGTGTAAATAATTCAATACGGTTGCTTGACAAATATTATTTTCCGTGGCAATACCGCGAGTAACACTATGGCGGTTTTTTTGGACAGCTAAGAGGACATTTAACTGCACATCTTCTGAAATCCTAGGTCGACCTTGAATATAATTGTCCCTAACATGCCCCAAATCCCTATATTTTTTTACAATTTTACTAACAACAGATTGAGATATTGGTGCTCGGTTTGGGTACTTATTGTTAAATAACTCACACACTTCTGTTTGGGTTCGCATCCTATCTCCATAGCCAAGCATCATTAGTACCTCTATCCTATCTTTTTCACTTAACCGCGCCATTTTTACAGAATTACTTGAAGTTAGATATATCTACACAATTTGAAGAATTTTTGACAAGAAGTAAATGTCTGTGTCAAAATAAATTAATTCAGGTACCTAACAGGTTACAATAATAATAAAAAAATGCGCAATTAAAACTAAAAATCCAGGGATCTCAGCATTTTTTCAGAAAAATATTAAAATGTCAATATATCGAAAACCGTTGATTTTGGAGATATGCTATGTTAAACAAAAAGTGTTTAGAATGTATCGTAGAATTTAAAAATAATATAATATACAGGGTGTTCTATTTAAAAAAAATAGTGTTGACGGTATGTATATGTTCTTCTTGAGACAACCTGTATACACATTTCTTATGTCAAAAAATTTGCAATTAAAAATAATAATCGACATGTCCAAGCGTTTTTCGAGAAAATAATCACCTGAATTTTAAACGAATTTATTCCAACCTTTTGAGCTCACTGTATAAAGTAATACAAAATCTGTCTAGTGTCCCCTATAACTGCAACATTGTCAGAAACGATCAGTCAATGGTTTTAAGGCCAGTGACAACTAATGAACTATGCGAAATAGTGAATAACATAAAAAAATAAACATAGTTCCCGTTTTAACGAAAATCCTACTAGTATTGTTAAAGTCTATTAGGGTACGTAAAGATATTCTAGGTTACATATAAACAACTCCTTTAAATACAGTATATATCCTGTAAAATTTAAAAATAGCACTAGTAAACCACTTTTAAAAAAAGCTGATCCAGAACTAATGGATAACTAGTTTATTAACAGGGTTTTTAAAATTGTTTAAGATGGCAATGTATTCAAGATTAATAAATGGAAATAAACTAAGTGAGTATTTACATCTTATTAGGTCTGATGATGCCTTATAGATGAAACATGTAACCTTGCTAATTTAGAATTATACTTCGGGGTTATCTTGTGATTGATTATGACCAACACATGAGACATACTTTTCCAAGACTTCCTTAATCCAATCTCTGAATGCTAAAAACCGATTGAAAGTACAGTCTGTTCATGTTTACCTAGGTATACTTTTCCAAAGTCAGTCTGATGACATAAAAAAGCTTCGACCGGGCTTCAGAGGGACCGGCATCGTAACCGGGGTTGTAAGATCTTTTTTTAAAAATTCTTTAAGTTTTTATTATTAAAAGTGTTCTTTTATATTAGTATTTAATTTTATTAATAGTCAGTAACTCTTTTTGAAAGCTAGTTTGCAAATATTCTTTGAACCAAGAAATTTTTAACGTCAAGGAAAGGAGGAACAAGCCATTCATGAATATTATAATAATTTTTTTAGTACTTCAGAAATATTATTTATACAAAAATAATTTAAATCAAAGTAAAAAGGAATTTCACTGTTGTTAAGCAAAAAAAAATAAACAATTACCAAACCCTTATAACTTTGCAGAACTGGCAACACCCTGGCGATAGACCGTCGAGGCACACTCGCAATTTAAAGTGCGATCTTTTTTTTCCGACTGGGAAAATTAATAGAGCAGCATATAAATACAAATTTCTATGCTGTAGACAAGGACAGCAAATAGTTAACGGTTCTGCCAATTAGGTGATCCCTCATCAGCTTTAAAATCAGTTATTGTTTGAGGTATGCGATATTGGGAATCGGACAGCGGCGTGACTGGCTGAAACGATTGACTGTAATTTAAATATTTTATTTTCTGCTATAACTGTTTGGTTTTAGACAAGTAAGTTTTTACTTGGTACCTTTATTTTATTATATTAGTATGACTTGTGGCGACAATTTGAAACAGAAGGCCAAGGTGAATTGTCGCAGGAATATAATGAGTGGTGCCAGAGTCGGCCACCGAAAGCGAAATAAGTCCGGAATTAAGAAACAAAGATTTACATGTTTAATGTCAACGCATTATTTTAAATATGTACGCGTGTTTAAAAAAAGAAAATCCGAAAAACTGAAAATGCGCTTTGTACAAGAATGTACTTGTAATGAATTAACACAACTTGGGTTTTATAAGAATTTATAACGTAATTAATTTGGGGACTGTCACCGGTCATTCTATAAAGCGCAAACCAACAGTAAATCAAAAATTCAAAATGGCTGACAATACTACATGGGATTTTATCCTGCGAACTATTTACAATTTTTACGAGAATAATATAGTGCCAACTTTAGAACTGGTTAGTGATAAATTGCGAAGTTACCCTGATTATAAGTATCAATCTTTAGAAGTATTGCGTGGTGTCTTGTTAAAATGTGGTTTTAAACATAAAAAATTAGATAATCTAATAGTTATAATGGAATCCCCGCGTATCATTAAACTACGACTGGACTATTTGCGCAAAATAAAGGAGTACCATGAATCCGATTAAAGTATGGGTTATTTAGACGAAACTTGGGTTGACACTCATGTTGTTAAGTATAGGTAGACAGTACAAATTGTACTTCTGGTGCACCATCTTCGAGAGGAAAACGCGTTTTCATGCCGAAAGTAAAGATGGCTTTGTACCTAATGTGTTGCTCTTGTCAGTAAAGAATATCGCTCAATAATCAATCTCCAACTTTAAGCGCAGTTGTCCTTGATAATGTTAATCAACAATGGTCAGCTTTCATGAACACCTTTCTACTTTTGTTTAACCAATATTTTCCTAGGAAATCATTTAATCCAAATCAAAAATCACGTTGCCTATATTCCACAAAAAATGATCAATTAAAGGAGGTTAAACAAAGACATGTATTCAAGCGTAAAAAAAGAATATGATCAATTGTTGATACAGGCTAGGTCAGAAAGTTATAAGCATAAAATACAAAACTCTGACAACAAAAATAAATGCATGTGGTCTATTTACAAAGAAATTACAGATGTTCCAATTTCTGATAAGTCCGTGATTCCTGGCAAGCCTGACGAAATACCTAATAAATATAATGAATTTCTGCTGGAATCCATTTCAAAACTTTTAAGTAATTTTGATCAGGTATCCTGTCAAATAAATATACCTGAAAACCCAAGGTCTATGTTTTTAAGGCCCCTTACAGGGGAAGAAATTTTGGCTTTAACTAAAAAAATCAAGAATAAACACAGTTCTGGTGATGATGAAATTCCTGCAAGTCTCGTTCGTCAGGTTATACCAGCAATCACTGATGTGCTATGTTATGTAATGAATAACTCGTTGAGGCAGGGTGTGTTCCCTGCACAATTAAAGATGTCGGCTATAAGACCTCTGTATAAAAACAAAGGTGATATTGATGCATTCGATAACTATAGACCCATAAGTCTGCTTCCCAGTTTTTCCAAGCTGTTTGAAGCTGTTATGAGTGTAAGGTTGATGGAATTTTTTCACGATTGTAAACTTTTTTCTGATAACCAGCATGGATATATTTCAAAGCGGTCGACACAAACCGCAATTTATCAATTTACTCATGCAGTTCTGAACCAGCTGGAAGGGGGCAACATTGCACTTGGGTTGTTTTTAGATCTGTCGAAGGCATTTGATTGTCTGGATAGAGATATATTATTTCGAAAGTTATGGCTGTATGGAGTTAGGGGATGTGCCCTGGATTGGTTTAAGTCTCATTTGAGCGAAAGAACTCAGCGAGTTGTTGTAAACGCAAATGGTATAACTTATAAATCAGAGATATTGCAAAGTACGGTAGGTGTTCCACAGGGCAGTATACTGGGACCAATTTTGTTTATAGTATTTTTAAATGATATCAATCTTGAAATTAATAATGACAAGTATTTTTTGACACAGTATGGTGACGATACAAGTTTGTTAGTAAATGGTTCAAGAATGGCTGAAATATCTGAAAATGTAAATAACCTATTCTCACAGGCAGAGATGTGGTTTGAAAGAAATAAGTTGTGTTTAAATAAAGCAAAAACCAATGCCGTACTTTTTAGAACTAAACAAAACAAAATTGCTAAACAGGAATCTGTTCATGTTGGCAGCACTGAGCTCAAACTTCAAAAAAATACTAAGTTCTTAGGTATCTATATCAATGAATCTTTCGATTGGTCCTGTCACATTGAGCACCTTAGTGAAAAGCTGAATAAAATTTGTTACTGTATTCGTACTATTGGTAAATATTTAAATGAAACGGCTAGAAGAACGCTGTACTTTGCAAATTTTGAAGGCACTGCACGATACGGAATAATTTTCTGGGCTGCACACTTTAGGGCTCAGAATATTTTCATAATTCAAAAACGGCTATTGAGAATTATCTACAAAATGTCTCCACTGCAGTCTTGTAGAGGAATCTTTAAATCCAAGGCCATATTGACAATATATGGTTTATATATTTATGACATACTTTTATTTGTTTTTAAAAACAAGGATAAGTTTGAAAATATTTTTCATAATAATTGCACAACTCGAAGAAGCAATTTAATATATCCAAGACTTATGTCTAACCTTATACGAAAAAAGTCCCTATTACATTGGCCTTAAATGCTACAATAAATTAGATAATAGTTTAAAATGTATATCAGTGGAGAAAATATTTAAACGGAAACTGAAAGAATATTTGATAAATTTGGAGCCCTACAGTGTGAATGATTTTTTGGGTGGATGAATGGATGTACCAGCATATATTGTATACTTGTAGAAATATGGGCTACATTAGCCATTTTGACGTAATTTCATTTTATGTTTTTTGTATAAACTATGTAATTTGAAATATAAATAAAATAAATAAATAAAAAAAAATAATATTGGGCAGGTAATAACGAAATGGGTATTGATGTATGGAAAAATTGGGTAGCTCATGTTAGAAAAAAAAAAGTGGATATTCTGTTTCACCACCTATAGCGCCAGTAGTAATCCAACCTGGAAACAATTCTACTTCTGAAAGTTCCGACTATTCCAGTCATTAAACTGTTTATGAATTTTAAATTATTTATGTTCGTTAAACACGTATCTTAAAAACTTGTTATATTACAGAACGTTTATACTGTGATTCTGCTGATGCGATCAATTTGTTGTTGAATTATATACCGGGTGACCACGAAATTACTGACCAGCTTGTCACGTCCTTATAAAATAAAATATTATTTTGAAATTTTGGTAGGATATATGGTTGCACTGTGCGCACATTTTCAGTATTCAAACTTCCGACTGTCACTTCCGGTTAAACCGGAAGTGCATACAACATTGATATTTTAAATAGAACACCCTGTATATTTTTACGAAAATGCATTCTACAAAGTATTCTAAGCATAAAACATGTATCATATTCTATACCTATCTAAGACAGATTAAGAGAAAATGGCGTTGGAATTTATAAAATTAGACACTCATTTTATTGTTTTTTCGAAAAACAAATGAATAAGCGCAAAATTTTATATTCTTTTTTTACTTCTTTTTAGGTATTCTTTATGAATAAGTCACAATTATTTCACTTCCGGTTTAACCGGAAGTGCTGCAAAATTTGACATTCAAACATAGATTTCTCCATTATTTTTAATGGCACGCCCTATTTTAAATATAATTTTCAAAATTACCTTATTGTTCTAAATATTTTTTATTAATGCTTCCCTAGGTCTAAAGTTATTCGTTTTTAAGATATAAGCATTTAAAGGTTTAGTTGCATTATTCAACAAGCAACAATTGATATTAACTTATTCATAGTTTCGTCTAAGGTGGCTATGGACCCCACAGATCTGTTTACTAATTTCAACTGTTTCACGACGCTATCGCCATGGTATTTTTAATTTAGTCCTTACATTCTTATACAAGTGACTTATTTATTAATAAGAAAAGTTAAAACTATGCCATTTTTTACGCGGGAGCATCAAATTGACATGCTGCTAATCTACGGAGAGACTAGAAAAAACCGGAGAGAGGCCAAATTTCTGTATATGCAGAGATTTCCCGAACGCGAGCACCCAAGCGATACGTATTTTCCATGGTTAGAAAATCATTTGAAGTACGAGAATGAAAATCAAAACGCAAATGGTTTTATTATTAGTGAGGAGGCAGAAACAAATACACTAGCCCTTGTTGAAGCTGACCCGACAGCATCGACGAGGCAAATTGCGAATGATATTGGCATCGGTAGGGAGAGTGCAAGAAAAATTTTAGAAAAACATGGCTATAAATCTTTCAAATACCAAATCCATCACCATCTTTATGAAGGCGATCCTATTCGAAGATTGGAATTTTGCAACTGGTATCTTGAAGAGGAGCAGCAACAGCCACTTTTAAACGCACACATTTTATTTTCTGATGAATCCCGTTTTACCAACTTAGGGATGTTCAACAGAAATAATACCCGGTATTGGTCTACTGAAAATAATCACCTATTTAGGGAAGGGGCGTTTCAAGAACGATTTGGCATTAACGTATGGCTAGGCGTTATAGGAACACGTATAATAAGTCCTATATTTTTTGAACAACATTTAAACGCTGTCCAATACCTGGCTTTTCTTCAGAACACCATTGAAGATATTCTGGAAAATTTACCTGTTAGGCAATACGCACAAGTATTGTATCAACAAGACGGCGCTCCGGCACATAATGCTAGAATAGTGACAGCATATTTGAATGCGACTTTTGGAAATCGTTGGATAGGCACTAATGGCCCAGTAAGGTGGCCGGCTAGGTCCCCCGACCTAACACCGCTTGATTTTTTTTACTGGGGCCATATAAAGGAGAAGGTGTATAGAACAAAACCTCAGAACCTCGACGACCTAAGAGATAGAATAACTCAAGCAGTAAACAATATTACACCACTAAAAATGAACAATGTACTTCGAGAATTCCAAGAAAGAATTCATTTGTGTCAAGAAGCAAATGGCAATCATTTTGAGAATTTAATTTATGGATAATTAGTTTGTATTTTTACATATTATTTTATTAATTATAATTCTACCATAGGTTCGAAATAAAGTTTAATTTTTAAATGCTTATATCTTAAAAACGAATAACTTTAGACCTAGGGAAGCATTAATAAAAAATATTTAGAACAATAAGGTAATTTTGAAAATTATATTTAAAATAGGGCGTGCCATTAAAAATAATGGAGAAATCTATGTTTGAATGTCAAATTTTGCAGCACTTCCGGTTAAACCGGAAGTGAAATAATTGTGACTTATTCATAAAGAATACCTAAAAAGAAGTAAAAAAAGAATATAAAATTTTGCGCTTATTCATTTGTTTTTCGAAAAAACAATAAAATGAGTGTCTAATTTTATAAATTCCAACGCCATTTTCTCTTAATCTGTCTTAGATAGGTATAGAATATGATACATGTTTTATGCTTAGAATACTTTGTAGAATGCATTTTCGTAAAAATATACAGGGTGTTCTATTTAAAATAACAATTTTGTATGCACTTCCGGTTTAACCGGAAGTGACAGTCGGAAGTTTGAATACTGAAAATGTGCGCACAGTGCAACCATATATCCTACCAAAATTTCAAAATAATATTTTATTTTATAAGGACGTGACAAGCTGGTCAGTAATTTCGTGGTCACCCGGTATAGTGAATTCTAACTACGAATTATATATTCCAACTAATATAGTACCTGCCCCTTTCCTTTCTTGGCAAGGAAAACTCATACCTCCTCGCGGTCCTGGCTGGACAAAGACAATTTCTTTAAATTGTTTTCGGCGAGCAATTTTTTTTACCGAAAGACCATTTTAAAAATACTAAATGCATGTGTTCTTTACAGGCGAAGTCACGGGTACAAACCTATTATCGATATAAACTATAATGAACAAGCTGTAATATATACTATTTAATCATATTAAAAATTTACAACAATCCGCATTATAATTATTTGGTAGGAGTGACGTCGATGGTCACGAGTTTAATGCTTTTTTATATCATCAAATTAAGCTTGGAACAACTATACATGATAATGGAAAATTTGTGTTTAAACGAAAAAGTTTTTTGTATATCCTGTAAAAACAGCCTGGGTGGATTCAAAGACTTTTGTAACTGGACACCTCAATGATATTCTCAGCTATTTGTGAATGTTTTGAGCATCTATTTTAATATTGTCTTTATTGTTTTAGCAGTTTTAATTATTTAAAGTAAATGCCTATAGTTAGCAACTCGACCACCCATTATAATAGGCATGACATACATAAATGAAGAACGCATTTTAGCAGCGTTTCAAATAAGTAAGGGTGTTTGCTTTGGAAAATAAACTTTTATTATTTAAATTATTTCAAGCCACCAAAATGCCTTTATTTTTACACCATCCTGTATATTGCATCTAAAATTTGTCCATAACGAAAAGGTCCCCTTGGCATTCCTTAACTCCCAACTAAAATTCAGTGCCTTAGTGTGTCAGAGTTCAAAAATATTAGCATTTATTAAGGTCATGTTTTTACAAACAAAAATTAAAATTTAATTGATATCTTGAAAAGGGTAACAGATAGTAAGAGAGCAATAATAAGGAATGGTATTAAAAAACTAATATAGACTGCAAAACTAAGTTTATATACAGAGGGTTCTGTTTAAAATACCAAAATTGCTACTAAAAAAACAAATTCTTGGAGGGGCCTGTTGATTGGTTTGCCATAAACATCTCATGGTCCATCCCATATAAGTTTATACATTACCTACCATTGTTTATAATGATATATTTTAAAACTATTTTCCTAACAAAAGCAGGAGTCTAGTCATTTTCTATGATGCCATTGACACAAGAGAAACAAAGGACATTCTTTAATATAAAGAATTATTATGATTATGTAAGTTAGCTGGGCTTGTCACATAAGTCTCCCATCATAGGAGCAAGCTTTAGAAATTTATTTTAAAATTTCACCTCCAAAGAGACAAGCAAAAGACACTTCATATATTTTTTTACTCGATAATTGCAGTAAACAAAAATCAAACTGTACAAAGTGCTGTTAGCTGATCCATTATTTACTGCTAACAACCATCATAGTTTATTATCTCAGTCAATATAATCACACACGCTAGTTTTTTTTAGCTTGCAGCCTTGTCTGCAACATTTCACAGCATCATTCCAACTTAACTATAGTGTTGCTAATATTCTTGTAAAACCCATACAACCCATGATAAATGTTTGACCACAGCCCCAAAATAATGCATATAAGGGATGCATTGGATAACTTGATGCCCTGTATACAAAAGCTATTGCAGCACTACTTACAATGCCTGTGACTGCAGGGGTTAGTACCCCCATGAAAAGTATTGCTATTGGAAAGTATTTTCCAAATTTATGTTTTCTAAGGGTCAGGAATGCTATTAGTGCTGCTACCTAAAATGAGAAACAAAGATAAACCTTTAAAATCTGCTATTGTGATACATGGAAAGAAATAGAAACTAACACTGAAAAAAATTAGATTTGTTTGTTGTTAGGCTTGTTATTAATAATCTTAGACGAGAGTAAGAGATCTGAACACAATGATATTTAATAATCAGCATGAAAACTTTTCAACCATTTAGGTATGTTACAATAATTGAAGTAAAAGTATAGGCATGAGCCTAGAAGCTTAAGCTCTTCCTCGTTTGAGGGAGAATATTAATCTAACTATAACTTACAGTGTGCACAAGTATCGATGAAAACAAGGCCCAAAGAAAGACATGATACCACATTTTGGAAAAGGTATTGAGAGCTTCAAGCTGCTGTAAAGACAGCACCGAGCTCAGGGACTCCATGGCGGCAAGCTTATTGGGGCTCCCTTCTATGTTATGTTGTCGGCAATATTTTTTAAATTCCCCATTTTAAAGGTTTCAATAAACACCCTACAAAATGAATCACAGATTAGTGAGTGATAGATAGGCAGTTTAAATACACATCACATATATTTAATAACTAGCTGATAAGATATAGACTTTAAATAGATTGTAGAAAAAAAGCTTACTTTACATTTCAATGTATTTGTTATGGATTGTTACATATTTTTAGGGTTTTTTTCCGAATAAACAAACGAAAAAATAATAGCTGACATTTATATGACACTTTGACAGGTTATCGGGGATCGGGCTTATGTTTTGTTTCCCAACAGAACGTTCACAGAACCACAGCCATCACAGGTTAGTTCATATATTCTCTAACAAAACTCGAAAACCAACGAAAGACAAAGATTAGTGTAGGTTTCAAAAACGTTTTGTGCTACTTCGGTGGTTCAGGTTAGTTTGTTAAACGTGGTTAAACCAAAGAGTAATTGGGTTACTCTTTGGTTAAACCAATGGGTTAAACTAACCTTTATTGTTCTGTGGGTCGCATTGTACGCCGGATTTGTTTGTGTGGTTACTTCCTAGAAAAGTATTAATTTAAAAATACTACCTCTTTATCATCAATTTTTTAAAGCTCAGAGTATTTCTGTATTGGCTAACTCCAATCCCCAAGTCTTAAAATTTTTTGAACTATGAATGTAATTGAGGAATTCGACAGTGATTCTAGCGACGAAGACTACGTTCCAGATGGCAAGGTAGAAGAAGCAGGCTCAGAAGTAGAGTCAGATGGCGACCCTGAAGATCCTGGATCTGCTTCCGAGGAAGAACAAAAAAGCAATAGTCGAAAACGAACAAAAAAAGTATCAAGAACCAAGAAAAGAGCTAAAGTTGAACAGGATAATCGTAGTAAGTCATATAGCTTTTTATTGGTACCCGTGTAATGTGTTTATTGTGGTAATATACTTGCATAGTTAGAATCCTTGTTTTAGCAGCCAATGAAGTTGATCTGGGAAAACCTGCTGCATCAGAAGAAAAGAAACAAAGCGTAGACGATTTGTGGGCTGACTTTATGAAAGACACAGGATTTAAACCAAAAAATGACAGAGGGGGCTCTAGTAGCCAGTCTAAAATCCAGCAGAGTTTAAAGAAACCTCATTCAAAGAAAGAAGAGAAAATAGAACAACCACTTAGCAAAGTAAAAATTACACAAATATTTGAGTTTGCAGGTGAAGAAGTTAAGGTGGAAAAAGAGGTTAGTATCAAGAACAGGAAATGATCATAATGAAATATTGAATAAAATAGGCACAATTAGGATACCTACCTATCTTTCCTGGTAAACTCATCTAGCTTCTGTTGCATTACCGTCTGCGAGATCATAATAATTTATTTAAAGGTTTTCCATAATTTAAAATAGAGACTAACTTTATAACACAATTAATTTACAATTAGTAAGTACATTGAGGTAACTAAAATTAAAATAATATGTATGTAACCCTTACATTCAGCTTATTTTCATCGATGTTACTCAAAACAAATTTAACTGTCTTGACTTGTGTACCTATTATTAAATAAACATAAAAATAGGTACTATTATTTTAAATAAATCAAATAAAATGAATGGGATATAAAATGGGCAAAAGCATACATGTTTTCATTATAAGGTTGCTTTTTTTGTTTAGGTTGATGCCAATTCCGCAGAGGCTAGACTTTTGAATGAAGAAAAAGCAGAGACAAGTAGGCCAAGGAAAGCAGGTGGATTAAGTGGAATAGGCAGCGTATTAAGTCAATTAGGCAAGAAACAAAAAATTAGCACCTTAGAAAAAACCAAATTGGACTGGGACAGGTTTAAGAAAGATGAAGACATCGAAGAGGAACTTCAGGTGTACAACAAAGGGAAAGACGGGTATTTAGAAAGGCAAGACTTTTTGCAACGAGCTGATTTAAGAAGATTTGAAATTGAGAAAAATATAAGAGACGTGGAAAGGGCCAAACGATTCAATACTAGTGCACTCTAGGTGTCTAAGGTAAAAACGTCAGTATGTATTTCTGTACTTCTTTAATGTATTTAATATTTCTTTTTACATTCCCAATCTGATTTGATGTTTTGTATTAAGTATCCTACTTAATAAAATATGTAATAGCAAGTTAATAGTGCTAAAAATATACTTCAAAATTACTAGTGTTTATTTTTTTACTGTCGAGTCCCGTAACAGATGTATTACTTAAAATCTAACTTATCTTTTACAAATTCGTAAAGAATATCTAAATTTACAATTTAAAGTCTGTATATACACTTATCTTTATTATTTCTTATTTTCTTAACAACTTGCCTTATTATTTTTATTATTTCCATGTACCTATCTGTTACCGTTTTCGAGATATTAACTAATTACCATTTTTTTTTTCGAAAAACATTGTTTGCAGTAAATGCTGATATTCTTCTGAACTTTAAGATACCAAGGCACTGAAATTTGTTTGAGAGCTATGCAACCTAGAAGCTTGTTACGCTACTTATGTATGTACAAATATTAGTTGCTGTGTACAGGGTGCTCCAAAAATATAGGTATTTTGGTTACTTCAAAAAGGTCAAAAAATATTTTTTTTTTTAAATCAAATATGCATATTAATACTTATTTAAAAAGCTATCATTCATGTACAGGGTTATTTTTTATATTTGCGTACCCACCACAGGGGTTAATATAAGTGACAGAAAAAAACTTGAAACACAAAAGTTTCATAGTTTCACTTTATATCATAAATTATAAAATATAAATTTCAATTTAAGTAAAGCGACAAATATATCATGTTAAAGTATGCGGAACGCCTCGATAACTCGATTATCATCAATTAAATTCATCAAAATTGTAAACCTAAATATTTCAAAAACAACTGAACTAATGTTGCGCTTGCTATACAGGGTGTTTCAGAAGTACGGTACGTAACTTAAGGGGGTGATTCCTTATGATATTCTAAAAGAAAAAGTTTGTATGAACATGTGTCCGGAGTCAGGGTTGAGATGATTAAAATCATGATTTTTTTTTTTTAAATCATGATTAATTTAAAAAAGAGTTTTCAAATTTTAACACTTAAAATGTATTTGTTCATAGAAAAAATAAAACCCAGACGCATTTTTGTGTGGTGTTATTTATTATTTTATTATAATAATCGAAGAGAACAGCTGGTTATTACAAAAATAAAACTAAAAAAACCTTTTTAATACAAAAAAATACTTAATTTAAACAAAAAAAAAATATTAAAAACCCTAAGTGTTATAATGCTTAAATAGAAATAGGTACTAGTTTAGCTGCTTTGTCACTGCCAAGTCTGTTTCTTATATCTGAATGTACGAATCCATAAGTAGAAAACATCCTTTCAATATCAGCAGACGATGCACAGGCACACAAAACAGAAATTACTATAGAGAGCACTTGCTTCATTTCTGAAACATCTTCTTGAGATCTCCACCACTGTACTGCTGTTACATTTATGATTATACCCTCTGAAAACAGAGTTTTTGTGAAAAGGGTTCGACTTAGCTTCTAACTTAATTAGTAATGGTAATAATCCTGTGTCTACAAAATATTTGGAAACAATGTGTAGAGCATCTCTCTTTTCTTCAGCTAGTAATGGATATTCTTCTTTGTTTATTGTAGAATCCAAAATATACGCCAAAAAGTGAAAGGGGGGTTAGAGCTTGAACATATCTGTTCTTAAATGATTGATATTGACGCAAGCTTCTTCTTTAAATTCAAGACGGTCAAAAATAGCCAGTAACTTTTTCCATATGTAAACTGCTTGAGATAAAAATGCACCTTTTTGTTGCATTGCATCCAGTGCTATAGAAATTGGTTTTAGCAACTGTAGAAAATCTTCAGCCCTCCTTTTAATACAGATATCTGAAACTTTTTTAAAAATCACTGGATCAATTTGATCTTTATGCTCTTCACATATTAATAACAATTTTGGCCACTCATTTACATAGATCTCAAGACAATCTGAAAGTGTATTCCATCGAACATCCTGAGGTAAGACCAATTTCTTGCCCCCTTTTTCTTTATACCAAGCATTTGGCAAATGGATATTTCTGAAGTATTTCACAATATGTACAATATGTTCTTTTATCTGCGATGCTTCTAAATCTTTGGAGAGCAAACTAAGTAAGTGTGGCGAACAACCATATGTAATTATAGGGTAATTGGAATGACTCGGTAATTTTTTTCTTCATACTGACCATGTTGCTCGCATTATCTGTAACAATACTGGTAACTTTACAGTTATATTCATTTTTGCCCTTATTTATTGAGTTAATAGCCAATTCGGCTGTATGGGGATGCTTTCTAAAAGAACACTGTTTCCATCCTCTGCAGTCAAAACGACACAGATTATCGGCTCATTATGTATATTGGCCCATCCATCTAAGGACATGGAAACAGATTGTCCAGATAACTTGTTAAAACAATTAGATTTTTCTTCTTCAAATATTTCATTCAAGAGCGTTGATGATAACTGAAATCTAGATGGTGGAAGGTAACCAGGTCTTAGCATTTCTATGGCCTTTCGAACCTCTTTATTTTCTATAGCTCCAAAACTGCAATTTGTTGCGTAAACAGCTTTGGCTATTTGTCTGTCCAATTCTTTTTTCTTATCTTGTCCAGTTCGCACAACAAAAGAATCCAAATGACCGCTACTTCCACTATTTTCACGTCCACCTACACTTCCCTTTTCACAGTTATCGCTTTTCTGTTTCTTTGCAAACTGGATAATTTCACTCTGGCTAGTTCCAGGCTGTGACTGACAATCACCATGCAGAGTTTCAAGACCACTGCTGATATCACTAGTTTCACTTTTGCAGGTTTCCCAATGACTTTTTAGTCTGTCCACTAGACCTTGCAATTCTTTACCACACTTTTTACATACTGCTCTACAACCTAGTTTGCCCACCACTTTCTTTTTTATAAAATGCTGCCAAACACTAAATTCCTTTCTGCCCCGGCTTGTCATGAGTTCAAATGTTTTGATAGATTAACCCCTAAAGCAAAAATATTACTGAATATTTCTCTCATGTGTAAAAACTACCATATGAAGCGGGAAATTTTCGACGAAAATTGCCCAGTAGGTGCGAAAATGTCCCGTCGAAAATTTCCCTATAGGTAATATCTGTATGCCAGGTTCTACAAGTTCTAATTCAATGGCAAACTCACATACATTAACAAGTAATGCAGCAAACTCCAAAAATGGTAATTTTTACAATTGTGTTTTCCACTGCGATTCATGCAATTTTTAATTTGTTTATTTTCATATAATTAAATATAACGTTTTAATAAAAATATTAAATTTTGTGCTTTCATTTCACGTACTCGAGAAATATTCTACCGAATTACATTCGTGCATCAAAATAGACCTGATAATTTTTCATTCAAGCATGTTGTCAGTAAAAAACTGGATTCGGTTACTTTCATATTTTGTTTAAAGAGCCCTCCACCTAATATAATAAATAAACTCATCCAGTTTTTAGACAACATGCTTTCATAAAAAAGTATCGGTAATTTTGATGCACTTATGTAATTACTTACGAATATTCCACTCACGTATAAAAAATCCCATAAGGACAGTGGCATTTTCGAAAACTTACAGCGGATATACAACATCGAAAACACCAAAACGAAAATACCACTTGTCACTCTTGTCAGTGTCACTTTGTTGACAAATTTCTATTTATTATTTCAAAGTTGACAAAATGAATGTTTTTGGATTCGTGAAATATTCCTTCGGACTCGTGAAATTAAAGAAAACACGCATTCGTAAAAAATTATCGGTAATTTTAAAGCACTCGTGGTATTACACCCGATAACCAAAATAAGTGGGTATCGTTTATATAGCCGGGCGTTTTCTGCCAGTTATTACAAGTTTCGACAAAGCGGCAAACTGGCAATAATGCGCGGACGAAATTTGCATGTTGAAACTTCCAGTTTTGCTTCGTATCTGTACTATTCCTGCCTAAAAATATTTGTTTACTTAACAAAACAAAATATAAGCAGTTAGAAATATTTAAAAATAATAATATTTGTAAAAGCTGGTAAATTTTTTTAAAAAATCAAAAAAATCATGATTTTTATCAACCCTGTCCGGAGTTGCCGTTGTTCGGTTTTTATAATGCTTTTAAGTACCTAAGTATCCTTTTCCCGTTTTTATTGAAATTTGGTACCGTTATTCATAATGATAAGGGCCTAATTAGTCCTAACTAGATTAAATTTATTAAGTCCAGTGGCGTCCCGGGGAAGACCTTAACGAATATTATTTAAAGAAATATGAACGCCACTGATTTTTTTCTAATTTTCATATTTTTTTTTTGATTTACCAACTAAAAATACAACTTTTTTGTTCCCCGAATTGTTTTCGTATCTTGCTTCGTTTTCGAAAGAAAAAATAAAAACCACTTTAATGTATGTACAAAACAAATACCTCAGGACAATGTATTTTAAAGTTAATTAAAACATTTAAATTAAAAATAAATTTTTTTTTTTTTAATAATGATACAAAAAGAATGCGATAGTTAATCAAAGCAAATGTTGAAAATGGCCACCTTCTGATAAAACGCACGATTGCAATTGTACCATTGATTTTCTTACATGTTCAAAAATGCCTGTATTATTTCGTATCGCATAATTCGAGTTCTTAAGTCGTTTTCAACAGACTTTAGATTAGGTGACCCCATAAATAATAGTCTAGAGTCTACAGGATTCAAGTCGGGACTGCGATATGGTCCAATGATCCGTGCTCATACAATCACAACAATAAAGTGTTTTTTTATTTTTTCTGTCGAAAACGAAGCAAGATACAAAAACAATGAACGAAACAAAAAAGTTGTATTATTAGTTGGTAAATCCGAAAAAAAATTTCAAAATTAGAAAGTCAGTGGCGTACATTTTTTTTATCGATAATATTCGTTGAGGTGCTCCCCAGGACGCCACTTGACTTAATTCATTTAATCTAGTTAGGGCTAATTAAGCCCCTTATCATTATGAATAACGATATCAAATTTCAATAAAATCGGCAAAAGGATATTTAAAAAAATTACAAAAATTCTATTTTTTTTAAAAACTGGACAACGTCGGACACATGAACTTTTTCTCTTAGAATATTATAAGGAATCGCCCCTTTAAGTTATGTACCGTATTTCTGAAACACCCTGTATATTATACGCAGGGAATTAACGATTATAAATAATCACCTAGGTAAATAATGAAAAACTTTCTGTGTAATGAAGTTGCGCTACACACGATTCTTGCGTTCTTACTCACCGTTTCTTTTACATGTGTGAACTATTATCACAGTTCCAGAATATGT
The DNA here is from genome assembly GCA_963920685.1 of Polydrusus tereticollis. Lineage (NCBI taxonomy): Eukaryota > Metazoa > Arthropoda > Insecta > Coleoptera > Curculionidae > Polydrusus > Polydrusus tereticollis. Next base: position 48,046,601 of record OY987330.1, read on the forward strand.
CAGGTCAAGATACCATTATATTTGGCGATTTTAATTTCACAGACATAGAGTGGAGTAACTTAGAGCTTCTGAGACCAAATGCGACCTCGGAGCAATTTTTGAATGCCTACAGCAACTCACATTTCCATCAACTTGTCCAATCACCAACTAGATTTAGGCAGGGTGTCAACTCCTCACTCTTAGATCTGATCCTGGTAACTGACGAGAACTTGATTGCGGACATTGAGCTGGAGCCCCCTGTTGGGAAAAGTGACCATGTGGTCATTGAGGCCATGATGCAGGTACCTTTAAAATCCAAGGCCGCAAGTATGGTAAAACATCACAATTATTGGGCAGCAGACTACAATACTATCAAAACTATTATCGGAGAAACTGTACAGGGTTATCCAACCAAGACTAGACAAGGCGATTTTTTGACTTTTCCTGTACTTTTATAAAAAAACTGAAATAGCCATCTTAAGTCATTTTCTCCCGCGAATTCGAATATCTTCAGCAAAAAACAATTGAACATCAAACAAAAGTACTAGGGGTCACTTTGATATTTTTTTAAATGGGATGCCGTATTTTTAATGAGCTTATCCAATTTCTCATATAAATTTTGATCTAAAATGTTGGATTTTTAGATTTATTTTTATTTTTTTTTTGTAGACGAACATTTTCCGAATTTAAAACTGAAGAAAAAAGGCGTTATTGAATTAAAAATCCAACATTTTAGATCAAAATTTATATGAGAAATCGGATAAGCTCATTAAAAATACGGCATCCCATTTAAAAAAAATATCAAAGTGACCCCTAGTACTTTTGTTTGATGTTCAATTGTTTTTTGCTGAAGATATTCGAATTCGCGGGAGAAAATGACTTAAGATGGCTATTTCAGTTTTTTTATAAAAGTACAGGAAAAGTCAAAAAATCGCCTTGTCCAGTCTTGGTTGGATAACCCTGTACATGCAGAAGAAAGGACTAAATTCGAAATCTTTACAGAGTTAACGCAACTAATTAATGATGATTTTATCCCTAAGAGAGCTCCCAAAAAAATCTACAACAAGCCATGGATTACCAAGAGTCTGGTTAAGAAGATTAACAATAAAAGGAGATTGTGGCATAAATATAAAAAATCCGGTAGAGACACAGATCAAGACAACTACAAAAAACTGAAAAATGAGATTTGCAACGAACTAAAACAGGAAAGACAGAGATATGAAGTTGGTATTCTAGATGGAGGCCGTAAAAATTTTTATAAGTACATAAACAGCACACTATCAACAAAGATAAATACATTCGTTTTAAAGACTGGACAGGATGTGACCACCGATCCGGAGAGAGTTGCTGAACTTTTTGCAGATCACTTTCAGAGTGTTTTTACCACAGAGGTACCAGGCGACATGCCTCAAATGTCTCGCTACTCTCTTGCTGCAAACTCCATTGATGAAATTATTTTCACAAACCAAAAAGTCCTAGATGCCATGAAACCGTTAAAGATGGAGTCAGCTCCTGGTCCAGATTCTGTATCCCCAATATTCCTAAAAAGATGCGCGAATGAATTAATTGATCTTCTGGTGGCGGTAATGAATGAAAGTATGGTGAAGTCCGAGGTACCAAGGAAGTGGAAGGAGGCAATCGTCATTCCGATTTATAAGAAGGGAAATAAACTTGAACCTGGCAACTACAGACCCATCAGTTTGACATCTTTCCCATGCAAAATAATGGAAAGGGTAATAACGCGGGAGCTAACACAATTTCTACTGCAAGAACACGACACCCTGTTTAAAGGTCAGCATGGTTTTTTGCCTCAAAAATCCGTAATAACAAACCTGTTCTGTAACCTGGACCAATGGACCGAAGCAATGGACGGTGGATACCCTATAGACATCATCTACCTGGACTTTCAAAAGGCTTTCGACACGGTGCCTATTCAAAGGTTGTTGCATAAGCTGCATCATTATGGGGTGAGAGGTAAATTGTTGATGTGGATTGAGTCATACCTGACTGGCAGAACCTTCCGAGTTAGAGTAGAGGGAGTTCGCTTATCAGAGAGACCAGTCACAAGCGGTGTCCCACAGGGGTCGGTTCTGGGGCCGCTATTATTTCTGGTCTACATTTCGGATATTTCTGACGGTATGCTTTGTAGCCTGAGCCTTTTTGCTGACGACTCCAAGATCTTCTGTGACCCTAGCACCCACCATGGAGAATTAATGGAGGACATGGCCACCTTAAAATCCTGGATAGACAAGTGGCTAATACAGCTAAACGTATCGAAATGTTGTGTGTTGCACATTGGGGGGAACAACCCTAGGCTGAGTTATTACTATGACAACATAAAACTGGCTTCGGTTGAGAGCCAGAATGACCTGGGGGTTACCATCTGCTCCGACTTAAAATGGGAGAAACAAGTTACTAAAGTAACTAAAAAGGTCAACTCTATTGTATACCTCATACGACGCGCCTTCCGGAACATCACTGAAAAGATGTTCCTAACCATATACAGAATGTACATAAGACCTATTCTCGACTTCGCAGCAGTGGTATGGTGCCCATACCTTGCTAAGGACTTAGACCTGCTAGAGAGAACCCAAAGGAGAGCAACAAAATTACCTAACACCCTTCGTAACAAGACATATGAAGAGCGTTTAGCAACACTTGGACTAACGACACTGGCGGCTAGGCGTCAGAGAGGCGACCTAATAGAAACTTTCAAGATTTTACAAAACTATTATGCCGTTGAATTCGATTTATTTCATAGAAATCACAATGATAGGCTTCGGGGCCACTCTCTCAAACTTGCCACTGAGCGGTGTAATAGGCTGTGTAGGAAAAACTTTCTGGTGAATCGAGTGGTCGCGAAGTGGAATAGCTTACCAGATAGTGTGGTGACTGCACCTAGCGTCAATAGTTTCAAGAATGGATTGGACGACCTTCAGAATCAAGCACTAAACTGACAGCACCTTATGACTAAATTGCAGCTTATCGGTTGTAAACCGCCTGCTGCATACTTCGATAATAATAATAATAATAATAATGTTATTGGTTTTAAGCCGTGACTGACCATTTTATATAAATAAATTCCAGAAAAAATATCAAATTTTTATAAAACAGGAATTTTCATCATAAAAAGGAAGCTGTCATATTAAAACATGTCAATACGACCACAAATTTTCTATACAAACTGACTAATTAAAATCTTCTATAGTTAAGGCACCCAATTCCAAAACTGCTTTAATCCATAAAAGAAAATAAATGAGTTAGCGGTGGCCCTGCTTTTTTTAAAATGACGTTTATCTATGTCTAAAATATGGTTTATCAAAACCTCTTAGATCCCATTAAAAATCGCTTATAAACCTTGTCTATAGTTCCAAAACTATCTACATCCAATTATAAAATTTGTTTAATTTATCTTGGATCTTAAAAATTATTACTAAAGTATTAGACATCACCCCGATGCTTTGTCAAACAGAGAGCCATCAGAACTCTTTATATCCATTGCAGTTGTAATGCGCTAAATTTTATTTATTTATTTATTACAATGCAGCATCCACCGCAATTGCCATTTACAGATGCATGAGTACAATCACTAATATACTATCCTATCAATATAAATTTATAAATTTAACAATCACTAATAAACAGTAAGTTCAAATGACAGACAATATTAAATTATTATAAAACAACATGAGACTATTCCTGAACCTCATATCAACACACCCAACAAACTCCCTGAGAGCAAGGTTAAGAATATCAATATCATTAACGAACTGGTTAAACAAATCACACATTCGGTACAGCGGTGAATTTGTATATAGGCTTGTCCTAGGAAACTCCAAATAAAATGTTTTCTTATGTCTATTATATATTCTATTTATTGAAAATGGTAACTGGGCCAGCAGATCCGGACTATCAATGCTCTGATTCACTACTTTATAAAGATATACAGACATATTCTGGTTCTTCTGTTTTGGAGAGACATTCTATTAAAGATACCAAGTAGTGTGGAATGGTCAAATCCTTGTACAGGGTAAAAACCAAACCTCTTAAAGAACATGTACTTCAAAAATTTGCGATGCACTCTTTCAAGCGACCTTTTCCAGATACTATAATGAGGTGACCAGACAATACAACCATACTCCAATTTAGGCAAAACCAACGCATCAAATAATCTTCTCATTAGCTAAACTATTATAACTCAATTAGTAAAATCGAGAAATCAGCGGCAAAAACTGTAATGGTAAAAGGTGAGGTCAATTATCGAAGTGATTTAGGACAATACTGCATTCATCAGTCCGGATTCTCTTCCCAAGAAAGTTCCAATTAAACAAGTAAAGCTAAATGATGTAGATAAACTTTTTAAAACACACTTTGGACCGACTGACGCGGATTTAACGTTCTATAAAAATGTTATTGACAATGTCGGAGATATGGATGACTGCGATACTGAAACTTTGGATGACGGTTTCGATACCATGGCCGTGGATGAGACGATGGACTGTTTTTATCTTTATTAACTGTTTTAATCCCGTTTCGACATATTTAAAACTTTCTTAATCCACTGTGTGGTTACAAAACTGCTTTAATTCATCTCTTTTTTCTTAATATTGAGGATCTGCTGATGTAGTTTTTTTTTTCTATTAGGTATGAATCAGTGTTGATAGGTGCCACGATAATATATACGAATTTGGAAGTCCGTCGGTCAGCTGCGAAACGTTTGAAACTTTTTTGTGTTTTCTTGGAAATTTTGTTGTAGTGGATTAAACTAGTTTTGGATTTGGGCGCCTCAGTTTTATTTATCCCAGGCTACTTGATTTTCAAAATATTTTTAAAATTAGACAGGAATGGCTAATATAAAAATCTTAACGAATTAAATATGCAATATTTTAGTGTTATAAGTAGCTGTTATATACCTTGCACCAATATTTTAGCTGTGGAAAGATGCAGGGGGCATTCAATTTATAATTACGGTACTAAAAATAGGTGTGTTTTTTTTTAACTGTAGGGATACGTTACACCATGACTAGGTCATAGTTTTCGATTTTTTCCAAGTTGTACAAATAAAATTCAAATATAAAGTTTATTGTTTATAATATACGGATACAATTTTGATATTAAAGTTCATTATAGCTATAACAATATCAAAGATATCTTGATAACTTTGGCTTCATTTTTAAAAACTGTAATCCATATTGATGCTGTTTAAATTTCTTATCTTACACTTTAAAGTTGTCTGTGACTGCCTGTAAGATATATAACATTCCAGCTGGATTATCGCTAGGAACCTAAAAAGAACACAATCAAATTTTTCGTGACGCCGAAAAGCAAAAATAAAAGGTTTACCATATGCCCAGCCCTGAATACCCAATAAAATTTTAGGTTTCCAGCTGACTTCCAGTAACCCTCATAGACGTTATTAACGAGAATTCCACTTTTTTCAGTAGTAGGCCAGTTTTCAGAGCCTTTGTAATTTAATCTGTCAAGCCAATCTATGGTCCCTGAAAAACACACAAAAGATCATTAAAGCCAGAAATTATGCATACGTCTTTGTTTCTTTAAAGGGGGCGTCATTAAATCCCTAAAAGATAAGAATTAAGCTAATACATAAACAATAAAATATATAAATTACATACAAGGTGGCCGTTTTTTAGTGCGGCGAAGTACAGGGTGTCCCATTCTCGACACTTTTATAGGGTATCTCCGTAATTATTAGTGCTATCAAAAAAGTAATGTGTGCTTTTTTGGGTCAAACTTAAAATGGTAAAATCAAAATTTGAAAATTGTCGCTCGCTTAAGAGATACGGGGGAAAATCAAAAAATTGACAATTTTAAAATTACCCTATACTCTTTTAGTTAAAAGAGATACAGAAAATGTTTTAAACAAAAGTTTCTTTATAACGATTGTTGAATAATCTGCCGTTTTCAGAATAAGTATACGGGGTCAGGTAAGAAAGTTATCGGATCTAACCTCATTTTTTTAAATGGAATACCCTGTATATTTTAATCTAAAAATATATAATTTTAAATTCTCTTTTCAAATATATAACACACCATGGATGATATTGGTTTCCTAGGCGATTTATTTAAACTTTATTACTTTAAACCACAGTAGGCCATGAAGCAAAAGCTTATATCCGAGAAACAACTATGTTGACATTCTAGTTGTTATTGACATTTAACGTCAATTTTATTTTTACATATTCGTTTGTGAAAATGACCTATCAACATTTTGAAAAATTTGATATGATATCAGTTTATATTGAAAGTGGAAAAAACGAAGAAATGGCGCAAACTTTATATTTTGTTCGCTATCCGGAAAGACGGCAACCATTTAAGGACATCTTTCGACGACTGGAGCATAATTTAAAAACATACGGCTCTTTTACGATGCCGAGATCAAAAACTTATAATAAAGAAAACAAGGAAAATGAAGAAATAAGCGTGTTAGGATTTGTCGAGGCCATTCTTGATGAAAATATCGTGCCGACGACAGAATTTTTTTAACCATCCATTTGATGCCTTCAAGTTATCTAGTCCTAGACATTGAGCAGATTCGAGGGCTTTTGCTTGAATTATGGGCCCGGATATTGGGAAGTGCTCGTTTCGTGCCTTACAAAACCAGTTAAAAACAACTTAGTCCAGTCCGTCGGTTTTGGGAAACTCTTTTCTGTTCACCGTTGCCAATTTCTTGTAACAAATTTCTAACTTCTGCTATATTTTAAAGCAACATAGTCATTTGGGTCTTACCCGCTTTAAATTTTTCAGCCAATTTCCTGGTACTTAAACCAGTTTTTTTCACTCCTCCATTATTTCAATTTTTTCGCTTAAAGAAAGACATTTCCTTTTTCCCGCCATCTTCAAATATTTACGTTAGTCCCAATACTCCCAAAACACACAAAAACTGTTCAAAACAAAATTAATGTTAACAACCGATTTATCAGCCTTTAAAGCAAATTGAATGGATCCGCCTGCAATCAAGTAATTAGTGTGTGTACCTATATTTCCTAAGAATTGTCGGGTCGGGTTTTACTGCCACTAATGGGGGGTGTTTTTAACATTAATGTTTACTAAGAATTCTGATGATGGTTTAACAGATGGGTCGGTAAAGAGGAGAATAAAATAATGGAATTTCCATTTTTAAATATGGGGAATTCATAACCGGTCGTTTAACGCAGGTGATCACTTTATAGAGTCGGTCGCAAACAGAGGTTTAATGTATTATTATCTTGAAATGAGCTTTTTTTCTTAAAATCATGCTAGGATTAAGAACTTCAAGTATTATCATGTAACTATGAAACACCCTGTAATAGTAAAATAGGTTTTTAATATAGTTTTATTTTCGTCAGCTTACCAAGAGTATCAACAATTAAATCCAGCTGTCCATTGTATACAGCAACAGTTATATCTGTTTCGTTAAGAAGTCTCTCCACAATATCGGTAACAGGTTTCATAAAATCAACTCCGAGGTAAGCAAAAACTGCATTATTGCTTACACCCCAAGGATTGCTAATATTCAGTGCTTGTCGAACTTCTTCCATCAGAGTATCATCATCTATTGAATATGGATTTTCTAAAATTAAAATACCTAAAGCCTATTTGTTTTCAAAATAGACACGATGCAAACATTGCCACGTGTCGAAATAGGCGGAACATCGCTGCGCTTTCTATTCCTATTGGCCGTTCGCTATGTAACAGCATAGAATATTTTATTTTATTTTATTTGTATTTAAAAGTTTGCTTTACTGGAAGAAACTTTCCCAAAAAGTATTGGGGAAAGCAAGGGTTTTATTGTCTTTTAAGAAAGCTAAACACTAAATCAAACTATAGAACATCTTTCCTGTAATATAACTCCTTTTTGGGCCTAACTTTATTCGTTATGGTACTTCCCGTCTAAAAGTAATAACAGTAAATATCTCTAAGATTGACAAGTTTTGGATTTAAAAAAAGATATTTAGGGGGTCAATAAGGGTTCAAAAATATAGAAGTGCAATTACACTTGTGATTGGTCAAGTACCATCAGTCATGGGACGCGGGAACGACCATTACTTGTTTTGAGAATTTTAATTGGTTTAAAGTTAAAATATTGCGACTTTAGGAGCCCAGGGTTGTGGTACTAAGGCCACAAGTTCTTTTTCGAGAACGCAGTAAAATCAGTTCCAAGATTTTTACCGAACTCTCTGATCGACTTACTAATCTCGTGTAAAGTGATTCTTTTCTTAATTTCATAAAGTTCAATTTAATCTCTTATCGTTTATTAATCAGTGTTTTGGGGTAAGATGTGTACCATCTGGTAGTTCATTCTGTTATATTTTTTTTATTTCTTTTTATTGGGAATTTTAAAGTCGAAATTAATTTTCATTAATTATTCTCTTTTTATTGGGGATTTTCATTAGACGCATGTCGATTATTCAGTTTGAATACTGAATAATTATCTAGTTGGGCTTTAGTTTCGAAACCCCTCTTTCTCGCTAAATGTAAATATTACTTTGTAAATACGTTTAAGGTTCTTTTTGTAAAGTATCACTTTCTTTTTCTTTGTAATATATTTTAGGTGTTTTGAGAAAGTAGTTGTTTATTTGGCTAATAATAATTCTTGACCAAACTACTTATAAGGTTCCCTTAACGAGGATTCTGTGGTTCGCGGTAGTCTCACGGTGGGTAAGTGCATCTGAATAGGTGTACTAACAATATTAATTAATGGCTACATCCGACGATATCCGAACTTCGAGATACGTCTGATCGTCCAGATTCTTCAAGAGTGCTTTTGCCTCAAGTCAGATTATAGGATAGATAGGGAAACGTTTCTATCAAATTGTGCGGAACGATACTGACTTGGTCTCCACGCTACCACGTTCTCTAGACCAAGTCTATCGCCATCACGTCATTCTGTCACAGTTAATAAAAGTCGAAAGGTAAAGTACTTCCCAACATATTCCGTTTGGCTTAATGGCTGCAATAAAACCCCTCATAAACTCGGCTTTCGCAGAGACGTATTAACCCACATTTATTTTTACTGCCAGCTTATAATAACAATAGATAGGTTCATTACTTGATTTGTTATCAAAATTAATAAACTGTCTAATTAAGGTTTTCTAGAAACAACTTAATTATTAGGATATTTCTCAAAACTTTTTAGTTAACATAATATTCGAAATATATTAATACCTATCTATTTTACTTTGAAACAGTGTGCAACAAGTTAATATTAAAAGTATGTGGAGACCTTGGGAATCTTCAGCTAATGCGATATCTAGCTACCCTAAACATTCCAGGAAGCATGTATCTTCTGACGCCAAAGTGATCGTAAAAAATGTATGTGAATCGTTATTAAAGAGCGGCCACCCTAAAGTAATTGCCATTAAAAATACCAGTGAAATGACGAAAGTTCCGTTATCGACGGTATGAGATATTATGTTAAAAGGATATTTTAAAAGAAAAGTTCGCAAAGATACCGAAAAAATGAAGTGCGTAGATGACTGTGACAAATATGTTATTCGCAGGAAAATATAGCAAATGTATCGAGAAAATGTTGTGCCCACGTTAGATTCTTTAAAAACACGGTTAACAACTGATAAAACTAATGTCTTATTCTATATCGATTTTAATTTCAAAATAAAAGGTCTGGAATTCTGACAACAAATTCTCAATTATATTATCTGTCTAACTGACAAAATCATCAGGTAACAAAAACATATACAGTTCATTTGAAACTAAACTTTCTAAACTTAACATTCTCCCCGCTAGTAATTTTCTAAACTTAACATTCTTCCAACTTAAGTCTACATACTTTCGAAACGGGTCTTCGTTTTACTCCGGTACGGGTCTGTACATCTACTACTCTTATTCTTCCGTCTCTTCCAGAAATAGCTGCTGTTGCTTACCAAGTGATAATGCCTCTTTTTCAAAGGTAGGCGTTGCTCGTTCGAGTTATTGACCTTATTCACAGTGGTGCTGACACTCTGCTTCTTCTTCTTCTTCTCCACGTGATCGGTCGTGCGTCTCTTCTTAGTAACCTTCTTCAGGGTCTTGAGAATCTGTTCCGGGACGTTCTCTTTCGGCTGCTTAGTGGCGATCGCACAAAACTTAACGAAATCCACGATCAGTTTCTCAATTTCTTGATTGATTTTTGGGTCGGAAGAAACGCTCTGTTTCAGAAGATTAAACTTCCTTTTTTTGTGCTTGTGCTTATGTTTTGAGTGGAAGATCTTGGGCACTTTGAGCGTGACACTTTTGGCTTTCAGGTGGGTTTGTTTCGTTGTTAACACCACCGATTTGCTTCTTGCTTTACCTTTTAAACTTTGTCCACTCTGGTCGTGTACACTTTTTACTTCCACAGGCTCATTCCTGTGTTTAGGGGGCCGTCCGGGTCTCCTACTAACAGGAGGCCGTCCTACTTTACGTCTAGGTGGGTACAGCACCCTGTCCGCGTTCGCATACAGCACCCTATCGAATTGATTCGATGTCACGGGAACTTTTGTGGCGGGAACTTTTTCCTGTGACGAATTTCTACTGCACTGCTTTTCCTGCAATGATATTCTTGCTTCTGGATTCTTGCTTTTCTGGAGAACAATTCCTGTTGTGATGCTTCTCTTGTGATGCTATTCTACGAGATCGTTTGTCTTGTGACGGCGTTCTACTGTCTTGTGACGGATTTCTACTACTAGATTTCTTCTCCCGTGACAAGTTTCTACTCGACAGCCGTTCTTGTGACACATTCCTACTGGGCTGTTTCTCTTTCGACGCAGTTCTACTTGAATGCCTCTCCCGCGACGTATTTCTGCTATATAGCTGCAACGACAAGTCACTTTTTGCAGTTCTTTCTAAGATTTCTAGAGCTGTTGTATCCGATTTACTCGATATCTTTGGAGTACATACTCCGAATGACTCTAGTAAATGAATTTTGAACTAGATCAGGAAGCTTGTCGTAACTCTCTTGATGGCATATATGGAAGGTAAACTCATTTCTGTGGCATAAGATACTTTCAGCTCGTCCATGAACAATCCATCCTAAAGTGGTTTTCGTCGCTATCGGTGAATCTAAAGGACCTTCGCAGACTTTGCGAGCTACAGTTAAATGAATATTATCTTGCCCAATTAATATCATCGGTCTTTGTTTAATTTCAGTAAAGGGAATATCGGTCAAATGTGAATAACTTCTCATTTTGTCCGCATATATCTGCTGTTCGGGTAATGCCAGATTATTTATAGATCGCACACCAGTCATTTTAGTGATACGAGCATTTCTGTGAATTCCAGATATATTTATGTCGAAACATCTCGAATTTGTATGCGTCGATTTCATGTCATTTGTCCATTGGACACAAAGTGGTACATTTTCACCTCTGACACCTAAGCGATCAGCTAAAGAACTGTTCATCAGAGTGACTGTTGCAGCTTCGTCGCATAAAGCAACAGTTTCTATTGTTTCACTGGGTCCATGAAGCAACACGTTCACCATCCTCAACAGTACATTTTTGGAGCCTTGACCCATTGCTAAAAGCGTCTCACGAACATTACTTACATTTTGCTTAATTTCTTCAGGTTTGTCTTTATGTAGAAGTTTATTATGTCCTTGTTTGCATCCGTTAATATTGCAAATTTTCCTTTGCTGGCATTTGCTTGTTTGGTGTCTACTTTTAAAACAAGAAAAACAAAGTTTTCGGTCAGTAGTAAATTTCCAGCGTGAGTCTATATCTTCTTTTTCAAATTTTCGACACTTTTCAATTTTATGGCCTTTTTCTTGACAAAATGTACATTTTTCTTCTTTTTCTCGTGTCGTATATGCAAATTCCTTTGGCTTTAACCTATATCTGTTTTTCGGTGGGATAACAAAGCTTGCTGCATTTGAAAGTTCCAGCAACCAATCTGCAAATACTGCTAAATCTGCATTTCTGTTTTTCATTATAAATTCTCCCCAGCGAAATTTTAGTGATTCAGGCAATTTTTGTACTAAGTCTTTTAAAAGTTGTGGGTTTTGAAGATGACTTATACAATTTAGGGATTTGATTGTCGAAACTAAGCAAGAAATTTGGTTTGAAAATTTAATCATGCCTTCATAATCATTTTCTCTTACAGGATGTGTCATTGTTACTTTATACATAATTGTTTCTATAATTTGATCTGATGGTCTTCCAAAGCGCATTTCCAAAGTTTTAATCACTTTATCTAAACTATGTGGTGAAATTAACATTCCAATTACTGCACTTCTAGCTTCACCGCGTAGGCATTTCTGAAGCTTAATCATTTTCTCTTCATTTGTATATTTGCATGCTGTAGAAATTCTAGTAAAATGTGAAATAAACAATGGCCAATCAGCAGAATTTCCGTCGAAAATGGGAAAATCTCGTTCTAGATATCGTCTTGAATCTGGTTCTTCATTTTTCTTAATGTTTACAACATTGGCTAAGGTTGCACATAGTATTTCAATGTCTGTTTTGTCTTTTTGTCGTACATTTATTTCTTTTGATTCAAATTGGTTTGGTTCACAATTTTCATTACTAAATTTTTCTGGTAAATCATTAACCCAATTTTGAATTTTATCGGTGTATGTTGTATATGTCGAAACACTATCAAAATTTTTGTCCGACTTTTTACTCTGTGTATAATTTGATTTACTTACTACTTCAGCTTCACGTAGTTGCTTTTCCATTTCTAAAACGTGTAGTTTTTGTTTTAGAACTTCTTCCATTACAATTTGTTTCTTCTGTTCAATTTCTAATGCGATTTTCTTTCTCTCAATGTCAGCTATGCTTTTGGATGACTTAGAAATTCTCGTATATTCCGAACGTAAATCTTTACTCACAGTTTTCTTTCCTTCAGACTCTCCAGCAGGTTTTGTCGAAGGTACAGCTGTCAAAGGTCTGGTCAAATTGTCATTATTATTACTTTTTCTAGCTGCATTACTTCTAGTCTTACTTCTGGATACTCTATAGTCGTCATCTACACTTACTTTTGGTATGTCTGTATTTACCTTACGCTTAGAGGTAATTTCTGGCCAAACAAAATTAGGATCTAGGTGTCTTACACCTATCTGTCTTCTACCTGAACTTTCCATTAAAGCTGACGTTTTCTTTCTCTCAGATTGTTTTCTTAGTGGACTGTAGTCTTTTCCAACGGGCTTTTTCTTAGTCTTTCGAAGGACCAATGTTAAAACTAATGTCTTGTTTATATCGATTTCAATTTCAAAATGAAAGGTCTGGAATTCTGACAACAAATTCTCAATTATATTATCTGTCTAACTGACAAAATCATCAGGTAACAAAAACATATACAGTTCATTTGAAACTAAACTTTCTAAACTTAACAACAACTGACGATACAACGATATGATGTACCAAGACAAGTCTTCACCGCGCTTTGCAAGAGATGGGATTTAAGTATAAGACAATAAACAAGAGACAAATTATTATGGAGTCCAAAAGATAAAAAAAAAATGAGATTTCTGTACCTTAGGGAAATAAAAAAGTTTAGATCCAAAAAACATTTAATAGTTTATCTGGATGAAACGTGATTTGACACTCATGAGACTGTCAAAAAATGATGGGTTGATTTAACTGAAAAATGGCAAAATAAAGCCCCTTCAAATTAAATCGAAAATGAGAACTGAAAATAGCACACCTACTCTTAGTGGCAGTGGAATAGAGCTAATAAAGAAAATTTTTGGTGAAATTTCAAATGAAAGTTGGAAAAATTCGGTTAAACATGTCTTAAAAATTGAAGACTATAATATAACTACATAACAAAACGAAATACTTACATCCTCTTATTATAAATGTGGATGATTGTGATAGCGAGACTGAATTAGGAATAGATTAAAACGTTTTATAATTACAATTAAACCTTCTGTGTATATATGTAAATATATTTTTTTTAAGTAGGTATATTAATTGTTATTATTACTTTTACCTAAATGCGTGCAAGAAGTTGCCCTTTTTCGCACGCAAACTTTTCACACTTGTTTTGTACTTATAATAAATTAATATACATATAATATAAGTAATGGTAAAAATAAACATTGCTACTACATGGCTTTTCATTTAACTACAAAATCCGTTCCTGTGCAAAGCAGTACCCCTTATTTCATTTCATTTCAGTAATATTAACAGTGATGCCAGCTGGGGCCAGGTAGATTTCGCTGGTTGGCACGCTCATCGACAGTTTTATATGGGTAATTTTAGCAAGAAATTCTTTAAAAACGTAGGCTTGGCAATCGTACAGGTAACGGGGTTTCTTTGGGTGTTTACAATATAATAAAACTATTATTGCAGTTATTAGGTCAAACGGAATATGTTGGGATGGACCTTATTAGCAGGTGCATGCCAAGTATTTTTGACAGGATCGGAACCAGTTCCAGTGATGTTACTATTGTATTTTTAGTCTCGTCGTTTAATTTATTTGCTTGTGTTTCAAGTAAAAAATTCCCTTCCACCCACTCATATACAGGATGTCCCAGATAAGAATGCACACTATTCTATAGGGGTCTCGTAAACCATCGGACATACAGAGATGATTAAATTAGAGAAAAGTTGCGCAGTAGTGAACTCTAAAACGTTGTTTTCAAATTTAAAAATTTTTAAAGATATTCGGGAAAACCCGAAGTTTTGCGATATTGTTCTTATCGTTTTTTGGTTTTATTTAAAGAGATATGGCAAAATAAATTTTACATTCTCATTGCCACTTTTTATCCCCTACAACAAGGGTTAATTAAATGTTCAATACGACGTTTCGTTGTCTCGCAACCCGCAACCATCATCAACATTGTTTTTTAAATAGTTTAAAAATTTTATTTTACGCTTCATAAACTCTACTTTTTATTCTGAATCCAACTACATATCACACGTATTTTTTGTTTCGGACTAAATAACTTTTAAAATAAACTTAAAAATATTGAAGATGAGGGCACATAATAAAAATAAACTAATAACAAACCATTAGAAACGTATGAACAATTTAAAAATTATAGAAGCTTATCTAAAAAATCTAACAAGTAGGTATTAGTTTATTTTATTTTTTTTTACACTATTTTGTAATAGAAATTATTTTTCATTTTCAAAAATTGCACTCTCATTCTCCACACATAAATAACACCGATAAACAATTTCTTCCATAATGTTATTTAATACTTCTGGAGTTATTCTCCCTATTGCGGCTCGAACAGCTTTTAACTCATCATTATCTTGAAAAGTGTTCCAGTAAACTTCATTGCTAAGGAATTCCCAAAAAAAAAAACAATGAGAATGCAAAATTTATTTTGACATACTCTTCAAATAAAATCAAAAAACAATTAGAACGGTATCGGAAAAATTAGGGTTTTCCCGAATATCTTCGAATTTTTTGAAATTTGAAAACGTAGCGTTTTGGAGTTTTAATCATCTCTGTATGTCCGATGGTTTACGAGATCCTCGTAGAGTTCATTCTTATCTGGGACACCCTGTATAATTTCTATACCTGGTGATGCATGGCTTAGTTGAACATAGGAAATCCCATGTAAATTTTGAGGTGGCTAAATATTGGCTCACTTGTACATTTTAGAGAACAAAATTGTATTATAGTTTTTTGAAGAGGACGATATAATAAGCCCATGTGCCAAGTTTTAATAAGCCAATCTTAACTTATTCAATCAAATGTGATAGCAAAATTACGAAATTTTCATAGTTTAGGTAATACAGCAAACACCAGCAAATTATTATTTGGCATTGACAAAACGAAAAGTAGCGTCAGTGACAACATTTTAATTGAAGGCGCTTTAATTATAGCTAACTATGAGCTATTCTATTAAGGAAAAGTAACTGTGATTAAGTGGTATTATACAGGAAACAGTTTAAGAGCAGTGTCTGAAATGTTTTCAGTTCAATTCCCTGATAAGCCTATCCTTCCATTTCATTAATTAAACTTATCATTAATAAATTTGAGTCTAAAGGCACTGTAATAAATAACTGTAAATGCTCGACTCAGAATGTCAATAGAGCTAAAAAGAAAGGGATAATAGAGATCTTCACATTTTACTGCTTATGGAGGAAAATTAAATTATTAGCACGAGGATTCTTGGGCAAGTCGTAGAAAAACATCAAACCACAGTGTTGCGCACTTTAAAGAAAATATAAATATTTAATTGAATCATAGATATCTCCGGGGTGAAGATTACTCATATTAAAGAGGAAAGAAAAATCCAAAATTCCTCACAAATATTCAATATCTCGCTCTACGCGTTTTGGGTTCTTAAACCATTTTCAAGAGCTGTATAATATAAACACAAACTTTACATTAAGGACACAAACAAGCTCACAATGGCGAGCACAGGTTAACTAACTCTATAAAATTCAATTCAAAAAACAATTTTAGATATCGAATATTTGTGAGGAATTTTGGATTTTTCTTTCCTCTTTAATAACACAAATATTTTCCTTACAAGTATGAAAAACATCAATAGCTTCGGCAAGGGGATGAAAAATGGAGAATGGTATTCTGTTTTGAGGTAATGGAAAGAGCAACTAATAATAGGGATTTTTTGAGAAATATTTGTTTTACCTATGGATGTACAGGGTTATCCAACCAAGACTGGACAAGGCGATTTTTTGACTTTTCCTGTACTTTTATAAAAAAACTGAAATAGCCATCTTAAGTCATTTTCTCCCGCGAATTCGAATATCTTCAGCAAAAAACAATTGAACATCAAACAAAAGTACTAGGGGTCACTTTGATATTTTTTTAAATGGGATGCCGTATTTTTAATGAGCTTATCCGATTTCTCATATAAATTTTGATCTAAAATGTTGGATTTTTAATTCAAAAACGCCTTTTTTCTTCAGTTTTAAATTCGGAAAATGTTCGTCTACCGTAAGATTAATACCTGATAGATGGATACCCGTTTCACCTGTTCATCCTTTAACCTGCTTTAAAGCGTCCGTCAGTTAGACAAAATAATCAAGTTTCAAATTTCTATATATTTTTCACAAATTAATTACAAATTTAGTAGTTTTTGCAAATCTATTATTGCTTACGTATAAAAAAAGTATGACATATTAGAAAAAACTATAAACTAAAGTGAATAACTTTAATCTCAATAATATAATTGTTCTATGTGTCCTCCATTATTTTCAAAACATGACCGATGCCCCCTTTTCAATCTCTCCAAAGAATCTCTTACAATATTTTGGTCCTGGTTAAGTCTATTAATTTCATTTATAATTTTTTGCTGAATGTCCTCCAGACTTCTGTTGGGTCGTTGATAAACTACATTTTTTAAATGACCCCATAAAAATGTATCCATTGGCGTGATATCGGGGCTATTTGGTGGCCAATGAATTGTTCCGTTACGGCCAATCCACTGATTGTAACGCTCGTTTAGGTATGTTACCACTTCTCGAACTGCATGAGGCGGAGCACTATCCTGCTGCCAAATGATATTGTTGTAGGCTTGCAATGGCAACCTTTCCAAGAAATCCTCGATATCGTTATGAAGAAAATGGAGGTATCTTTGGCCTGTTAAAGAGCCACGATAAAATAGTGGTCCAATAATTCGATTTTCTAACATCCCACACCAAACATTAAGTGAGCTCCAACCTTGAAACTTTATCATTTCATATCTATGAGGGTTAACTGCTGCCCAGTATCTTGTATTTTTCCGATTGTATACCCCCGATGTTGTAAATGACGCTTCGTCACTCCATAGAATTTTATTATATAAATTATAATCTTCGTCTTGCTCTCTCATCAGCATTGAAGCAACAAATCGAAATCGCAGTTCTTTTTGAAGCTGTGTTAAGTATTGAACGGGAAGGATGCAATATGGTTTTAGACCACATTTTTTTAAAGTTCTGTGAACTGTTCCATAGCTTACTCTCCGGAGCCCTGGACCATACCTTACTTCTCGTACCGCTTGGGAATAGAACTCTTCGGATTTATAGTAAAATATTGAACAATATCTCGATCCTTTATATTCCGTCTTTTCATCTTTCTTGGCTTATCTTTCAATGTCTTACTTTCTTCAAATAGGGTCTTAATTCTGAGAATTGTATCCACTGAAATGTGTCTCTGGAAACTCTCAAAAAATGTTCTTTGTGTTTGTCGAGCATTCTCTCCACTTGTAATATAATTTTATTACATTTAGCCGTTCTTCTAAAGAATATTTCATTATTTGTAATTAATTCGTGAAAAATATATAGAAATTTGAAACTTGATTATTTTGTCTAACTGACGGACGCTTTAAAGCAGGTTAAAGGGTGAACAGGTGAAACGGGTATCCATCTATCAGGTATTAATCTTACGGTAGACGAACATTTTCCGAATTTAAAACTGAAGAAAAAAGGCGTTTTTGAATTAAAAATCCAACATTTTAGATCAAAATTTATATGAGAAATCGGATAAGCTCATTAAAAATACGGCATCCCATTTAAAAAAATATCAAAGTGACCCCTAGTACTTTTGTTTGATGTTCAATTGTTTTTTGCTGAAGATATTCGAATTCGCGGGAGAAAATGACTTAAGATGGCTATTTCAGTTTTTTTATAAAAGTACAGGAAAAGTCAAAAAATCGCCTTGTCTAGTCTTGGTTGGATAACCCTGTACATTCACCCTCAACAACGAACCAAATGTTAAAAATTACCCGTATTGGAGCCAAGAAAATGAACATCGTCTTATTCATACTCGGACGCAATATCCACAAAAAATACATATTTGAACGGGAATTGTAGGACATCACATTATTAGACCATTTTATACGGAAGGCAACCTTACAGTAGTAACTTATTTGGACTTACTATAAAATCGAATTGAACCCGCACTAGAAGAAGTTGTACGCGAAAATCAGGAGATCTGGTATTCAATGGATGGTTGTCCAGCCCATAATTCTCTCATGGTTAGGGAATACTTGCAAAATATTTTTAACGGAAATATTATTGGTCCACGGCATCTAATCCTTTAGCCAGCCAGGTCTCCTGACCTTTCGCCAAACGACTTCTTTTTGTGGGGTCACTTAAAAATTTTTATTTATAAAGATGTAAAATTTGAAAATCTAGACCAGCTAAAAAACTGTAATTCGTTAGAAGTTAGAATGTGACAGAATTTCTCAATATCAACTCAGTAATGTTAGAAATGAATTTTATGATCGGTTAAGGTTTCGTTTAGCTGTTAATGGAGGCTTGTTTAAACATTTAATTAATTCATGTTTTTGTGAAAATCTTTAGTCTTAGGTATGTTACGTTAAATTGAAGGCTTAGTAAGAAAAACATAATGGTGTCTTTTATTTTGGATGTGTGATTGCCGGATTGGTGAAACGAAAATGTGATTTAATGTGAAATAATCTTTATTCTTTATGTCCAGCTTTACGTCAATTTTTGACAATAGCTTCATAGAAATTATTTGTTAAACTATGAAAATTTCGTAATTTTGCCATCACATTTAATTGAATAAGTAAGGATTGGCTTATTAAAATTTATTTAAACTTGGCACATCGGTTTATTATATCGGCCTCTTCAAAATATTATAATACAATTTTTGTCTAAAATCTACAGGGGAGCCAATATTTAGCCACCTCAAAATTTATATGGGATTTCCTATGTGTAACTAAGCCATGCATCACCCGGTACCTACAGGGTGTTCCTTAATGATATGCAAATATTTAAAGGTGTGAACCAACATGAAAAATTAATGATAGCTTGCTTTACAAACTATGGTCCAGAAATGTTCCGTAACAAAAATACGAGGTGTAAAAGTTTCATGAAAAAAATGGAAACTAATTAATATTTTCGAAACTGCTTGAGATATTTTTAACCTTTCAGTGGTCGCGCCCGGTCTCACAGACCGACCGAATGCATATTTAGGCTTAAAATAGGTTGTAGAGGGGATAGGGGTTAATCGTTTCGTCTAGCTGCCTGTCTGCGCATCGTTATCTCGGTAGTGTCGCAGGAGCCGGCGCCGGCGTTCTTACTCTTAGTCGCTTATTACACTATATTTTGGTGTAAGAGACCGACGCGACCTTCGTGCCACAGTTTTTTGTTTGATTTTCAAGGTAGGGTATTTTTTAGGTTTTATGTTTCATAAGCTCATAAAATAAGATTCACTTTCTTTTAGTAATATGTGTTCATATGCACAAGAGCAACAGCGTCTAAAGCGCTTGTTTGAAGAAGTTCTAACCGATGAAGAGTCCGAACAAAATGAATCTGATCACGAAGAACATCTGGAGCATGAAAGTGAATCCGAAGAGGACATTTCTGATCGTGAGGAGCAGTACGAATTTGATGAACCACTTTCATTAAAGCTGTCATTTATCGGTAAGTAAAATCTATAATATATTATAGTTATACGTAGTCAACACTTTTTATTTTAGGGAAAGATAAAATATCTCATTGGAGAAAAGTGGCACCGGTACCAAGAAGCGTTAGAACCAGGAAAGAAAATATAATAAAACGGCTACCTGGTTCGACCTTAGTAACAATGAATTTGAAAACTCCTACAGAAATATGGCATTATTTTTTAAATGATGAAATAATATTAATTATAGTACAAAATACCAACCTGTATATTGAATCGGTATCAGGCAACTATAGCCGCAGCAGAGATGCAAATTTTACGAATCCTACGGAAATTCATGCTCTCTTAGGTCTACTCTATCTGGCTGGGGTTAACAAGGGAAACCATCTTAATGCGGAAGATTTGTGGAGAACAGATGGTTACGGAATTGAAATATTTCGTTTTACCATGTCACTACATCGATTTAGATTCCTGCTTCGTTGCCTTAGATTTGACGACAAGCAAACTCGGCTTGACCGGGTAAAGTTTGATAAACTAGCAGCCATTCGGGAAGTTTTTGAAATTTTTCTAATAAATTGCCAAAATGGATATAGTCATTCTGAATTCATGACCGTGGACGAAATGTTGCCGGCATTTAGAGGCAAATGCAGCTTTAGGCAGTACATTCCCTCAAAGCCAAATAAATTTGGCATGAAAATTGTAGCACTTTGCGATGCTAAAATGTTCTATACAAGTAAAATGGAAGTGTATGTAGGGAATCAACCAGATGGGCAATTCAAGGTATCAAACAGTCCTAGGGATGTAGTTTTACGTCTTTGTCGGGATATATCAGGTTCTGGAAGAAATGTGACCATGGATAATTGGTTCACTTCCCTGCCTTTGGTTACAACACTTTTAAAGGACCACAGGTTGACCGTAATTGGTACAATTAGAAAGAATAAAAGAGAGCTTCCTTTGGAATTTTCACAGCCAATTACTCGTCCACCACATAGCAGTATGTTTGGATTTACAGAACATTGTACCTTGGTTTCCTATATACCAAGAGAGAAAAAAAATGTATTGTTAGTATCCACTTTGCACCACTGCGATGAAATTGGTAAAGAGTCAAATTTACAAAAACCAGCAATAATTACTGAGTATAATGGTACTAAAGGGGGCGTCGACACAGTTGATAAGCTGTGTTCTACATACAATTGCTCCAGGAGTACTCGCAGATGGCCCATGGTGATATTTTATACCATTTTAAATATTGCCGGCATTAACTGCGGTGTCATTTATTCCGCTAATAATCCAGAAAGTAACATGCAAAGAAGGCATTTCATACGGGAATTGGCAAATGGTCTAATATTACCGCAGCAAAAACTACGTGCATATATGGTAAATATATCACGTGGTATTAAATTCAGACTTCAAACTATTTATGGAATTGAAAAAGATGTTCCACAAAATGTCGGTCCTGGGAGATGCAAGTTCTGTACCTCAAAAAAAAAAATAGAAAAACAAAATTTTCTTGTTTTAAGTGTAATACACATTATATGTGCTTGGAACATATAATAGCCATATGTAAAAATTGCAAGGAAAATGCTTTAGAACAATAAAAATTATGAATTGATTTTTTAAAACATTAATAATTGTACTAAGTTAGAAGAAAAAGTATGTTAGTTTCGTTTATTATATGTAGAATTATTTTTTTTATACATTAAAACTTGTTCAAACCTAAAAGAACACAAAAAATTTAAGTTGCCCTTGAAGTTGTATTTTTTTTTTGTATAAATAAGCAAAAGCTAATATGTTCATTATTTTTGTATCCACTAGTACCTGTAAAACGTCCTGTGATTTTTTTTTGTAATAACACGAATATATCGTCATTTTTAATCGGTCTCAAAGACCGACGCGAATAAATATTTAAAAATTTAGTGCGCGACCCCTGAAAGGTTAAGTGATATGTAATATGTAACGACAGTTAATAAAGGTGCATATTTTTCAATACAAAAATAATTTTCAGCTTTAACAGTGGCGTGCCCACGAGCCCTGACTTCGATATTTTTGAGAAAAAAATGGTACGCCAATGGTTTTTTTCCCAAATAAGAAATATTTTTTAATTCACCGTTCAATTTGAAACGTAGGAGCTCTCCTGAGTTGTTTTCCTGCGATGCGCCGTTTTTGAGTAAACTTGCAAGAAATATTATAATTAATTTGTACTAATGTGAAATGAACAGCGGACAACATACGACATTAAACATTCGCAAATTATTAAGGAACACCCTGTATAGGGAACGGTTACAACAGGGGAGGGCGCTAACAACCTGCCTTCTCGGGGGTTGGGAAGTTGATCATTTCCGTTTCTTACCGGAAAAAGAATTTCAAATGTAAAGTCTGTTCAGAGATATAAGAAAGTGACTAACTGATCCCTATTAGGAAAGACCCGGGCCAGCTGTAAAATTGAAATATGGCCGAACAGGTCCGTATTTTGCTTAGAATTTAATCATGGTTTGTAATAAAAATAAGTAAGACATTAAATAATATTTTATTTATGTTTATATGTGAAATTACAAGTTATTTTATTATTAAAAATTATATTTATGATTACAAAAATATACAAATTATTCGGTACTTATAATAATTATTCACCTAATATTATTTGTGCTATATTGTTTATATGGATATAGGATTGTTCCACTTTTTCAACATGTGTAACAGACTTTGCCCAACTTTGTGAGGGGCTGTTAAAAACTTCAGTTTCTATAAGCTCAATACACAGTAGGGCAAATATTGTTACGACAAATGGCAGACTTCAGTTAGTGCCAAACATGTTCGATGGGATTAAATATACAATGGTATGGTGGAAGCCTTAAAACTGTATGCCCTAGATTTTTTGCAAATTTATCACAGAAGTATCATATTATCATACATGTAGTTTTGGATTGTTGCTTTTGTGTCATTTGAAGAGGGAGTCTTGGTCAACTGCCTACTATGGTAACTTGCATTGCCCATTACAATTAGGCTATTCGGTGGTACATTTGGAATTAGCTTGTTTTTAAACCAATCTTCAAATAAATCAGCAGTGGTGTCCTCATGGTAATCTAGAGAAGAATCTTAAATGCTTTTTGCAGACAGAGAAAGTCCATTTGGAATCCATCCGTCTTTAGAACCAGCATGCAAAATCGTAATTCGTTCACCTCTTTTTGATGGCGCACTTGTTTTACACTTGCCGCTTGAGTCAACTCAACCCTTTTCCGGGGTATCATATGTGTCGTACCAGGTTTTATCCAAGTAAATAATCGGCCTTTGCTGATCTCTGGAAATCCTATTTTTTGCAGATATTCGGATCGCCATTTCCGAATTCTACTGGATTCCATTAAAACTTGTTTTTTGTTAAATGTTTTAAATCTAAAATCCATGTGTTGGACACACTTCCATAACGTTGTTCTGTCACATTTAACGCCGGTTTCATCTTTTTCAAGCCTCTTAATTAACTTATCTAATGTAGGCACGCTTTGTTCCTCGTATAACTTGGAAATTTTACGCCGTATTATATCTTGATCACTTCCATCTACCTTCGAGAGAATGCCAGTATCGGTTATTTTTTTCCTCGCTAAAATGAGATTATTCACAATTTTCCATACAGTTGATGTTGGAATTTTTGTTAATGTGACCGTTTCTTCTAACGCTGCCTGCTTGCTGACCACACGTTCAATGAGAGTTGAATAAACATTGTTTATAACTTCCTTAGTTTCCACAGAAAAGTGTTTTCTTCTTTTCGACGGAGTGATCTTCTGAGATACATTGGGCTCTCACATATTTTCCATGACTCACACACGATTAAACAAAAGCTGTATTACACACGAAGTAAGAATAATTGCTAAGCTTAAAAGTAACTAGAGTGGCTATATATACAGTCTTTAGAACATAATTTGTTTTATGGGATTAACCCTCTCATTTTGAATCAGGTAAAAATCGGTTTAAAATCACCAAACTATTACTTTAATAATGAAATTACGTCTTCCGGATTTGCAGTTTACTTTAAGACATTTTTAAGTACGGACCATAATTTACCTGCATTTATTTATTCATTCATTGTTTGTTTATGGCCACCCTTAGATAATCCCATTCAATTAAATTACATTACAATTAAAACTATACTTACACTTCACTACTATTGAAGGTCCCATTCACCAGGCTATATTCAAGCAACCAGACTACTGTCAATCTCATTGGTTGGAACCAAATTACTTGTATAATTGGTACCGGGTACTGGCAATCAGGGTTGGTAAATTTTAGGTAAAATTTAGGTAATCTAACTAGGTAGAAAACAGTAGAAAGCTGGTTTTCGACATGTGTCAAAAACACAGTTTTCTACCTATAGGCAAATTACGTAAAAACTTCTCAAAAGCATCGTCTTATTTGGAAAACATAAGAAAAACAGAGTTGAGTATCATCTACATTTTTATTTAGACATGTACAAAACATTTTTCGACAGTCGAAAATGTAGAAAGGTAGCATATCATCCATATATCCATAGGCATCGTAACTATAGATCCGACACGCCATTCATAAATGCTATAAAATTGTGATGCCAAAATCGTTTGGTGGCGAGACGCTGTGAGGAGCTAGGTGGGGCCGGGAGGCATCTAGACATTCCGCTATAGGATTCGGCACCCGTCTCTATTCTGATTGGATGATTTCAAACGTCTCTATTCTGATTGGTCGAATCTTAGTACGGTGCCGAATTACATAGCGAAATGTTTAAACAGTGCTGGAATCAAGAGTGAAATGTTACACTTATTTTTACGGAATGAGGTGCCCAATTACATAGTGAAATGATAATGCGGTGCTGAAAAGCAGAGCGGAATGTTATCAGCTGAGCGGCTGGCAGAAATTTGTTTGCCCCTTTTATAGACTTATATTGGTTAAACAGCGCTAACACGGCATCTAATCCACCTTTTTGGTTCCAATTCGTCTTTTTCAAGTTCACCGGCCAATTATTTACCAGCCCTTTTTGATTCGATCTACTTTAAAAAAGACTAAGAGTCATAAAAAAACTAAAAAAAGTCATGAAAATACTAAAAAAGTCATTATAAGAAAAAATGCCCAAAGTGGGAATCGATCCCGCGGCCTATGGCATAGCACCTAAACGCTATATACACTACCCCACACACTAACTAACAATTTTAAGTTAATGTAGTAACAGTAGAATGAAAGCGGCGGCACAGCCAATCAGAACGTCTTATTTTTGAAAGAGTTTTGCCAATCAGAATAGAGACGTTTGAAATCATCCAATCAGAATAGAGACGGGTGCCGAATCCTATAGCGGAATGTCTAGATGCGGCCGGGAGTAGGGATTACGCTGCCTTTACATACGCATGCGACAAAACTCCAGGAAAACAACATCCGCTATGCCGAGTATTGTCGAGTCGATGCGGATGGCCACGAAAATGATGAATTCTGGGCGGATCCGTTATTGCTGCGTTGCCATACTACAGATCTTTTACAAGGTTTTCGGCAATGTTATATATTTCCCACATCATGTTAATTTAGTAGTTAATCATAGAAGTTAATACTTTTAACAGAGTAAGCCCAGAAAACCACGTTTTCTGTGGCGTAAGTCTGGCAAACCAAGTGGAGGGGAGCAGCTTGAATGTTAATTTACTATACACTGGAATACATTGATGACAACACGTTTATTTGTTATTGTTCGGTCTAATAGTTACGATGTCTATGGTGCTATCAAAGAATTCCATTTTCCCTGATACCTTCTTTCCATGTTTAAAATATCCTGGTGGAACCTCTCACCGTGCTCGTCACTTGCAGCACCACAATTTTCCAGAAAGTAATCCAGATGAGAATCCAGAAAATGAATTTTCAACGACATATTACACCCTAGGTTTTGGTTACATAAATGAAGTTGGGCAACCACAGTAGAGGAAAACTAAGAGAGCTGGACCAGGTGGTGCTGGTGGTGCTGGTGGTGCAACTAACCCGGGTGGTTCGGTGGTGCGTTTTATGATCTAACCCGGGTGGTTCGGTGGTGCGTTTTATGATCTAACCCGGGTGGTTCGGTGGTGCGTTTTATGACCTAACCCGGGTGGTTCGGTGGTGCTGTTTACAAAATAACCCGAAATTAAACCCGACTTTTTACGACCTAACCCGGATGCTTTCATGAGGCGGCTTCTCATCTAACCCTAACTTGATCCTTAATATTTATGAACTGACCCGAGATAAAACCCGACTTTTTACGACCTAACCCGGATGCTTTCGTGAGGCGGCTTCTCATCTAACCCTAATTTGAACCTGAATATTTATGATCTGACCTGAGATAAAACCCGACTTTTTACGACCTAACCCGGATGCTTTCATGAGGCGGCTTCTCATCTAACCCTAACTTGAACCTGAATATTTATGAACTGACCCGAGATAAAACCCGACCTTTTATGATTTAACCTTAGTGCAAACGCCGCTGTTAAAGCGATATAGTAAAAAAAACTCGATTAAAATTTTATCTTGTTCGCTAGACCAATTAATTTCCAAATATTATAATTAAAACATACAATCACTACACTGGCGCACCGTCAAAAATCGTGCTTGCACTATCCCAACGTACAGAGCGTCCGCTTCAGAAAATACGGTGCCGTATTTTTTGCGCCGAACGCTCTGGAGGAACACACTCCGATTTGCAAGTACATACACGCTTTGTCGCGGCAAAGCTCGCCGTCAAATTACGGCCACTCTTTTGCGGTACCGCTTTGTAGGAAACCAAAGCTTTAGTGAAACGCCGCTGCCCCAGAACTCTGTCCATATTCCTCTACTGTGTTAATTTATGCGGGTAATAAAACCGGCAAGGGTCGGATCGGCCTGCATGCTTTTAGAGGTAAAAAACCGCTTTAGAATGTTTTTGGTATATCTTTTTTAGATAATTTTGGGGGAAATAATTTGCCTGAGATGCCAATTAAAAAAGCCTACATTTAATTGTATTTTTAGATTCTTGAATTTTGTACATGGATTAAAAATCTACTATTTCTTGAAATTGTATACATTATGTTAGATAATTAAGGAATAAAAAAGATGAAAATAGCAATTATAATTAGAAAAAAAATATTTTAATGTTATTAAGACTTTGTAAATATCTGTAAAAACTGTACTGAATCGTGTCATTTCTGAAACTTGTATACTGAGTGATTAGAATTTAGTAAAAAATTAAAAAAATGTTTTAATGTTATTAAGACCTGTGAAAATTTGTAAAACTGTACAGAATTGTATTATTTTCTGAAAATGATATACTGAGTGTTTAGAATTTAGTAAAAATTAAAAAAATGTTTTAAATTTGTTAAATCATGTGAAATCTTGTATAAAATGACTAGAACCGTTCTTAATCATGTCATTTCTGAAAATTGTATACTGAGTGTTTAGAATTTAGTAAAAAATTAAAAAAAATGTTTTAACGTTATTAAGCCCTGTGAAACTTTGTAAAAAATGACTAAAACAGTCGCAAATCGTCCTATTTTCTTAAAAGTGTATACTGAGTGTTTAGAATTTAGTAAAAATTAAAAAAAATGTTTTAAATTTGTTAAATCATGCGAAATCTTGTATAAAATGACTAGAACCGTTCTTAATCATGGCATTTCTGAAAATTGTATACTGAGTGTTTAGAATTTAGTAAAAAATTAAAAAAAATGTTTTAACGTTATTAAGCCCTGTGAAACTTTGTAAAAAATGACTAAAACAGTCGCAAATCGTCCTATTTTCTTAAAAGTGTATACTGAGTGTTTAGAATTTAGTAAAAATTAAAAAAAAATGTTTTAAATTTGTTAAATCATGTGAAATCTTGTATAAAATGACCAGAACCGTTCTTAATCATGGCATTTCTGAAAATTGTATACTGAGTGTTTAGAATTTAGTAAAAAATTAAAAAAAAATGTTTTAACGTTATTAAGCCCTGTGAAACTTTGTAAAAAATGACTAAAACAGTCGCAAATCGTCCTATTTTCTTAAAAGTGTATACTGAGTGTTTAGAATTTAGTAAAAATTAAAAAAAATGTTTTAAATTTGTTAAATCATGTGAAATCTTGTATAAAATGACTAGAACCGTTCTTAATCATGACATTTCTGAAAATTGTATACTGAGTGTTAAGTATTTAGTGAAATGGTGGCTATTTAGTTAATTCGTGACTTGTTTTGTACAGATTCTTTAGCATTTCTTAAGAACCGAAAAAGAAAACAGAAAAGAAAAAATAAAAGAAAAAAACAACTCCAAGTGTCTTTGCGAACAATCGGCAATAAAATAGAGTATTTCAGTTTTTAATTTTTCGTAAATAAAAGTTGGTTAGATTAATAGTCTCTGTGAATATAATAACATAAACAAAGTGATATGCCGTAAATTTAGGAGTACAGTATAAATTATGCCTCTATTAAAATATACCGCAATAACTAACTACCAAAGGATTTTTGATATTTTGAATATATTTGATGCTCATAGCATTATCACATTTCCAAAGGCTCTAAATTTTAGAAAAATGTTCTAATAGAATATGTCTATCAATATAAAGTAAAGGTATTGTTAGGTTTTTTTAAAAAATACGACCTACAACAGTCTCTGCTACAGCATGGCTGACTCTGTAGAAACTTCTGTGAAACCATAATAATTATATCAATAATCGAGTTGTCGTTATGATAATATTTTCTTCCAATATCCGACTCCACTATCCATAAAAGTTATGTTAGAAAATTCATAATTATTGAGCGCATTGTAATTTTTAAAAAGAAATTCACTTCACACACAAAGATGTAGCCATTCAATCCATGAAAATAATGCAAGTCAGTATGCGTATGTTATGGCTAACTGTTTAAATGTCTATTCCTTCCACGTTTATCGGAAGAAATACTTTTTTTATACTAGTATTTTAGTTGAAAATAAGATCATAAATCATCTATACAAAACAAGCGTCCCTTATGGATTTGAACGAAAATCATAGATTCGACTATTTTCATGAAAAATAAATCTAAGTACGGAATAATGCAGGAAGATTATCTATTTTCTTGGTTTAGAAAGTGATGTAGTTAAGATTTATAACTTAGGAATAAATAAATTATTATTAATCTTTTCGACCTATTTCTCTTGCATATTTAATTTCTTTGATAGTAAGAACTAATCTTTTTATTTTACAAAGTAAAAAAAAAAAGCTAAAGATCGACGTTGTCAGTCAGGTATAAGAACTGATTTAACACGATGGTTTTTGTACAAACGTTCACATACAATTGTATGCTTTTTAACCGATTGTGTCGGAAAAAATGACGATTTATAGATTAGATATTTAGACGAAGAGCTAACCTTCTCAATAAAGTATTGATTATTGCCCTGCTAGCTAGACAACACTTTTTATGTTAGTCAAAAAAAAATTTTTTTTTTCGGACGCTATTACAGATTTCATCGTTAACTAACAAACATTAAGACCAAAAAATTAGCGCGCAAGATGAAATGTATAGGTTCACTTCATTTCTACATTATTTTACAACTCTCAATCGCATTAAAAACAAGATCGAATAAAAAACAACTTATGACATATGGACGAAAAATGTTTTTCGGGCTATTTAGGTTAGCGACCGCATTACGTCTGAAATACTACATTTTTCGAGCTTATAACATAATTTACTATTTTAACGTTAAAATAGGGGAAATGATGTATCAAAATGGATACTTTTTTTTGTCGGTCACGAGATTATAGTTTCTTTTAAAATGAACTCTAATATTTACAACACAAAATATCCTTTAAACCACATTAGTTTAAAACTCGTCTGTCGCTTTCCCTCTATTGTGAGTTTGATTAAAGTATAGCGTAGTATATATTTAGATGAATTTCGCAAATGTTGAATACTTTCAAAACTGAAAAAGCCGCCCTTTGCAATAAATATCTCCGCAGAGTTAGGTACCCTGCAGATTAAGGGTATTTCAGCGGATAATCATATACAAATTCAAAGATTTTGTCTATTTTAATGGATTAACAAACAATATCTATAGGATGACTTTACTGATAAAAAAAAAATAACAAAAATCCATAAAGTCTAGGCTCACATGAAATTCCATAAAGAGCAGCTGCATAGCCTTATCACATCAAACTATATTTTTATTTCGTTCTATTGTCAAAAGTCTGTGTTTAGGAGATTATCGTTCATTTTAAAATGAACTCTAATATGTACATCACCATAAACTACCTCTTAAGCCGTCGTAAAAATACACTTTTCGATTTACCTCTATATTGATTTTCTAATATTAAATATCTACAATAGTCGAAATTCGCTCGCTAATACCTATGTATGCAAGGTTTCTTCAAAAAATGACAATTTTGTTGTTTAATGGCTTGAAAAAATGGAAAAAGGAGGTTTTTGCATCCATTTATTTCCAGATGAGTGTTAAAAATACTTATAAAACTCGGTATACCGAAGATCAAACATTAATGAGAGGGTTGAGTCCTGTTTGCCAAATCCTGATTTTTAATTTGACGTTGGCAACGGTACAATTTTTTAACATTTATCATAAGAGGCGTATATTTTTGGAGCTTAGATCTACCAGTTTATCCACGCCCCATTTATTGTTAGTGCTTTAGTAATTTTACTTTCCAATTATTTTTTACCAAAACGCGTAGTTGAAACAGTGTCTATATCAGACGATATAATAAATTTTAAGGATTAATTTGCTTACAAATACACTTTAATTTATTTAGGCTAAAGCAGCCAGACATATACTGGAACTACGAAAACCCTATTACAATTTGGTTGCCTAGAGAAAATTTTGTAAAAAACATAGCTTTCTACACAAATGCTTGCACATTATGTACCTATCATTTTAAGATACCTGGCGACATCAATGTAAGCATTGACATAATGACGCAAGATATAGATAGGTACTAGAATATTCAAGATTTCTATTAACGATACACTTCAGCATACATGCGAGATGTCATTAATGTCTACGGAAGGCAACAGACATACCAGCTATTTTTACATGGGATTCCATAGACTTGGACGCTTCTTGTTTAGAAATATTTGATGTCATCTTGAGGAGTTCCGTATTGAAGCATCAAACCTACCTGCCAAATAATTGACGAAATATGGGATATCATAAAATATGCCCCCCCCATCGAACTAAATGATCCTATAAACCAGCTTCACAGACCGTAATTTGTGATGCTAACACGATTAATACGCAATAGAACAAGATTAAGAAACAAAATTTAAAGTAGCTCTTTATCACACGAAAATAATTAAATAATTTACGGTTACAGAACAATAATTATTTTAAAAAGCTGTATAACTAAATATATTATGTTATTAGGAATATTCTGTCTAAAGTAACAGCTAATCTTAGTCGAAAATGAGATCGTATTATTGATTGTTGAATTCGTTAGGTATGAAATAAAATTAGAGATTTCGTCTATTTTTTCACGATTAAAAAAGAATACCTCTATTTAGCTAAAAAATGAAACGATTACAGTGGTAGATTAATTCACTTTACCAAGCATGTAAACTACTAATTTTGCAATAAATATCTTCTATATTTCTAGGTAGGTTTACTCGAAAATGTGGGGCTATTTTCATCAAAAATCCCGATACGAAATTGAAAAATTTGCCTATTTTTGTCGGTTTACAAAGTGATAGTGGAATATTGGTTTGATCAAAGAACAATAATTATTTTAAAAATGTTGCATAATTAACTAAATGTCGGTATTATCAGGCAGGCAAGAAGTTATTTATCTGAATCTTATTTGTACCATTAGCGTTTATATACAAATGTTAGTGGTTTTCAAAAATTGATATCTCGGAAATTATTAGGTTTAGACTTATAATACGCTTATTAAAAAATAATGACTACTTTATGCAAAATTCAAAAATATTATAAGATGTAGGATATCCCAGTAACTTAACCAAAGATTTTCGGTCTTCGTAAAGCTTTATACGTTTCTTCAGCGTACCAAACATTCACTTTTTTTAAATATTGACATCGGGTTAGGATTCTGAACATAGGATTAACATCACTCCAATAGTGAACATGTTGCGTTGTCACAGTTCCATTCGTCGAAAAGTAAACAAAACCGTTTGAGCTACGTGGGGAATAAATAAAGTTGGCTTGTTGAAAAATTTTAATATTTATTAAGGTAAAAGACTATAAATATATCGATACAACACTTTGGCATTTCTAATACTACAAACATGAATATCTAAAATGTGATATTTACAACCGTCAACTCTCTCTCCCTTCTCTAATTTTGGTACACCAATGCTGTCTTCTAAGTTTATAATATATGGCGTCCTGCAGTTTAATTCCGAAAATGTTTTAACTAAAAATTCCTCTTTAACACATCCTTTAACGTAAATAATGTCTGCGTCTATCAGATTGTTGGATATGATATTATGTAGTTCCTTGTAATCGGTATCACCATAATTATAAAGGATACCATGATGATTTCCAAATAGATATTTGACTTGTTTCTTGCAAGCCTTACTTAAGGTGTCGAATGGTTTAACTGGTTTAAAAAAGTAACTTTTCATACTATTCCCATCATAAATAGCCAATTCTTTCGCGCAAAATTCAGGTATGTTAAATCCTTGAATATCGACTACAACGAACTTCATTGTCTGAAGACTCAAATCAAACAAGTATATTTTCATATTTTTATCGCTCTTAAGTTCGATTTCAAAAGCACACCCCCACTTTTCGATAATTTCACAGTCTTAGCACATAGATCTTATATTTTTATTTACGATCAATTCATCTTTATTCGCCAATCGTCTCAAACGAGTCTGCTTTTGAAAGTAATATAGCCTTAGTATTCAGAAAATATTAATGATATCGGAGCCTAAAACATCCTTGACACTAAAAAATCATTGTGTTTCCTAACAAAACCCATCATCTTGTCTATTTAGCTTGCTTTCCTATTGTTTAGCAGGTTAAATAAAATTATTATTTCGCTCTTTTTGTCTGTACTGAATCGTTAGGGGAATACGTTTCTAGTTCTATAAGAGAGACAGTTAAAATTTATGTAAGCAATCAAAAATCCTACACTATGAGATACTTAGTTAAAATTTCATATTTCCTTCCTGGGTCAGGCAAAATTTGTGATGTGTCGGACAAAATTTATAAAAATACAAAAAAAAAATGCTGGATGCATTTTTAGCGTGACTTTCTATTTAATACCATCTTATTTCAAGGTATAATTCGGTTGTCAAAATGAGAATAAAATAATTTTCCCATGGTTTATGTCATCTTAAAAAAGTCAAAAGGTTATATTCTGTAGAGGGTCAGATACATTTAAATTTAAATATTTTCTCCAAGAAGAATTTTAAGATAGTATTATAGTAAATAAAAATTCTATACCTCCAATATTTCATGGAAACATATCGTGTTCTAGCGACATAACCCAAAAGTACCTCTATTCAGAAACGCATCGTACTTTTCTTGTCAATAATTGTCTCATTGTCCCATCCATTACATTATTATAATCTTAAAGCACCTGTTACCAGCATTATCTGTTTTTATGGTTTTCATAAAACATAGCGATTACCAATGAAAATTAAACGAAAACTTAATAAATAACTTTTTTTTTCAACTGAAATAGACTGATTTTCGATGGAAAAATGTTACTTTTAACTAAAAATGAATATAAGACATATACGCAATGATATTTAGAATAAATCAATCTTTTCTAAAATTACTATGAAATATTCACAAAATCGTTTCGTTATAACCAAAGTAGCAAGGCTTGCAGATTTCGTATAGAGTTCAAACGCGATACTGAGATGATCTTTTTTTTTTTATATTTTTGTAGGATAATGCACCACTACGTTGTAAGTACTTGAGAGAGGACTTTCTTGAAAAATCCTCAAATTTCTCTGCAGTTTGACGCGCCCCCCTCAGGTTTGTTCAGGTTTCTCAAACGTTTGAGAAACCTGAACAAACCTGAGGGGGGCGCGTCAAACCTGAAACCGATTGCAAGGAGCACTAACCTTAGTACATGTAATCAAACCTGAGCTACCCTGAAAGATTATGATGAAACCCGACTCTCTACATGCAATCAAACCTGAGCTACCCTGAAAGATTATGATGAAACCCGACTCTCTGCATCGTAACCATTGGAGTGGAAAAAAAAAAAGACTATAAATATATCGATACAACACTTTGGCATTTCTAATACTACAAACATGAATATCTAAAATGTGATATTTACAACCGTCAACTCTCTCTCCCTTCTCTAATTTTGGTACACCAATGCTGTCTTCTAAGTTTATAATATATGGCGTCCTGCAGTTTAATTCCGAAAATGTTTTAACTAAAAATTCCTCTTTAACACATCCTTTAACGTAAATAATGTCTGCGTCTATCAGATTGTTGGATATGATATTATGTAGTTCCTTGTAATCGGTATCACCATAATTATAAAGGATACCATGATGATTTCCAAATAGATATTTGACTTGTTTCTTGCAAGCCTTACTTAAGGTGTCGAATGGTTTAACTGGTTTAAAAAAGTAACTTTTCATACTATTCCCATCATAAATAGCCAATTCTTTCGCGCAAAATTCAGGTATGTTAAATCCTTGAATATCGACTACAACGAACTTCATTGTCTGAAGACTCAAATCAAACAAGTATATTTTCATATTTTTATCGCTCTTAAGTTCGATTTCAAAAGCACACCCCCACTTTTCGATAATTTCACAGTCTTAGCACATAGATCTTATATTTTTATTTACGATCAATTCATCTTTATTCGCCAATCGTCTCAAACGAGTCTGCTTTTGAAAGTAATATAGCCTTAGTATTCAGAAAATATTAATGATATCGGAGCCTAAAACATCCTTGACACTAAAAAATCATTGTGTTTCCTAACAAAACCCATCATCTTGTCTATTTAGCTTGCTTTCCTATTGTTTAGCAGGTTAAATAAAATTATTATTTCGCTCTTTTTGTCTGTACTGAATCGTTAGGGGAATACGTTTCTAGTTCTATAAGAGAGACAGTTAAAATTTATGTAAGCAATCAAAAATCCTACACTATGAGATACTTAGTTAAAATTTCATATTTCCTTCCTGGGTCAGGCAAAATTTGTGATGTGTCGGACAAAATTTATAAAAATACAAAAAAAAAATGCTGGATGCATTTTTAGCGTGACTTTCTATTTAATACCATCTTATTTCAAGGTATAATTCGGTTGTCAAAATGAGAATAAAATAATTTTCCCATGGTTTATGTCATCTTAAAAAAGTCAAAAGGTTATATTCTGTAGAGGGTCAGATACATTTAAATTTAAATATTTTCTCCAAGAAGAATTTTAAGATAGTATTATAGTAAATAAAAATTCTATACCTCCAATATTTCATGGAAACATATCGTGTTCTAGCGACATAACCCAAAAGTACCTCTATTCAGAAACGCATCGTACTTTTCTTGTCAATAATTGTCTCATTGTCCCATCCATTACATTATTATAATCTTAAAGCACCTGTTACCAGCATTATCTGTTTTTATGGTTTTCATAAAACATAGCGATTACCAATGAAAATTAAACGAAAACTTAATAAATAACTTTTTTTTTCAACTGAAATAGACTGATTTTCGATGGAAAAATGTTACTTTTAACTAAAAATGAATATAAGACATATACGCAATGATATTTAGAATAAATCAATCTTTTCTAAAATTACTATGAAATATTCACAAAATCGTTTCGTTATAACCAAAGTAGCAAGGCTTGCAGATTTCGTATAGAGTTCAAACGCGATACTGAGATGATCTTTTTTTTTTTATATTTTTGTAGGATAATGCACCACTACGTTGTAAGTACTTGAGAGAGGACTTTCTTGAAAAATCCTCAAATTTCTCTGCAGTTTGACGCGCCCCCCTCAGGTTTGTTCAGGTTTCTCAAACGTTTGAGAAACCTGAACAAACCTGAGGGGGGCGCGTCAAACCTGAAACCGATTGCAAGGAGCACTAACCTTAGTACATGTAATCAAACCTGAGCTACCCTGAAAGATTATGATGAAACCCGACTCTCTACATGCAATCAAACCTGAGCTACCCTGAAAGATTATGATGAAACCCGACTCTCTGCATCGTAACCATTGGAGTGGAAAAAAAAAATTTTTCAACTCTTCATACGACGAAAAAACAACCGTTAATTAATATTGCTTGTTTTCTAAACCATACTAATAAGCCCTTTTTAATATACCAACCTGAAAGATAAGAATACGGGGTTTTCTGTGTGAATTTAACTCTAGAAGGAACAAAATTGCAGAGAAATTTGAGGATTTTTCAAGAAAGTCCTCTCTCAAGTACTTACAACGTAGTGGTGCATTATCCTACAAAAATATAAAAAAAAAAAGATCATCTCAGTATCGCGTTTGAACTCTATACGAAATCTGCAAGCCTTGCTACTTTGGTTATAACGAAACGATTTTGTGAATATTTCATAGTAATTTTAGAAAAGATTGATTTATTCTAAATATCATTGCGTATATGTCTTATATTCATTTTTAGTTAAAAGTAACATTTTTCCATCGAAAATCAGTCTATTTCAGTTGAAAAAAAAAGTTATTTATTAAGTTTTCGTTTAATTTTCATTGGTAATCGCTATGTTTTATGAAAACCATAAAAACAGATAATGCTGGTAACAGGTGCTTTAAGATTATAATAATGTAATGGATGGGACAATGAGACAATTATTGACAAGAAAAGTACGATGCGTTTCTGAATAGAGGTACTTTTGGGTTATGTCGCTAGAACACGATATGTTTCCATGAAATATTGGAGGTATAGAATTTTTATTTACTATAATACTATCTTAAAATTCTTCTTGGAGAAAATATTTAAATTTAAATGTATCTGACCCTCTACAGAATATAACCTTTTGACTTTTTTAAGATGACATAAACCATGGGAAAATTATTTTATTCTCATTTTGACAACCGAATTATACCTTGAAATAAGATGGTATTAAATAGAAAGTCACGCTAAAAATGCATCCAGCATTTTTTTTTTGTATTTTTATAAATTTTGTCCGACACATCACAAATTTTGCCTGACCCAGGAAGGAAATATGAAATTTTAACTAAGTATCTCATAGTGTAGGATTTTTGATTGCTTACATAAATTTTAACTGTCTCTCTTATAGAACTAGAAACGTATTCCCCTAACGATTCAGTACAGACAAAAAGAGCGAAATAATAATTTTATTTAACCTGCTAAACAATAGGAAAGCAAGCTAAATAGACAAGATGATGGGTTTTGTTAGGAAACACAATGATTTTTTAGTGTCAAGGATGTTTTAGGCTCCGATATCATTAATATTTTCTGAATACTAAGGCTATATTACTTTCAAAAGCAGACTCGTTTGAGACGATTGGCGAATAAAGATGAATTGATCGTAAATAAAAATATAAGATCTATGTGCTAAGACTGTGAAATTATCGAAAAGTGGGGGTGTGCTTTTGAAATCGAACTTAAGAGCGATAAAAATATGAAAATATACTTGTTTGATTTGAGTCTTCAGACAATGAAGTTCGTTGTAGTCGATATTCAAGGATTTAACATACCTGAATTTTGCGCGAAAGAATTGGCTATTTATGATGGGAATAGTATGAAAAGTTACTTTTTTAAACCAGTTAAACCATTCGACACCTTAAGTAAGGCTTGCAAGAAACAAGTCAAATATCTATTTGGAAATCATCATGGTATCCTTTATAATTATGGTGATACCGATTACAAGGAACTACATAATATCATATCCAACAATCTGATAGACGCAGACATTATTTACGTTAAAGGATGTGTTAAAGAGGAATTTTTAGTTAAAACATTTTCGGAATTAAACTGCAGGACGCCATATATTATAAACTTAGAAGACAGCATTGGTGTACCAAAATTAGAGAAGGGAGAGAGAGTTGACGGTTGTAAATATCACATTTTAGATATTCATGTTTGTAGTATTAGAAATGCCAAAGTGTTGTATCGATATATTTATAGTCTTTTACCTTAATAAATATTAAAATTTTTCAACAAGCCAACTTTATTTATTCCCCACGTAGCTCAAACGGTTTTGTTTACTTTTCGACGAATGGAACTGTGACAACGCAACATGTTCACTATTGGAGTGATGTTAATCCTATGTTCAGAATCCTAACCCGATGTCAATATTTAAAAAAAGTGAATGTTTGGTACGCTGAAGAAACGTATAAAGCTTTACGAAGACCGAAAATCTTTGGTTAAGTTACTGGGATATCCTACATCTTATAATATTTTTGAATTTTGCATAAAGTAGTCATTATTTTTTAATAAGCGTATTATAAGTCTAAACCTAATAATTTCCGAGATATCAATTTTTGAAAACCACTAACATTTGTATATAAACGCTAATGGTACAAATAAGATTCAGATAAATAACTTCTTGCCTGCCTGATAATACCGACATTTAGTTAATTATGCAACATTTTTAAAATAATTATTGTTCTTTGATCAAACCAATATTCCACTATCACTTTGTAAACCGACAAAAATAGGCAAATTTTTCAATTTCGTATCGGGATTTTTGATGAAAATAGCCCCACATTTTCGAGTAAACCTACCTAGAAATATAGAAGATATTTATTGCAAAATTAGTAGTTTACATGCTTGGTAAAGTGAATTAATCTACCACTGTAATCGTTTCATTTTTTAGCTAAATAGAGGTATTCTTTTTTAATCGTGAAAAAATAGACGAAATCTCTAATTTTATTTCATACCTAACGAATTCAACAATCAATAATACGATCTCATTTTCGACTAAGATTAGCTGTTACTTTAGACAGAATATTCCTAATAACATAATATATTTAGTTATACAGCTTTTTAAAATAATTATTGTTCTGTAACCGTAAATTATTTAATTATTTTCGTGTGATAAAGAGCTACTTTAAATTTTGTTTCTTAATCTTGTTCTATTGCGTATTAATCGTGTTAGCATCACAAATTACGGTCTGTGAAGCTGGTTTATAGGATCATTTAGTTCGATGGGGGGGGCATATTTTATGATATCCCATATTTCGTCAATTATTTGGCAGGTAGGTTTGATGCTTCAATACGGAACTCCTCAAGATGACATCAAATATTTCTAAACAAGAAGCGTCCAAGTCTATGGAATCCCATGTAAAAATAGCTGGTATGTCTGTTGCCTTCCGTAGACATTAATGACATCTCGCATGTATGCTGAAGTGTATCGTTAATAGAAATCTTGAATATTCTAGTACCTATCTATATCTTGCGTCATTATGTCAATGCTTACATTGATGTCGCCAGGTATCTTAAAATGATAGGTACATAATGTGCAAGCATTTGTGTAGAAAGCTATGTTTTTTACAAAATTTTCTCTAGGCAACCAAATTGTAATAGGGTTTTCGTAGTTCCAGTATATGTCTGGCTGCTTTAGCCTAAATAAATTAAAGTGTATTTGTAAGCAAATTAATCCTTAAAATTTATTATATCGTCTGATATAGACACTGTTTCAACTACGCGTTTTGGTAAAAAATAATTGGAAAGTAAAATTACTAAAGCACTAACAATAAATGGGGCGTGGATAAACTGGTAGATCTAAGCTCCAAAAATATACGCCTCTTATGATAAATGTTAAAAAATTGTACCGTTGCCAACGTCAAATTAAAAATCAGGATTTGGCAAACAGGACTCAACCCTCTCATTAATGTTTGATCTTCGGTATACCGAGTTTTATAAGTATTTTTAACACTCATCTGGAAATAAATGGATGCAAAAACCTCCTTTTTCCATTTTTTCAAGCCATTAAACAACAAAATTGTCATTTTTTGAAGAAACCTTGCATACATAGGTATTAGCGAGCGAATTTCGACTATTGTAGATATTTAATATTAGAAAATCAATATAGAGGTAAATCGAAAAGTGTATTTTTACGACGGCTTAAGAGGTAGTTTATGGTGATGTACATATTAGAGTTCATTTTAAAATGAACGATAATCTCCTAAACACAGACTTTTGACAATAGAACGAAATAAAAATATAGTTTGATGTGATAAGGCTATGCAGCTGCTCTTTATGGAATTTCATGTGAGCCTAGACTTTATGGATTTTTGTTATTTTTTTTTTATCAGTAAAGTCATCCTATAGATATTGTTTGTTAATCCATTAAAATAGACAAAATCTTTGAATTTGTATATGATTATCCGCTGAAATACCCTTAATCTGCAGGGTACCTAACTCTGCGGAGATATTTATTGCAAAGGGCGGCTTTTTCAGTTTTGAAAGTATTCAACATTTGCGAAATTCATCTAAATATATACTACGCTATACTTTAATCAAACTCACAATAGAGGGAAAGCGACAGACGAGTTTTAAACTAATGTGGTTTAAAGGATATTTTGTGTTGTAAATATTAGAGTTCATTTTAAAAGAAACTATAATCTCGTGACCGACAAAAAAAAGTATCCATTTTGATACATCATTTCCCCTATTTTAACGTTAAAATAGTAAATTATGTTATAAGCTCGAAAAATGTAGTATTTCAGACGTAATGCGGTCGCTAACCTAAATAGCCCGAAAAACATTTTTCGTCCATATGTCATAAGTTGTTTTTTATTCGATCTTGTTTTTAATGCGATTGAGAGTTGTAAAATAATGTAGAAATGAAGTGAACCTATACATTTCATCTTGCGCGCTAATTTTTTGGTCTTAATGTTTGTTAGTTAACGATGAAATCTGTAATAGCGTCCGAAAAAAAAAATTTTTTTTTGACTAACATAAAAAGTGTTGTCTAGCTAGCAGGGCAATAATCAATACTTTATTGAGAAGGTTAGCTCTTCGTCTAAATATCTAATCTATAAATCGTCATTTTTTCCGACACAATCGGTTAAAAAGCATACAATTGTATGTGAACGTTTGTACAAAAACCATCGTGTTAAATCAGTTCTTATACCTGACTGACAACGTCGATCTTTAGCTTTTTTTTTTTACTTTGTAAAATAAAAAGATTAGTTCTTACTATCAAAGAAATTAAATATGCAAGAGAAATAGGTCGAAAAGATTAATAATAATTTATTTATTCCTAAGTTATAAATCTTAACTACATCACTTTCTAAACCAAGAAAATAGATAATCTTCCTGCATTATTCCGTACTTAGATTTATTTTTCATGAAAATAGTCGAATCTATGATTTTCGTTCAAATCCATAAGGGACGCTTGTTTTGTATAGATGATTTATGATCTTATTTTCAACTAAAATACTAGTATAAAAAAAGTATTTCTTCCGATAAACGTGGAAGGAATAGACATTTAAACAGTTAGCCATAACATACGCATACTGACTTGCATTATTTTCATGGATTGAATGGCTACATCTTTGTGTGTGAAGTGAATTTCTTTTTAAAAATTACAATGCGCTCAATAATTATGAATTTTCTAACATAACTTTTATGGATAGTGGAGTCGGATATTGGAAGAAAATATTATCATAACGACAACTCGATTATTGATATAATTATTATGGTTTCACAGAAGTTTCTACAGAGTCAGCCATGCTGTAGCAGAGACTGTTGTAGGTCGTATTTTTTAAAAAAACCTAACAATACCTTTACTTTATATTGATAGACATATTCTATTAGAACATTTTTCTAAAATTTAGAGCCTTTGGAAATGTGATAATGCTATGAGCATCAAATATATTCAAAATATCAAAAATCCTTTGGTAGTTAGTTATTGCGGTATATTTTAATAGAGGCATAATTTATACTGTACTCCTAAATTTACGGCATATCACTTTGTTTATGTTATTATATTCACAGAGACTATTAATCTAACCAACTTTTATTTACGAAAAATTAAAAACTGAAATACTCTATTTTATTGCCGATTGTTCGCAAAGACACTTGGAGTTGTTTTTTTCTTTTATTTTTTCTTTTCTGTTTTCTTTTTCGGTTCTTAAGAAATGCTAAAGAATCTGTACAAAACAAGTCACGAATTAACTAAATAGCCACCATTTCACTAAATACTTAACACTCAGTATACAATTTTCAGAAATGTCATGATTAAGAACGGTTCTAGTCATTTTATACAAGATTTCACATGATTTAACAAATTTAAAACATTTTTTTTTAATTTTTACTAAATTCTAAACACTCAGTATACACTTTTAAGAAAATAGGACGATTTGCGACTGTTTTAGTCATTTTTTACAAAGTTTCACAGGGCTTAATAACGTTAAAACATTTTTTTTTAATTTTTTACTAAATTCTAAACACTCAGTATACAATTTTCAGAAATGCCATGATTAAGAACGGTTCTGGTCATTTTATACAAGATTTCACATGATTTAACAAATTTAAAACATTTTTTTTTAATTTTTACTAAATTCTAAACACTCAGTATACACTTTTAAGAAAATAGGACGATTTGCGACTGTTTTAGTCATTTTTTACAAAGTTTCACAGGGCTTAATAACGTTAAAACATTTTTTTTAATTTTTTACTAAATTCTAAACACTCAGTATACAATTTTCAGAAATGCCATGATTAAGAACGGTTCTAGTCATTTTATACAAGATTTCGCATGATTTAACAAATTTAAAACATTTTTTTTAATTTTTACTAAATTCTAAACACTCAGTATACACTTTTAAGAAAATAGGACGATTTGCGACTGTTTTAGTCATTTTTTACAAAGTTTCACAGGGCTTAATAACGTTAAAACATTTTTTTTAATTTTTTACTAAATTCTAAACACTCAGTATACAATTTTCAGAAATGACATGATTAAGAACGGTTCTAGTCATTTTATACAAGATTTCACATGATTTAACAAATTTAAAACATTTTTTTAATTTTTACTAAATTCTAAACACTCAGTATATCATTTTCAGAAAATAATACAATTCTGTACAGTTTTACAAATTTTCACAGGTCTTAATAACATTAAAACATTTTTTTAATTTTTTACTAAATTCTAATCACTCAGTATACAAGTTTCAGAAATGACACGATTCAGTACAGTTTTTACAGATATTTACAAAGTCTTAATAACATTAAAATATTTTTTTTCTAATTATAATTGCTATTTTCATCTTTTTTATTCCTTAATTATCTAACATAATGTATACAATTTCAAGAAATAGTAGATTTTTAATCCATGTACAAAATTCAAGAATCTAAAAATACAATTAAATGTAGGCTTTTTTAATTGGCATCTCAGGCAAATTATTTCCCCCAAAATTATCTAAAAAAGATATACCAAAAACATTCTAAAGCGGTTTTTTACCTCTAAAAGCATGCAGGCCGATCCGACCCTTGCCGGTTTTATTACCCGCATAAATTAACACAGTAGAGGAATATGGACAGAGTTCTGGGGCAGCGGCGTTTCACTAAAGCTTTGGTTTCCTACAAAGCGGTACCGCAAAAGAGTGGCCGTAATTTGACGGCGAGCTTTGCCGCGACAAAGCGTGTATGTACTTGCAAATCGGAGTGTGTTCCTCCAGAGCGTTCGGCGCAAAAAATACGGCACCGTATTTTCTGAAGCGGACGCTCTGTACGTTGGGATAGTGCAAGCACGATTTTTGACGGTGCGCCAGTGTAGTGATTGTATGTTTTAATTATAATATTTGGAAATTAATTGGTCTAGCGAACAAGATAAAATTTTAATCGAGTTTTTTTTACTATATCGCTTTAACAGCGGCGTTTGCACTAAGGTTAAATCATAAAAGGTCGGGTTTTATCTCGGGTCAGTTCATAAATATTCAGGTTCAAGTTAGGGTTAGATGAGAAGCCGCCTCATGAAAGCATCCGGGTTAGGTCGTAAAAAGTCGGGTTTTATCTCAGGTCAGATCATAAATATTCAGGTTCAAATTAGGGTTAGATGAGAAGCCGCCTCACGAAAGCATCCGGGTTAGGTCGTAAAAAGTCGGGTTTTATCTCGGGTCAGTTCATAAATATTAAGGATCAAGTTAGGGTTAGATGAGAAGCCGCCTCATGAAAGCATCCGGGTTAGGTCGTAAAAAGTCGGGTTTAATTTCGGGTTATTTTGTAAACAGCACCAC
The DNA here is from genome assembly GCA_963920685.1 of Polydrusus tereticollis. Lineage (NCBI taxonomy): Eukaryota > Metazoa > Arthropoda > Insecta > Coleoptera > Curculionidae > Polydrusus > Polydrusus tereticollis. The sequence continues at coordinate 48,090,902 of OY987330.1, forward strand.
CGAACCACCCGGGTTAGGTCATAAAACGCACCACCGAACCACCCGGGTTAGATCATAAAACGCACCACCGAACCACCCGGGTTAGATCATAAAACGCACCACCGAACCACCCGGGTTAGTTGCACCACCAGCACCACCAGCACCACCTGGTCCAGCTCTCTTAGTTTTCCTCTACTAACCACGTCTTATAGTTTTCGAATTGCGCGTTTCCGAAAAGTTTCCTATTCTGGGGACCCACAAATATTCCCTCTTTAATTTTAGTGTCACTGATTCTAAGGAACTTTTCTTTTAAATAACTAAAAGCACGGCCTTCTTTGACCATGGCCTTCACAAAATTTTTCGTAAGTCCCGATGTTAAATGAAATGGCGATAGTAAAATCTTTTCTAGAGGAACTAATGGCGCGCTGGCTACGTTTTTCTTTTCTGGCTCAAAATACTCTCGGTGGCCAAATTTTCTTTATGTAGTGATCCGATCGTGCTCGACTGTCCCATTCGCAGAGGAAGCAGCAGTGTTTCGTATAACCTAGCTGCATTCCAAGCAAAATCGCCACAACTTACAACTTTTAAATCCCCACAAATTTTTCAATTATATCTTTCATATTGTATGGTCTCCAGTAACAATTGGGACTGGAGGCAACTTGTTTCATTATAGAATAACACAGCTTTAAGACTTACTTTTGAGGAATCAATGAAAAGTCTCCAGTCTTTTGGATCATAGTCGAGATTGAAAGCTGCCATTAATCCCTCAATGTCCCTACAGGCTACTAGGCTAGTTTTTCTGACGGCTTCGGTACACAGAAACTTTTACTTAATCTTGAAGTAAGTTTCATTGTCGCAATCGAGAGGCCAATAGTTCGGATTTTTTCTTAGGCAATTCCAAATCCCTTATAAGGTCACTTAATTCACTTTGATTTATTTTATGAGGCTTTTTACTGGGAAGTTCAGAGACAACATCGGAGTCTTGCGAGGTTGATGGGTCGGCGACATTTTCCAGTACACTACCGTTTGAATAAATTGGATCATCATCAGAATCAAGGCTATATTCCTGAGGTGGATTAGGTACAGGCAACTCATTACTAGCCTATAGCTGATTGTAAATTTGGATACTGTATCGCAGACCTTTTTTTCTCCGAAAAGCCTTTTTTGATGGGAGGTGTCAAACAAAAGTAACAGTCAGTAACGTGGTCTTTCGGTTCTCGCCAGATCATAGGAACAGCAAAGGGCATCTTACGCTTCTTTCCACTTAGCCAGCCGCGGATGTTGGACGCACATTTGTAGCAGCCCAATTTTCATCCTGGTCTCCAATTTTACAGCCAAAATACAAGTGGTAAGTCTTTTGTATTAATGGGCTAAGTGTACGTTTTTGTTTCACAAAAGTCACTTCACCACATATATAACAAAAATGATCCGGCTTATTTAAGCAAACTCGCGACATGTTGCTCAAAACTCTAATTTCTCTAATACGAACAGTTCTCAGTCAACTGGTGGTTGAAATACAACTAACTAACAATTTAGGATTTATGTTATATGTATTTAAACCCCTTATAAAGTACACCTGGTATAATAAATCCAGGTACTTCTCATTTAATAGTCGAATTTTCCCATACATTACGGGCAGGTATAATAATAATAACAATTAGCATGGATCTATAAAACCGGAGCCAACTGAGACTTTTTCAAGACAGATTGTTAGTTAGTATAATAAAATAAGTAAGATTTTGCTATTTTGGTCTCGGAAACATTTTTGCTGTTCCCCAGTGTTACCTAAAGTTCTCTACTGACCCAACCCTGATTGCCAGTAGTCGGTGTCGGTACCCATTATACGACAGTGTTCTTTCTACCTTTTCTATGTTTTCGACTTTTTTTGGGTTGTGATTATGATGGGGTTGTGATTATGATGTGGTTGTTATTATGATGGGGTTGTGATTATGATCGGGTTGTGATTATGATGGGGTTGTGATTATGATGGGGTTGTGATTATGATGGGGTTGTTATTATGATGGGGTTGTGATTATGATTGGGTTGTGATTATGATGGGGTTGTGATTATGATGGGGTTGTGATTATGATGGGGTTGTGATTATGATGGGGTTGTGATTATGATGGGGTTGTGATTATGATGGGGTTGTGATTTATGATGGGGTTGTGATTATGATGGGGTTGCGATTATGATGGGGTTTAGTCTATTTTAGAAAGTTGTAGAGTAATAAAAGCTTATTAGGTATGAGTAGATAAGCTATCTATGTTTCAACTCAAAACTCCATAAGAAATAACATGGAGCCGAAAACCTGCATTTTTGGTGCCATTTTAGGGCGTGGCACTTTTCCTGGAAGCCGCCATCCTCTATTAACCTAAGTGGAACCCAGCTACTATCGCCACCTAGTGAGTGACGTCATAACTGTTCCATGCCGGTAATATAGGGCCCTATTGACCTGTGTGGAACCCTCCACTGCTGCCACCTAACCCCCCACACATTATTCTAACCTAACTTTTGTCCCAACGGAACCCAGATCACGTGTTACCCCGATTATATAGTAATATCATTGTAGGGGTGCCACCTAACGGGGAGAGATGTACGTACCTGTAATCTTGAGACCTGTAGCACCACCTGCTTTTCATATAAGGCATCTTGTTTACCGCGATGGTAGGTATGACGTTGTAAATCAGTTAAAATATTTTAAAATATAATAATACCATAAAAAAGTTTTTGTCCTCGGTGGGATTTGAACCATAATCCTCTGGGGCCGAACCTCAAAGCCTTGCAAAATACGCTACGAGAGCATATAGATTAAAAGAGTTGATCAATGTTGATAAGCTAAAAATATGGGGGACCCGGCAATTATAACGTATAGGTGGAACAAAGGGCCCAAGTGTGGAGACGATGGCAAATGGCGGCAGCCATAGTTGTTTTTGTCTACATAATATTGCTACATCTGTTGCAGTATGCATGCGCCATAACATGTCATTAATGAACATTGTTAGAGGCCGCGTGGCATGTAATTAGACAACTGGGGATCTAGTATGTCCTTTTTGCAAACAGTATTTTCAGACGCCATCTATAATTACGTTCGCGCATACCCCCGCCATCTGGGTACTACCTGAACTTATGCAACCAGAAGCCCCTATCAGCAAATATTGCCTTCACCAATTTATTAACAAACCTAAGTGTGGCGATGATGACAAAATGGCGGTAAACCTAGCTTTTATAATGCATTCACCATTTTATCGACAAACCAGTACTAATGGCGTTGCCAAACCAATATTTCCCCTTATTCAACATAAAAATTGTCGAAACGGCAACACCGCCGTTCCAATACTAAAAATTTAAGAAAATACGCTTAGGCCATATTGTAATAGCCGTTCGCAACAGTAACTAGGTAAAACAAAGAACCTTAAGTGTGGTTATAGGGATATATTATTATCGATACCAATTTATTAACAAATCTTAAACCTTAAACTGAACCAGGGTTCCATCAATTTAGAACGAAATAAAAATTCGACACAAGACACTTATCGCCAATCTTGTATATAGGTACAATATATTATAAGTTCAAAATTTAGCGAAAAATATTTACAGTTAAAACTAAGGATTAGAAACATTTACCGTGCAAGAATAGGCATATCTACATACAATTAAAAAACTAGGACTAGAAACATTTATATTAGGAACATTACCGCACAAGAAGGCATATCTATATACAAACTTAAAAACAAACAAAAAAATGAATGGAAAAAGACATTGGCGGGTATGGGCATTTGAACAGAGTAATCATACCTTATTTCAGCTCCTATATCAAAAAAAGGATTCTTTATTTACAAAAGAGCATTCCTTCTCCCAAGGATCGTTGAAAAACGCTTCTAATCAGTCCATTCTATTCAATTAGGGAAATCAGGAAACACTTCAGGCTATATTCCATGATAACAATCTAAATCCATGCCTTCACTCGATACTGCCGCTCACTCCTCGACCATACAATATACATTTTACAATTCTTCAAAGAAAAAAAATCCTTTTTTGGCACAATAATAATGACAGTGACAATATTTTTCAGAAAAAAACCGGTGTATGATTCGTTGTCATAACATTTTATTAATAAATATATTTTCTGTTTTAAATTTATTACGATTACAACATTAGTAGAAATATCAGTTTGTTGACTTCGATGTAGTTAACCTTGATATTAAATGCAACTAAATAGTATTGCCGTTATTATTATAGGTCAGTCGTTGAAAACAATATTTAAATTTATTTACAATTGTACAAAAAACAAAGCAGCTCGCTTCTATAAATAATAATATGTATACAAGGTAAACCGAAAAGTTGGGTATGAATATAGATAAATTATTAATAAAGTTTATAGGTACATTGTTTCCTAATTATACCGGTTAACCCGACTAAGTTTAATTTTTCCTATAATGACGTATATTGCAAACAAGTAAGATCTGGGAACTTCATAAAAATAAATTAATATACATTAGATGACCTTTCTAAATTCTGAGAATTGTTGCGACATTGAAATACCTTATATTATACGGTTCACTGCACATTTTATTCCTCGAATAATATTTAAAAAATACCAAGAGTAGTTGGATAACTAAGTAATTGTATATAACATTCAACCTGGTACAATGCCAAGGTTACACCGGTAACCGTGAAAAGAGGCATACATCAAAGCTTTGTATCAAGAACAGAATAGCACACAAAACATCAAGAACCAGTAAAACAAAGTATAGAAGAAAATAAGTTAAGTTTTGATTTGATCATATCAAGAAAATGTATAGCAGAAGGAGACCAAGAAGAATATTTGAAGAAAGAAAAATCAAGAAAACATGACACAGCTAGACTAAGAAAAACATTATTATACGAAACCAATAAACCAATAGAAAAGAAAGGATAAAAATTACATGAGGTGCGATTACAAACAAAGATCCGTAGAATCGTACAACAAACGGTGTCTACCAGTTGTAGTTTTCGAAGATTGTAATAGTTTTAAATACCGAATGATACACTGTCAAATTCGAAAAGTTCAGGCATGACCAATCACAATATACTACACCTCTACTATACTTCTCATTATTCCTAAATCGATGGGGATTATAGAGAGATCGTCACAACTAAAGAACTCAAAATAGCGGTGTGCCAGGGAGTTGAGCTGGATTTGCAAAAAATCTTTGTATCTGCTGATATAAAATAAATTGACATAAAATTGTTTAAAAATTAGACCCCGTTTCCTTTATACTAAAAGACTCGGGAAAAATTAGAGAAAACATTAGAAGACACTTAAGTTGACTTTAATCTAATAGATTGATATAGAGAATCGATATATCTAGGTATATACTCATAAATATAGAAATGGTAAAATCAAGAGCCAGGAAAGGCCTTTTAGATCGCTCCTGTTAATATTAATACCAAAAGTTAGTGGTAGCGTAGGAAAACTGTCATTGACTAAAAACAAAAGATTGCTACCCCCATTATGCCCCCAAATGTTTATTGTCCCCTCAACAATTCCTGTTATAAACTCCCAACACCCCACCGTCTCTATAATTAAATAAAACATTATATTCACTTGCACATAAATAACAGTCTTTAAATGGATAGCTAAAATATTGAGATAAGTCAGGTATCTTGTAGAGTACAAAGGTTTTCTGTGAGCATAAAAAATAGAAATAAGCAATACATTACAAATGAAGAAGGCTATATTTTATAGTCTGCATATGAGGGAAAATAAAAGGTCACATAAAAAGACAGTTATCACTAACCTCGTATATATACTACATTTGGATATAAAAAACCAGCGCAAAAAATAAAATGGCATATCGTCAAGTTCAAAAGACCCTGTATATAATAATATTTGGAGTACAGTGTACTACTTAAATATATAAAACAAAAAATATTTTCAGATTAAAAATTATAAAATAAGCCATTCATTTTCCTGCAATTATAAATTTGAAGACCGGTAAATCCTGAGAAGGTCAAAAGCAGCATACACGAGTCAAAGGTCAAAGCAGTACCATTTTACTAATTCATCAACAGTAATCTGATATACTTACTTACAAAGTCAATTTTTAGGATTACTGTTCTGTTAGTCGTCTCTTTTGAGAACCCTGTATGGAAATTGAAATAAATAATTAGGATCCGTCTATTTAATAAATAAACAAGTTCTCATTAATAAATAATTACGAACAAAATATTATACTAAACCTTTACCTATATAGGCACAATCTAGCTATGAGTTAAGTGTCCAAGTTTCCCCATTTTAAAAATGTATTAAAATATAAATAATTGCATTTTTATCCGCTTTATTACAGATATTAAACATGAAAATATTGTTTAAAGAAAAACCACATATTGAAAGGTCAAAAATTAACATGAATAAAGCATTATCTAAACAAGACTCGTAGGTAACTGACGATCTGCATGATGATGTTACATTTTTAATTATTATAAACAATTTTAAATTATTTCTTCTTCTTATACAGAGCCAGAGAAAAGCACTTGTCTATCTAAGAAATAAAATAAATTAAAAATATGTTGGAAACACTACATTAGGAATATACCATGAAAAATATATATCTATCTTAAAAAATAAAAAATGTTCCCCATAAACGTCCATGAAAAATAATACTCACAAATCAACTTGTAGGGTTGCAGATCCCGTGTTCATTTTAAACTTTCCAATATAACTTAAGTGGTATATCAAAGCAGTAAAAAGGGCATAGCCAAAGATTACTTAAATTTCAACTGACTGAATGTGCTTGGTATGTACCTAAATTGATTGATGTAAATTAGGATTTGAACAACAGAAGCTCGATAAGGAATGATCGTCTATAGATGTACTATGTCATTGCCCTTACATAAGACACCCTCAGCATGCGGTTGGTCGATGAACCAGGAGGCTTGACTTCATGAACATCAGAAGTAAATCAAACTTACTTACAAATATAATAAAATTTACAGGATTATCGTTCAGTCAGTACTCCCTTACGGTGTCGCTACCTGATGCATTGTAAAAAAAAAAAAAGTCAACGTTTTAAAAAAAATTCAGGCTCTTTAGGATAAAAATAAAAATGTTTAATAATTATAGCAAAATTATCATGATTTATAGTGATTCATACTTTACACCAAGACTTACGAATGTCCAAGAATACGTAAAAAAGTAATTCAGATTAAATTATTTATTATCAAGGAACATATTGCAATGTGACAAAATGTAAGGTAAAAGTCTAAAAATATAGTACTTTGCAAAAATTATACAGTAAGCAATGAAAGTATCATTCAAAATTTTCAATAAACATTCAAGGATATCCAAGTATGTATATTATTTATTAACACAGTTGTATGTAATAATATCAAAAAAACTAAGGTTTACTAGAGCACACAGTATACAGCATGATAGAAATACTTTGCATATTTCATATTCTAATTTAATAAAAGAATAAAACATAATTATAGTTTAAAGCCAAGCCTATAAATATTATTCTCAAAAGAAAAGGTACCTTGCTCTGTACGAAAAGTAATTAGAAGTGCTAATATTCAATCATGAAAATACTATGGTAAGTTAAGGATACTGATATAGGTTCATAAAAATAAATAATAAAAAAAGACAACAGGCTGTTATTTTAAGTTATATAAAGATGTAGAATATTTCCCCAAAGAGAAAGCTCTTGTAAATTTTTCACAAGAAGCAATAGACAATTTAATAAAATGTAGGCACCTGTATAAATTAGGAAAAAAATTGAACTAAAAATACGCACCAATAATAAAAACATTTTAAAAATGTGCGTGTAATAAGATAAGATACCTATATATAGGAAACAAATATTGAACGTTTCGAACCCCACAACTAACCCTGTATATACATTTACAAACATCGAAAATTAAGCAAGTTAAATAAACTAAACATATACCTTAGACCTGTTCAACAGACCTGTTCCCCCGGAACAGGCCTGTTGAACAGACCTGTTCCCCCGGAACAGACCTGTTCCAAAGTTTTTTTCAGAAGCTTCCCCGAACCATGTTGTCGTAGATATAAAATTTCTGCAAAAATTGACGAACTTTTCATTTCCTTCATTTGAACGGTACCTTAACGTAGCGTTTATCTGATAAAAATTTGGCTTTTTAGCTTTATATTCTAGGTTGTAAGTAGAACTTTGATTTTTTTTTTTTGTATCTTACATTTGATAAATATTAAATGTTTAACCCTCTTCGTTTTAAAAAGCCGTGCTTGTATCGACTTTACCTATCGTTTTATATAATTACTAATAATCAAATATCAAAATGTACCTATATCAGAAACGGGTGACTAGAAAAACACCAGTTTTGTTAACAATGTATCAACATAATTAGACATCATTGTGTATTAAATTTTAATAATTTAGCTAAATAGTTTTTGGAAAAATGTGATAAAATAAAAATGACTTTTTTATTAGCTTCCCCCGTATGCACGTTGTCTTTTATAGAATAAATTAATACAATTTCGTCTTTGGTAGATACATACATTTCTCTCTGATCTACACATAATTTAAATATGTTTATAATATTTCTCGTTACTCTAAAATTTCTACTGTTTCAGTATTCAAACTATATGCATTTTAATATCAAGGCTACCTAAAATTAGATAATCTATTTTATGCAAAAGTTTAGGAGTATCGGGTATTTTTACAAATGTCATAATCGACTTAATTATATGCCAAGTGCAGAATATATTTTAAAATGACCACTTTCCATGTGTTGAATTGGATTTTACTGTTTCTCTACAGTACTTTTAATTCCCACAAGGTATATGTTTAGTTTATTTAACTTGCTTAATTTTCGATGTTTGTAAATGTATATACAGGGTTAGTTGTGGGGTTCGAAACGTTCAATATTTGTTTCCTATATATAGGTATCTTATCTTATTACACGCACATTTTTAAAATGTTTTTATTATTGGTGCGTATTTTTAGTTCAATTTTTTTCCTAATTTATACAGGTGCCTACATTTTATTAAATTGTCTATTGCTTCTTGTGAAAAATTTACAAGAGCTTTCTCTTTGGGGAAATATTCTACATCTTTATATAACTTAAAATAACAGCCTGTTGTCTTTTTTTATTATTTATTTTTATGAACCTATATCAGTATCCATAACTTACCATAGTATTTTCATGATTGAATATTAGCACTTCTAATTACTTTTCGTACAGAGCAAGGTACCTTTTCTTTTGAGAATAATATTTATAGGCTTGGCTTTAAACTATAATTATGTTTTATTCTTTTATTAAATTAGAATATGAAATATGCAAAGTATTTCTATCATGCTGTATACTGTGTGCTCTAGTAAACCTTAGTTTTTTTGATATTATTACATACAACTGTGTTAATAAATAATATACATACTTGGATATCCTTGAATGTTTATTGAAAATTTTGAATGATACTTTCATTGCTTACTGTATAATTTTTGCAAAGTACTATATTTTTAGACTTTTACCTTACATTTTGTCACATTGCAATATGTTCCTTGATAATAAATAATTTAATCTGAATTACTTTTTTACGTATTCTTGGACATTCGTAAGTCTTGGTGTAAAGTATGAATCACTATAAATCATGATAATTTTGCTATAATTATTAAACATTTTTATTTTTATCCTAAAGAGCCTGAATTTTTTTTAAAACGTTGACTTTTTTTTTACAATGCATCAGGTAGCGACACCGTAAGGGAGTACTGACTGAACGATAATCCTGTAAATTTTATTATATTTGTAAGTAAGTTTGATTTACTTCTGATGTTCATGAAGTCAAGCCTCCTGGTTCATCGACCAACCGCATGCTGAGGGTGTCTTATGTAAGGGCAATGACATAGTACATCTATAGACGATCATTCCTTATCGAGCTTCTGTTGTTCAAATCCTAATTTACATCAATCAATTTAGGTACATACCAAGCACATTCAGTCAGTTGAAATTTAAGTAATCTTTGGCTATGCCCTTTTTACTGCTTTGATATACCACTTAAGCTATATTGGAAAGTTTAAAATGAACACGGGATCTGCAACCCTACAAGTTGATTTGTGAGTATTATTTTTCATGGACGTTTATGGGGAACATTTTTTATTTTTTAAGATAGATATATATTTTTCATGGTATATTCCTAATGTAGTGTTTCCAACATATTTTTAATTTATTTTATTTCTTAGATAGACAAGAGCTTTTCTCTGGCTCTGTATAAGAAGAAGAAATAATTTAAAATTGTTTATAATAATTAAAAATGTAACATCATCATGCAGATCGTCAGTTACCTACGAGTCTTGTTTAGATAATGCTTTATTCATGTTAATTTTTGACCTTTCAATATGTGGTTTTTCTTTAAACAATATTTTCATGTTTAATATCTGTAATAAAGCGGATAAAAATGCAATTATTTATATTTTAATACATTTTTAAAATGGGGAAACTTGGACACTTAACTCATAGCTAGATTGTGCCTATATAGGTAAAGGTTTAGTATAATATTTTGTTCGTAATTATTTATTAATGAGAACTTGTTTATTTATTAAATAGACGGATCCTAATTATTTATTTCAATTTCCATACAGGGTTCTCAAAAGAGACGACTAACAGAACAGTAATCCTAAAAATTGACTTTGTAAGTAAGTATATCAGATTACTGTTGATGAATTAGTAAAATGGTACTGCTTTGACCTTTGACTCGTGTATGCTGCTTTTGACCTTCTCAGGATTTACCGGTCTTCAAATTTATAATTGCAGGAAAATGAATGGCTTATTTTATAATTTTTAATCTGAAAATATTTTTTGTTTTATATATTTAAGTAGTACACTGTACTCCAAATATTATTATATACAGGGTCTTTTGAACTTGACGATATGCCATTTTATTTTTTGCGCTGGTTTTTTATATCCAAATGTAGTATATATACGAGGTTAGTGATAACTGTCTTTTTATGTGAACTTTTATTTTCCCTCATATGCAGACTATAAAATATAGCCTTCTTTATTTGTAATGTATTGCTTATTTCTATTTTTTATGCTCACAGAAAACCTTTGTACTCTACAAGATACCTGACTTATCTCAATATTTTAGCTATCCATTTAAAGACTGTTATTTATGTGCAAGTGAATATAATGTTTTATTTAATTATAGAGACGGTGGGGTGTTGGGAGTTTATAACAGGAATTGTTGAGGGGACAATAAACATTTGGGGGCATAATGGGGGTAGCAATCTTTTGTTTTTAGTCAATGACAGTTTTCCTACGCTACCACTAACTTTTGGTATTAATATTAACAGGAGCGATCTAAAAGGCCTTTCCTGGCTCTTGATTTTACCATTTCTATATTTATGAGTATATACCTAGATATATCGATTCTCTATATCAATCTATTAGATTAAAGTCAACTTAAGTGTCTTCTAATGTTTTCTCTAATTTTTCCCGAGTCTTTTAGTATAAAGGAAACGGGGTCTAATTTTTAAACAATTTTATGTCAATTTATTTTATATCAGCAGATACAAAGATTTTTTGCAAATCCAGCTCAACTCCCTGGCACACCGCTATTTTGAGTTCTTTAGTTGTGACGATCTCTCTATAATCCCCATCGATTTAGGAATAATGAGAAGTATAGTAGAGGTGTAGTATATTGTGATTGGTCATGCCTGAACTTTTCGAATTTGACAGTGTATCATTCGGTATTTAAAACTATTACAATCTTCGAAAAATACAACTGGTAGACACCGTTTGTTGTACGATTCTACGGATCTTTGTTTGTAATCGCACCTCATGTAATTTTTATCCTTTCTTTTCTATTGGTTTATTGGTTTCGTATAATAATGTTTTTCTTAGTCTAGCTGTGTCATGTTTTCTTGATTTTTCTTTCTTCAAATATTCTTCTTGATCTCCTTCTGCTATACATTTTCTTGATATGATCAAATCAAAACTTAACTTATTTTCTTCTATACTTTGTTTTACTGGTTCTTGATGTTTTGTGTGCTATTCTGTTCTTGATACAAAGCTTTGATGTATGCCTCTTTTCACGGTTACCGGTGTAACCTTGGCATTGTACCAGGTTGAATGTTATATACAATTACTTAGTTATCCAACTACTCTTGGTATTTTTTAAATATTATTCGAGGAATAAAATGTGCAGTGAACCGTATAATATAAGGTATTTCAATGTCGCAACAATTCTCAGAATTTAGAAAGGTCATCTAATGTATATTAATTTATTTTTATGAAGTTCCCAGATCTTACTTGTTTGCAATATACGTCATTATAGGAAAAATTAAACTTAGTCGGGTTAACCGGTATAATTAGGAAACAATGTACCTATAAACTTTATTAATAATTTATCTATATTCATACCCAACTTTTCGGTTTACCTTGTATACATATTATTATTTATAGAAGCGAGCTGCTTTGTTTTTTGTACAATTGTAAATAAATTTAAATATTGTTTTCAACGACTGACCTATAATAATAACGGCAATACTATTTAGTTGCATTTAATATCAAGGTTAACTACATCGAAGTCAACAAACTGATATTTCTACTAATGTTGTAATCGTAATAAATTTAAAACAGAAAATATATTTATTAATAAAATGTTATGACAACGAATCATACACCGGTTTTTTTCTGAAAAATATTGTCACTGTCATTATTATTGTGCCAAAAAAGGATTTTTTTCTTTGAAGAATTGTAAAATGTATATTGTATGGTCGAGGAGTGAGCGGCAGTATCGAGTGAAGGCATGGATTTAGATTGTTATCATGGAATATAGCCTGAAGTGTGTCCTGATTTCCCTAATTGAATAGAATGGACTGATTAGAAGCGTTTTTCAACGATCCTTGGGAGAAGGAATGCTCTTTTGTAAATAAAGAATCCTTTTTTTGATATAGGAGCTGAAATAAGGTATGATTACTCTGTTCAAATGCCCATACCCGCCAATGTCTTTTTCCATTCATTTTTTTGTTTGTTTTTAAGTTTGTATATAGATATGCCTTCTTGTGCGGTAATGTTCCTAATATAAATGTTTCTAGTCCTAGTTTTTTAATTGTATGTAGATATGCCTATTCTTGCACGGTAAATGTTTCTAATCCTTAGTTTTAACTGTAAATATTTTTCGCTAAATTTTGAACTTATAATATATTGTACCTATATACAAGATTGGCGATAAGTGTCTTGTGTCCAATTTTTATTTCGTTCTAAATTGATGGAACCCTGGTTCAGTTTAAGGTTTAAGATTTGTTAATAAATTGGTATCGATAATAATATATCCCTATAACCACACTTAAGGTTCTTTGTTTTACCTAGTTACTGTTGCGAACGGCTATTACAATATGGCCTAAGCGTATTTTCTTAAATTTTCAGTATTGGAACGGCGGTGTTGCCGTTTCGACAATTTTTATGTTGAATAAGGGGAAATATTGGTTTGGCAACGCCATTAGTACTGGTTTGTCGATAAAATGGTGAATGCATTATAAAAGCTAGGTTTACCGCCATTTTGTCATCGTCGCCACACTTAGGTTTGTTAATAAATTGGTGAAGGCAATATTTGCTGATAGGGGCTTCTGGTTGCATAAGTTCAGGTAGTACCCAGATGGCGGGGGTATGCGCGAACGTAATTATAGATGGCGTCTGAAAATACTGTTTGCCAAAAGGACATACTAGATCCCCAGTTGTCTAATTACATGCCACGCGGCCTCTAACAATGTTCATTAATGACATGTTATGGCGCATGCATACTGCAACAGATGTAGCAATATTATGTAGACAAAAACAACTATGGCTGCCGCCATTTGCCATCGTCTCCACACTTGGGCCCTTTGTTCCACCTATACGTTATAATTGCCGGGTCCCCCATATTTTTAGCTTATCAACATTGATCAACTCTTTTAATCTATATGCTCTCGTAGCGTATTTTGCAAGGCTTTGAGGTTCGGCCCCAGAGGATTATGGTTCAAATCCCACCGAGGACAAAAACTTTTTTATGGTATTATTTATATTTTAAAATATTTTAACTGATTTACAACGTCATACCTACCATCGCGGTAAACAAGATGCCTTATATGAAAAGCAGGTGGTGCTACAGGTCTCAAGATTACAGGTACGTACATCTCTCCCCGTTAGGTGGCACCCCTACAATGATATTACTATATAATCGGGGTAACACGTGATCTGGGTTCCGTTGGGACAAAAGTTAGGTTAGAATAATGTGTGGGGGGTTAGGTGGCAGCAGTGGAGGGTTCCACACAGGTCAATAGGGCCCTATATTACCGGCATCGAACAGTTATGACGTCACTCACTAGGTGGCGATAGTAGCTGGGTTCCACTTAGGTTAATAGAGGATGGCGGCTTCCAGGAAAAGTGCCACGCCCTAAAATGGCACCAAAAATGCAGGTTTTCGGCTCCATGTTATTTCTTATGGAGTTTTGAGTTGAAACATAGATAGCTTATCTACTGGTATGCAAAGGGACTACAGAGTGACCCAACGAATATTTAAGCCACTTTCATATTTTAGCATTGATTTCATTGCAAAATTCTTTCTTTTCATCAAGTGCAGGTAGTACCACCCGGGTTTGGGTCAATTTATGGTTTTTGTCTATTGTTATCCATTCACAAACACTGAAAATGGTGTGACAAAGGCGTGCTGGTAGGATATTCGTAAAAAGGAAAGAATTTTATTTTAACAGAATAAAAATTAGGCATTATGTAGGGTTAGCTACACTTATTTTTTATTAAACTTTTTTAAAAAAATACATTATACAGAAATTAAATTATGCTCGTAAAAATTATAATAAATTAAATTATACTCGTAAAAAGGAAATAATTTTATTTTAACAGAATAAAATTTAGGCATTATGTACATAGTATTAGGTACACTTTTTTTTTATTAAACATTATAAAAAAAATACAAAATACAAAAATACATTATACGGAAATTAAATTATGAAAAATCATAATATTCTTCGTCATCTGAGGAACTGTCATCTCATCTTGACGTAATAATTAATGGGTCGACGGTCCGATCGATCAGGTGGTCAAGATCCCACATTTTCTTCTCTTCTTTAATGACATGATGGACTGCTTTTCGCCAGTTCTCTGGTGTCACTTCCTTAATGGCTTGATCAAACAGTAGCTTAACGTCTTTCATTTTGAATGTCGTGTTGTGTCTTGCTACAAATCCTTTCACTTGCGCCCATATAAGTTCTATAGGATTTAGTTCGCAATGATATGGCGATTTAATTATTTTTATCAAATTATCTTCAAATTCAATACTTTTGTTGGTTAACCTTGTTTTCTCCAAGATGAAGTTGGAATCTTCTCTGTGCGTCGTGAATGATAGCTTGTGTTATCCATAACTACTACTGAATCAGCTGGAAGATATTTTATCATTTCACCAAAATAGTCCTCAAAACCATTCGAATTCATGTCCTCGTGGTAATCTCCCGTATTGAACGACTGAAAGGTTAGTAAACCTTTTTTTAAAAATCGCTCTTTGCTTCCAATATCAACTATAATTAGTCTCTTCCCTTTACCTGAAGGCACCTTAATACCCGTTGACAGGCCTTCCATGAAAGCTTGGCGAGCACTGGTTATATTTTTGTCTTGCCACAATTTTGGTACTATATAACCTTCATTAATCCACGTCTCATCAAGATGAAAGATTTTCTTCTGCTCTCTTCTGTACTGCTTTATACTTCTCAAGTATTTTCGTGGCCAGCAAATAATTTCATCGCTTTCCAGTAAAAGTGATTTACGGTTGTGCTTTTCCCAGACAAAATCCATATTTTTTAAAGTGGTCCTTAAAAGTTTTCTAGTTATAAACGTTTACTATCATCTGGCCAAGCTCCATTAAAATCTTATCTAGGGTGGGTATTTCTTCTTTAAAATAAAAAGAGTGAACTTTTCTTCGCACTACACTTTCGGTTTTTTCATCAAGGACTTTTACTGGTCTGCCTGGACTTTTCTTGGGAGGTTCCACTTGATCTGCTGTCTTTCTCTCCCGCAATAATTTAAAAACGGTGGAATTTCCAACTCCAGTCATTCGGGAACATCGGTCGACAGTTTCTTGTACAGTAAAATTCGGATTATCGTATTTTGTGCAATCATGTACATTTAAAATAATAACTTTTTCACTCACTGATAGTGGAGAATTATTGGAACATCTTTTTGTCGGTGCGAATGTCGCCATTTTATTACTAATCTTATAATACTATGAACACTATATATGGCTTAAGAGCAAATACTGATGCGTTAAACTAAACAAATATACTTATTAAGGTCATACACACACGCGATATATGAAGTTTATTCCAAATTACCACCTCTTTATATGATCCAGTCAAAGAGGCCAGAGCCAAACTCGGTACCTGTTAAATGATACCTGTTAAACCCAAAACGTAACTTTATAATCTACTACCTAACTAATCCCTACACAATTTTTCGAGGCCAGAAAACATACCTTTCCTAATCCTCTTAGGCAATTACTAAATTTTATTATTACAAACAATTCTATTATTATAATACTAAAATTTTTGGTTAGTTATATATAATTTAATGCACTAAGTTTACCTGCGCCTATGGCCGACACCGAAATTGAGCCGAACTGGACGGAATTTCCCATTTTATTACTCTACACCTTTCTAAAATAGACTATAGATACCTAACTCTGCTGGCAATCAAATTGTATGCCATATTTTGAATTTTGAAAAGGCAACAAAATTTTTTGTTAATCGTCGGGCAATCAGATTGTCAATCTGATTGTTAATCTGATTGCTTGAATATTTCCTCCTGAACGAGCCTCTTTTGTACTTACGTCCAGGTTTATAAATACGTTTTGACGGTTTAAAAGCAGTGCCAGGCGCGGAGAATTCTAGAAGAACGTTATAAAAACTAACACCACCGGAGTAAATATCAACACTCCATTCTAGCTGACTCCAGGCAGAAGTTGCAAGTTGCCATTCACCTTGATCCACTAAATCTTTTAGTTTCAGGGCATCTGCATTTAATAAGTTATACTGCTGAGTGTTTAAAATTCCCTAAAATGCAACAACATCTAAAGGCTCTTTTACATGGTCACATCAGTTCTCACTTCTCAGTTCAGTTTCAGTTTTTCAGTCAGGTTTTTCTATGTGTAAAAACTACAAACTGAAACGGAGGCTGTGCTGTACTGTTTTCTTCCACTCTTTCTTCAGCGCCAAAGCTAAGGCTTCTGCAATCCATGAGCTATTGCACAATCACGTGTGCATTTTTGAACAGTATCTACGATATGTATATCACACGTACACTTTGAAAGCTCAGAAAACTCTACTAATATTACACAGAGAACTGATAGGACTGAGAACTGATAGGACGTAAAAACTTTAGACACGAAAGGCCTCGCTCATTTGTGGGTAAACATGACACTAGTTTAGTGAAAAATAAAAAAAGAACGTTGATACATTATGATGAATCGCCCTGTACAAGACGCCGGGATTGTTTGATAAAAGAAAAACATTGGGGCCGTGCCGTTTCAAAACGTCATGACAAGAAATGATATAAATATATATAAAATATCACCATTATGTGATATATTGACGCGTTTTAGATTCTAAAGCGCGTAAAAACTTTAGACACGAAAGGCCTCGCTCATTTGTGGGTAAACATGACACTAGTTTAGTGTCCGGAATGGTGTTTTGCAATAAATTGTTATAGGATACCTATGCCTAAATAAAATAATACATTTTTCCCAATTTACAAAGATTAGCGGATCAGTCTTGCATTTCTAACTAGTTCTCTATGTTAAAAAAATGGTTGATAGCATTAAAAACAAACACCTACTTATCAGATAAAAATGTTTTATGTTTACCAAATAAATAAAGTTCTTTTAAATTGTCGTACAGCCGCACGACGGATTTCAACGTGGTTTCTCATGTCATTGCGTGGTGCGTGCGTCCAAACAAGATATTTTATTTAAATATTAAAACACCTGAGGTCGTAATCCTGAATAAATCTATTTATAAACCAAACTGAAAGTTTTGTTTTTCAACAGACCACACTCACTCTGACTTATTTTACACTTATTCAGTCCTTTTCCTTCAAGAATAATAACAAATAACCGATAATTAATGAGTATAAAAACCAACGCATAATACCAATAACTAACTAACCTTACTTTCTTTAAAGGTTTGATCCAATTCTATTCTATGCCTGAACGATCATTTCCAGCCTGTCAATTAAACTTTGAACTTGGCAAGGACTGTTGCAGTGTTAAATTAGTTGTGCGACCGTTCGGGGGACTGTACTGATACGGTTTGAAGTTGAACAATTTATGAAAATGGTTCAATACACAAATCAAGAAAAAGTGATATACTGATTTACGATGAATGCAGGTCAAATGCTATAAGGACGCACAAAGAGCTATTCTCATAGAGGAATTTGCGATGACACACTTATTGCAGTTCTGTGCAGACACTTAAGGGAGTATGGCTACTTTGTAAAACCGAAAATGACAGAAGGAACATTGCCACAAATGATAAAAATAAAGCCCAAATTTTACAGCAAGTTGACGATAATCCTAAAATTTCATTAGCGAAAATCAAAGGAAATACTGGCGTTTCCATAAGCCCTTCATCGAGGATGGTACACAACAACAAGTTTCGTCCATACAAAACCAAATGAATTCATAGATTGGAACCAGGAGATCCCTCAGAAAGGTTGGAATCCTTAGCAACATTTTCCGAATCGTATTGCCAAAATGTAAATATCTTGTCCATCATTTTATGGAGCGGTGAGAGTTGCTATCATAGTAATGGAATCTTGAACCGATATAATTGTCGCTATTGGTTCCAGAATCATATTCGTTGGATTAGAGAAAGAGGAAATCAACGCGTTTTTGAAATTAATGTTTGGTGCGGTTTATTAAATGGATATCTCATTGAACTTTATTGTTACGAAGGCACTATAACTGGAAAACGTAGTTTACATTTTCTTCAAGGTACACTTGCATAATTATTAGAAGAGGCACTATATTTGAGTAAATAATGAATATTATGTGGCTGCAGCAGGATGGGGCTTCTGCCCATAATGCTCAAATTGTTAAGGCGGACCATTTCGATAAATAGTGTCCTAATCGATGGTTTGGAACCAACGATTTTTTTCTTTGAGATCACTAAACTTAAAGGATATTGTCTACGAAACACCAGTTGAAGATATGACCAATCTAATAAACAAAATTACATCGGCATGTAGGTATCTACTGCTATAACCCAATAAACTCTATTAAAAACGAGTGAAGTACCTATATTTAATAATAAAATATATTTTAAGTTTAAAATATGGATATAATTATTTGATCAACAAATTAAATTATAAAACAATTGGTCGTCCGACCCCTAAAATGTTGAATTTAATTAACACGGAAGAGAGGCAAGGGGGGTATTATGTCACTTTCGGAAAGTGGGTATCAAAAATATACATAGCTTACGGGCAGTCAAACGATAGATCTATATAGCTAAAATAGATATGTGGTGAAACCAAAATTAAACTGTTTTGTTGGCCAAGCATTTTTATTTTCAAATTAAAAAGGTAATAATCAATATCCGTAGTGCGAACTGTTTCGGGCTCTCCAGAAGCATGATATTTCGAACGAGCATATACCGGGTGATGCATGGCTTAGTTGAACATCGAAAATCCCATGTAAATTTTGAGGTGGCTTAATATTGGCTCCCCTGTACATTTTAGAGAAAACATATATTATAATTTTTTGAAGAGGTCGATATAATAAACCCACGTGCCAAGTTTGAATAAATTTTAATAAGCCAATCTTAACTTATTCAATTAAATGTGATTGCAAAATTACGAAATTTTCATAGTTTAGGTAATAAAGCAAACACCAGCAAATAATTTCTATGACGCTATTGTCAAAAATTGTCGTGGACAAAACGAATAAAGATTATGTCACATTAAAAACACATTTTTTTTTCACCGATCCGGCAATCACACATCCAAAATAAAAGACACCATTTTGTTTTTCTTACTAAGCATTTAATTTAACATAACATATCTAAGACTACAGATTTTCACCAAAACATTAATTAATTGAATGTTTAAAAAACCCTTCATTAACAGCTAAACAATATCCTAACCGATCATAAAATTTATTTCTGACATTACTGAGTTGATATTGAGAAATTCTGTCACATTCTAACGAAATACAGTTTTTTAGCTGGTCTAGATTTACAAATTTTACATCTCCATAAATAAAATTTTTTGAGTGATTCCACAGAAAGAAGTCGTTTGGCGAAAAGTCAGGAGACCTGGCTGGCCAAAGGATTAGATGCCGTGGGCCAATAATATTTCTGTTAAAAATATTTTGCAAGTATTCCCTAACCATGAGAGAATTATGGTCAGGACAACCATCTATTAATCTATTTAATACCAGATCTTCTGATTTTCGCGTATAACTTTTTCTAGTGCGGGTTCAATTCGATTTTGTAATAAGTCCAAATAGGTTACTGCTGTAAGGTTGCCTTCCATAAAAAATGGTCCAATAATGTGATGTCCTACAATTCCCGCCCAAACATTTACTTTTTGTGGATATTGCGTCCGAGTATGAACAAGACGATGTTCATTTTCTTGACTCCAATACCTGCAATTTTAAACATTTGGTTCGTTGTTGAGGGTGAATGTATATTCATCGGTAAAACAAATATTTCTCAAAAAATCCCTATTATTATTTGCTCTTTCCATTATCTCAAAACAGAATACCATTCTCCGTTCTTCATGACCTTGCCGTGGCTCTTGATGTTTTTCATACTTGTTAGGAAAATATTTATGTTTTTTTAAGGTGCGCAACACTGGTTTGATGTTTTCCTACGGCTTGCCCAAGAATCCTTGTGCTAATCATTTTATTTTCCTTCACGTGCAGTGAAATATCAAGATCTCTATTATCCCTTTCTTCAGCTCTATTGACATTTTGAGTTGAGCATTTACACTTATTTATTACAATGCCTTCGGACTCAAATTTACTAATGTTAAGTTTAATTAATGAAATGGAAGGGATAAGCTTATCAGGGAATTTAACTGAAAACATTTCAGATACTGCTCTTAAACTGTTTCATGTATAATAGCACTTAATCATAGTTACTTTTTCCTAGCTATTATTAAAACGCCTTCAATAAAAATGTTGTCACTGACGCTACGTTTCGTTTTGCCAATGCCAAATAATAATTTACTGGTGTTTGCTGTATTACACAAACTATGAAAATTTGGTAATTTCGCCATCACACTTAGTTGACTAAGTTAGGATTGGTTTATTAAAATGTATTCAAACTTGGCACATGGGTTTATTATATCGGCCTCTGCAAAAAATTATAATGCAATTTTTCTCTAAAATGTACAGGGGAGCTAATATTTAGCCAACTCAAAATTTACATGGGATTTCCTATGTTCAACTACCCGGTATACACCTATAGTCAACTAAAATTTGATTTATTTCATTTGGTAAACAAAATATTTACCTATTCGGCTTGACTCGAATGTCACCCACATCTGCGTCAAATGAGCGAGGATTTTCGCGGCTAAGCGCGTTCAAACTTATTCTCGTGATGCAGTTAACCAGGAACGACTGTCAAGTCTGTCACAATAATTATTGGTAAGTAATAGAAAACAAAACTCTAATAAAAGCTGCTAAAACATCTGCATTTTATGTCGTAATTCACCATTTCGTCCCCATTTTGCAACATAGTAGTTAATTTCTAGTTAACGAGTAGTTGGATGAAAAATTATATTTAAAAAAAAATAAATAAAACAATTCTGTGAAGAAGTAAAAGCAATATATCGAAATGCGGCGCTAATTTTGTCCTTCAGCGCTCCTTGACCCACCATATTTTACTGGATCCGCGCCTGTACCGAACTGCCGACCCTATCAATAATATTATTATAACAGATAATAATTTCTGTAGAAACTACACGGATTTGGAAAAAAAGTTAACCAAACAGTTGATTTTTTGAGCAATCTTCAACTCCAAAACTTTTTGT
The DNA here is from genome assembly GCA_963920685.1 of Polydrusus tereticollis. Classification (NCBI taxonomy): domain Eukaryota; kingdom Metazoa; phylum Arthropoda; class Insecta; order Coleoptera; family Curculionidae; genus Polydrusus; species Polydrusus tereticollis. The sequence goes on from OY987330.1 coordinate 48,112,919, forward strand.
ATTTTGCACAAAAGAAAAAATACGTGTAAAGTTCTTTTCATGAAAAATGGTTCTGATTTAATGACTGCAATAAAATGGGTGCTAAGTGTGGTCGTAAATACCCTATAGATTTACAGTATTTGTTGTCGGAGCCGGATTATAATGCTCGGACACGTCAATTTAGTTTTATATATGGTCACATTTTGACGTTATTCGTTTATTTCTTTATGGACATTTGTCAAAAATATGACGACATCGATTTTTTTTTTAAATAGAAATATAGGTACAGCTTGTGATACATCATTTGAAAGCTAATATCTCGTACAGTATGCTCATAAATTTTGGCGAGATTCTGTCATGCTATTTCAAAATGGCGACTGTTAAATTTTTAAAAAAATCCCTATTTAATAAGCGGAAATGATTAATCATTGATGTTGTTTTTACCTTTCAAGGTAAGAGATCTTCATTGTTTCACGTTCTGACATTTTCTGACATTGTGACCTAAAAATAGTTATGGTTTATTAGTTTATTTGTTATTTATTTTGTCAAAAAAAAATAAAAATATAACGAAGCAAAGCAAAACACATCAAAAAGGTGGTTTAACGTGGCAAATGCTGGAAATGTCCTCCACCCTCTACCTGGCATGCTCCCAGACGATGGTAAAATCCGTCGACGGAATTTCGAATGGCCTCAGCCGGTATGTTATATGTCTCCAATCTAATTTTGTTTTTCAAATCTTCAATATTATTTGGCCTATTTTGGTAAACTTTTTCTTTTAAATATCTCCAAAGAAAATAGTCTAGAGGCGTTAAGTCTGGAGACCTCGGTGACCATTCAATTGTACCACGTCGTCCAATCCAGCGACCTGGAAATATCTGATCTAAATATCTTCTCACATTGACACCAAAATGCGGGCACCATCTTGCTAAAACCAAATTGTTTCATTTCATTAGGTATATCTGGATCTACTTCGTTGGGAAAAATTACAGCTAGAGCAGGCCTCAACTCGAAGGTTAAGAAATCCAGGTACCGTTCAGCTGTGAGGTTTCCTTTCAAAAAGAATGTCCCTAAAATTCGGTTATTAATGATACCTGCCCATACATTTACTTTCTGGGGCCGCTGAGTATGCGCTTCAAATATCCATCGTGGATTTTCTTGACTCCAGAAACGATAATTATGTCTGTTAACCACCCCGTTTAAATAGAAAGTAGCTTCATCCGAAAATAATATGTTCTGTGGAAACCTATTATTCTCGTCACACCGTCTCATCATTTCTTCGCAAAATTGCAAATGCTTATCATAGTCATCTTCTAAAAGCTCTTGGACAAGACATACTTTATAAGGGTGGTATTTTTCTGATTTTAAAAATCTTCCAATAGTACCTCTAGATGTATCATGATTTTGAGCCAATGAAACTCTTGAAACATGCGGATTATCCTGCAGAGATAATGCAATATCCAATTTTTCATCGTCGTCTAAAACACGTGGCCGTCCATTCCTAGGCAAGTCCTTTACTGTGTCATGTTCATCAAATTGGTGGAATATTTTACTAACAGTGCCCTGTGAAATTTGATTTTTCGGAGCATTAAATAAAGTGCACACTTCACTTTGATTTCTTATTTTATCTCCACATCCTAACAATATCAATACTTCGATACGCGGCCTTTCCGACAAAACCATTTTTGTTTAGAAAATTGTAAAATAATACTTCGGAAATACCTAAATTAATTTTACAAGTTCACAATGTCACAAAATGTCAGAACGTGAAACAATAAAGATTTCTTACCTTCAAAGGTAAAAAAAACATCAATGATTTATCCACAAATCACCGGTGATTTGTGGATTTATCTAGGTTCTTCAATGTTTCTTTACGTCAGGAGAAACTCCTTTGACATCTGTTGATTATTCGTGATTACTAATTAGCTCTATGGTTTGTAGAAATTTGTAATAAGCTCTTTGCTTGGATGTTTGTGATTCTTACGGATTTAATTTAGAAGTTATGTTGCAAAAATGTTGGCGCTTTTTTGTTAAATATATAATATTTGTGCATGTCAATTTAAGTGCTTCTCTACTATTGTGGGATGGGATTTGGACCAACCAGTCTTTAGGTAACTTGTATGTCCCGATTTGTCTTGATCTTGTATGTGAGTCGGTAATAAGTTGGTTTGTCGATACGTCCGTACGTTCGTAATAATTTCTAATAATTTTCAAAAAAAATTCAACATTTTAAAGTCATTATGTAACACAACATTCATAATGTATATTTCCGCTTATTTAAATAGGGATTTTTTTAAAACTTTTAACAGTCGCCATTTTGAAATAGCTTGACAGAATCGCGCCAATATTTATGAGCATACTGTACGGGATATTAGCTTTCAAATGATGCATCACAAGCTGTATGTTTCCATTTAAAAAAAAAGATCGATGTCGTCATATCTTTGACAAATGTCTATAAAAAATCAAACGAATAACGTCAAAATGTGAGCATATCTAAAACTAAATTGACGTGACCGAGCATTTTCCCCAAAAGTTACAGGTTAAGGCTATATTAATTTTATTCCGGACTTCTGGGCAGCCCTGTGAATGAATATACGTAGGTAATAATTAAAAATTTATATTATTTGGGTTAGCTTTTTAGTTTTCTTAGTTTTTTTTTCATTTGATTAAATCAATATACTGGGTTAGGCATCTGGTTTCATCTATTTATCATAGTGCGCTGTGGAAATAATGATTTGATTTTGACAATTTTAGTGACACATTCGTATATGTCAACAGTTGCAATTTAATTTGTCATGGACAAATTTCCGATAAATCAACGAATTTATGTCGTAAAACAATTCATATTAACTAATTCAGTTGTGCAAGTGCAAAGAAATTTTCGTCGCGAATTTAATGTGGAAAGACACGGAAGAATTCCAACACGCCAAACCATAATGAGGTGGGTAAGAGATTTTGAAGTTAGAGGGAATGTTGCATCAAATTTTCGTGGAGGTATACGTACAGGGTGTCCCAAATTCGAGGGTGACCATTAGGATCTCGGAAACTATAAGAGATACGAAGAAGTTTAAATTATGGCAAAGTTGCACAATTTGGTCCTCAATCTAATGGCATTTAGAAATTTAGGAAATTACGAATACTTCCGGAGATATCCGGAAAAAAGTGAAAATGTGAAAATTGGTTTTTATTTTTTCCTACGGTTATTTAAAGAGCAATTATGAAATAAATTTTACTTTTTCATTGACACTTTTTCTTCTCTACAAAATGGCATTATCAATTTTTGGGTCTGACGTTTCGATGATTGGGGCCCATCATTAACTTAATTTTTTTAAATACGGACCTGGATATTTTATTTCGGATTTCGAAAGCGCTCGTCATTCTAAAAACAGGTATGTATCATACTTGCTATCTCATTGAACGTTTAGACAAAAAAAAAACGATTCAGGGAATATAAATTATAAACAATAGCAAACTTAAAAATTAAAATTTTTTATAAAAATACATAAATATATATTTAACGAAATTAATAAAAGAGTCAAATATCATAAATTAATCATTTATTTTGTTAAAAAATACAATTTAGTTTGTTTTTTAAATAGTACTAATTTTTTATGATTTTATACTTATTTGGTATGGTATTACAGATCATAATCCCATTGTATAATAATGATTGTTTAGCGAAATTACTTCTTATATATTATAAAAAAATTATGAAGCAGAAATATAATCAAACAATACAACTTGACAAAACAAACTGTAAATCAAAAATAAAACAACTACTGATACAACAAGTTTGTCATTATTTAGTTATTGAGCAAATAACAAAACTCAAATAGTATTAAACAACTTAAAAATATTCACATAATAGATATTCAAATTGCAAGCCCTCAGCTTCAATGCATTTTGCACTAAGCCGTTGTAATTTTAGTATCGAACGTTGAATGGACCTAGCAGGAATTGCTCTAATTTCTCGGATTAAATTTTGCTGCAGTTCATGTATGTCATTTGGTATATCTCGATATAAACGATTTTGTAAATATCCCCATAAAAAATAGTCCAGAGGATTTAAATCTGGACTTCTAGCAGGCCATCGCACAGGTCCCTGATTTCCAATCCATTTATTTGGAAACAGTATATTTAAATAATTTGTTATTTCCCGTCCATTGTGAGGAGGAGCGCCATCCTGTTGCCACCATAACTGCTGCAGAATATTTAGAGGCTCATCTCCGAGATGCTCGAAAATATTATTTAATATTAGTTCTCTATACCTCTCGGATGTTAAGCTACCCGTGTATATTATAGAACCAATAATTTTATTCCTCCACATGCCGACCCACACACTAAAAGAAGTTCGCCCCTGTGGTCTTACTTCTTGATGTTGCCGGGGATTTTCTATTGACCGATAATGTTCATTATGCCGATTAAATAAGCCGTTTGTTGAAAAATTGCACTCGTCGGTCCAGATTACTTATGACAAAAAATTGTTGTCTTCTAAAAGTTTATATTGAAGCCAATTGCAAAAATCCAACCTTCGAATTTCATCAGCAGGTCTAAGTGTTTGGCTAAGATGGATTTTGTACGGTCGATATTTGTTAGAATTCAATGTTCGCCATATTCGCATTCTAGGTGTTTCTCATTCATTTTCAAAAACTCTAGTCGAACTGCGAGGAGCATTATTAACATTTGAATAAAAAAATGTCATTAGCTAAATTAGTAACGTTAATTAATATAAAATCGTACCGTGTTTAAAATATTTTCCTCTTCATCCGGATCAATTCGACGACCGTATTTATCTCTAGGCTTGCTAAAGCTTCCGAATTCCAACAAGTTTTTATCCAGTTTAGCAAAAATATTTTCATGCGGTTGCACTCGTTCGGGATATTGGATTAGATATCGCTCACCGGAAATTCTACTGTTTCTATCTGAACTATAATAAATGCTTAACATATCACGTTTTTCCATGTTTGAAAACATATTTTTAATATAATATTAAACACGAAAAAAATAGCCACAACTAACAAAAATATCCAAACAAATCGGCCATTTTGGTTTAACGTAAAATGTTTTGTCTCATAGCCACCTTTAAAGTTATTTAAATTCTGGCTTATTTGCCCGTATTATGAAAGCAGATAATATACAGGTTTGATGATGTAATTTTTCATCGAAACGTTCAATGAGATAGCAAGTATGGTATATATTTGTTTTTAGAATGACGAGCGCTTTCGAAATCCGAAATAAAATATCCAGGTCCGTATTTAAAAAAATGAAGTTAATGATGGGCCCAAATCATCGAAACGTCAGACCCAAAAATTAATAATGCCATTTTGTAGAGAAGAAAAAGTGTCAATGAGAACGTGCAATTTATTTCATAATTGCTCTTTAAATAACCGTAGGAAAAAATAAAAACCAATTTTCACAATTTCACTTTTTTCCGGATATCTCCGGAAGTATTCGGAATTTCCTAAATTTCTAAATGCCATTAGATTGAGGACCAAATTGTGCAACTTTGCCATAATTTAAACTTCTTCGTATCTCTTATAGTTTCCGAGATCCCAATGGTCACCCTCGAATTTGGGACACCCTGTACAGTCAGAACACCCGAAAATATTAAACGGGTAAGACAAGCTGTGATAAGAAGTCCGAATCGATCTGCATCAAGGCAGTCACTTGCGTTGCGCATTTCCAACAGGACATTGCGAGGAATTCTGCATTCTGATTTGCACTTCCACCCATACAAAATCCAAGTTGCTCATAAGTTAAAAGAAGCAGATAAACCAGTTCGTATTGCTTTCTGTAGACAAATTTTAGAAAATGATGAAAACCTGTTAAATTTCTTGAATATGTGAATAAGCAAAATTATCGTTATTGGTCCGACGTAAATCCGCAACAGCTTCATGAACGACCCCTCCATGATGAAAAAGTCACCGTATGGTGTGGTGTTCAATTTTTGGTATCGTAGGGCCATATTTTTTTGAAGAAAACAACAGAACTGTTACAATAAATGCCGAACGTTACGTTAACATGTTACGGGTATTTTTACGCCCCGAATTGCGAAGACTAGGACAAAATCATATTTGGTTCCAACAAGATGAGGCTACCGCACATACAGCACGACAAACTCGAATTTTGTTGCAAGAAATATTCCCCGGTCGCTTGATATCAAAATTTGGTGACATAACGTGGCCAGCTAATTCCCCCGATTTGACGGCTCCTGATTTTTTCCTCTGGGGATATCTAAAGGAAAAGGTTTATGAAAGGCGTCCCAATACCATCCAAGAACTTGAAATACGTATTTTGGAAGAAATAAATAATATTGGAGCAGAATTGTTGGAACGAGTTATGCAAAATTTTAGATCCCGATTACAAAAATGTATAGATAGTCAAGGAAGTCATTTAAAGGATGTTATTTTTAAAACATAAATTGCACATATTAATATTGTTATTTTTCATAATTTTGTTTTAATAAAATGTTTTTTGGTCTTATAACAGATTTTTGAAAATAGGTGATACCAAATGCCTAACCCTGTATTATTATGGAGTACCGAGTATACGAGTATCATTACTTAAATACCGAGTATACGAGTCTCATCCTTGAATTATTTAGTCCGCCCCGTTTCTACACCTTTATACTTTGCTTATTTATTGCCGGAAGATTGGAATCGGCCCTTTACTTTTATTGCAGTCATTTAATTAAAAGCATTTTTCGTGACTTTAACTTATGTATTTTCTATCAAAAACAATTCATGTGAATTCGAACGAAATCCAAAATTTTCTTTTACCTTGACGATTGGAAAGGGGAAGGCGCCAATTATTAATTAATGAATTAACTAGAGTTTGATTAAAATAAATTAAATATTTTAACTTACCAAATTGTATAGATACGGCGCCCAAGTGAGACAGGAGTCAACAGGAGATATCCAGGAATCACCAAGCCCCACTCCCTTAAAGTTGCTTTTAATATCGTCTGCTTTAATTGCCTGAAAAAACAGTAAATTCAATTGCTTGACAATAAATTTGAATCTATTTTTGAAAACTTACCTGATCTAAATACAGGGCGATCTCTGCAGTCATTTTTCCTCCATAAGATTCGGAAAATATGTAGAGTGGAGTGGCTTCAAATTGCGGAAAATCTTTGTAAAATCCTTGTAAAAGGACTAGAAAATCTTTGGCTATTTGAGTATTGTTAGTAGCGTACTCGCCATTTTCAACATAACTAAATCCAGTGCCTACAGGGTTGTCCACAAACATAACGTTAGCATAATTAATCCAGGTAGTATTCCTTGGGTTTAAATCCGAATCTAAGGGACCTATTTCTTCAAAGTTTCCAAACCTTTAAAAATTTTTTTACCTATACTTCTCGCTATGCTCTCTTTCAATGTTGAAAAAAATAGTTATATTTTTCAAAAAACAACCCGCTAAACATGGAACATTCTTGAAATATTTCATGTTCGCCGAAGTATGAAACATATCATTTATGTATGTCAGAAATGTTCCAGAATCGTTTTCTTTTTGATTTTGATCTGTCATTTCAATGGTTTAGTTTGCGTTCTTTCGTGTTTTTGTCACGGCAAAAATATTTTTCCGCCACATCAAGTACTTTACATTAGTACCAAAAATGTTGTAGGAAAAGCATTTATTTATTTTGTGCGTATAGTGTATTGTAAATAGAACCGAAAATTTAATTGTATCTACTGCCACTCTACCGTGGTTGTTTTGACATTTTCCTCTGACGAAAGAACTTCATAACCAATAAATTAAACCAATAATTTCGGGACCTAGTGGCCTTAAACATATTTTTAGGGGACATAAAATCAAAATAACTGACCAAATGCTATACAAATTAACCAGAATCCCGATAAAACTGCCAGGTAATGAAACTATAGTAGTAAACCACCACGGTCCACGGCAGTGGGTCAATAGACACACCCACCAATGTAGTGATGCTTAGTCAGAGTTAAATTTTTGAGTTCTGTGGTCAGAGTGCTTTTTATCCTAATTTTGATTCGATCCAAAAAAAAGAAAACAGTATAATTACCACAATCAGTGAAGGTGTTTACTACTCCAAACAAAAATAATTGTGATAATGGTAATAATACATTGGTAAGTTGGTACCTAGATATTATATATTATTTTAGTGTCAACAATCTAACCTAAAAATCCAACGTTTTCCAATTTTCATCATCAGTCGATTACATTATTTGCGAATTTTGTAGCATTTAGAAGTTTTTTATTTCTGCAGCGTACTGACGAAATAAATAAGTAAATAATTAATTAATTGTAGGATTTGTTTTTAAGAAAATTTTGATCATTTACTTTTAGGATGAAACCTCGGATGAAACTTTGGAAGGAACGGAAAATAACTAAAGATTCTAAAACAAAGAAGTTCAAGTAGACTGTTAACAGTATTGATATAATTAAGTGGATAATAACTTAAAAATAAAAACTATTAGGTAGGTAGATATACAGGGTATTTTGTTATGGTTTATATGAAGTGGATTTTTAACTACCTTTAGATCAAAGTTCACTTGAGTAAAGTTTTAATATTTTGTTATATTGTTAACCTTAAAGGTGTTTTATGTTAGTCCTTTTTATTTATTTTTTTAAATGTTTTTGCAGGAATCCTCATAAGATTTTAATATTAATAAGGTTCTAAAATCTAGTTATAGGTATTATTGTGTTAGGTCAAGTTTTGATGCGGCTGTATTTTGTATTTAAACTTTATTGTAAATATTCCCATGTTTTGAAAATAAATTTTGTGATTTACATTTAATTTTGTGAATTATTTAGGGGTTCACTTGCAACGTTTGGTAACATTCTCGAAGTGTAAATTTGAAACATCGCATAGAAATTAACTTGCAACATTTCGTAAACATTTTTTTTTAATGTTTCAATGTGATATGTTTGAAACATTGCGAAATGTTTCCTTGGTACATTTCAATAAAACATTTCTGAGGTAGGACATTTTCAGTTACATAAACATTTCTCAAACATTTATCTGCAGTTTAGTGATACGTTTCAAGGTTTAAATGTATGTTTATGAAACATCTCTGGAACTAAAAATTGTTTAGCGGACTGGGTTATATACAGGGTGTCCCACTAAGTTTGGCAAGGTACGATATTATGGAAGCCATAAAAACCTTACGGTTTCGAGAAAAAAAATATATTGACTAAATCGACCAAAAGAGATCGCTGGCAATTATTTTCAAGTTTTCAAAATTATCTCTAGGTGGCACAGTTACTAGGATCTATCAAAAAAGTCAAATTTATCAGATAATCGCTGTATTAAGGTAACGCTTTAATGACGGAAATAAAAAGTTCGTTAATTTTTGTGGAAACTTGTTTTTAAGATTTTTTTGTATCTTCAAGAACATGGGTAGGAGAACCTTGTGGCAAAAAACTTTTTAAATTGCTGTATCTTCAAAATCACAATCATTTATTTCATGTCAATACAATAAATATTGTTTGCACAGGTCAGCTATACAAAAATTGCAAATAGCAATGTCTATAAACATACAGCGTGTAACAGAAGTATGGAACGCTTTAAATATCTTTAATACCGTTTGTCCGATTTAGCTAAAATTCGATATCCGATTATAAGAGGTTATCGCGGAGCTGCTAGTGACATTTGCAATGTTGCCAAATTTACAGTTTTTTAGCAATTTAAAATATTTTTTTTTAAATGGAACACCCTAAGTATATATTATTCAAAAAAATGATTCCGCAACAAATTCTAAATAACTTTTATATGAGTTACTTAATGTCTAAATCTAGCCATTTTTTTGATATTGTGGTTTAAATATCATAAGAACTTCTTATCCAAGAAAACTGATAGAGATATAAGTAGGTCTTGGAAATTTGTGACACAATTAAATTCTGACAGCGACATTGACAAACTTTTCAGAAGGTATTTGTGCTTCATAATTTATCAGTTTTAATAATTCTTAAAATGGATTTACTAACGGAAACACTGCGAATAGAAATATTAATGATATTGGGTTACGGGTTACGGGGATCGAAGGCGAACACAGCAGGAGGTTGCTGAGATTTTTAATGATAAGTATCCCAACCGAAATCCAATAGCACGGTCCACAGTAAGCAAAATTTTAAAGAAATATAACGAAACTGGCCATGTAAAAGACATTTCAAAATCTGGGCGTCCAAAAACTGCGACAAGCGGCGATAAAGCTTTAGATATATGACCATTTGACAACCAACCATTTCCTGCACGCCAGCATGGTGAAGTGAAGTATCTTTGAGCTGTAATATCCTCTAATTAGCTAATACAATGTAATTTTAACATAAATACTTCACTTCTAGTCGAGATGGTAAGAATCCAGTTTTAATTTTCTTAATCTTCTTATTCAATCATAAAATTATGTTCATTTTCTACCCCCCCTTTAACCTAAAAATTTTGTTAGCCAATACTCCAGGCATGGTTGGATGAAGCATCTTTGAGCACCTTACATTATTTTCCTCTAATTAGCTACAAACCTATATAATTGCTTCACCACCTGCTCATTGGCTTCAAATTAATAAATTCCAACCTTAAAAGTAGTATAATTCTCATTTCGTTTATTGTTTATCTCCTAAGAATGTGTTTTCAAGTCTAACCCAGTATTTTGTTGTCCACACCCTAGACACGGTGAGATGAAGCATCTTTGAGCACTTCACTTAATTTAATCTCCTATAAATAGCTACAAATGACATAATTGCTTCACCACCTGTCTCAGTGGCTACAGACTGGAAACCCCCTTCTTCAAAGATACCTTGACCAAAATTTCAAATATCACATCTCATTCAGTCTTGAACATTCATTAGAACATACAATTTCAATTTTAACATAACTTTTGATCGTCGCTTATGCAAGATAGAGCTATCGTAATCGACTACTGGTAAGTCCTCTCAATTTACTTAAAACTTTTAACTCACGCTGTAAATTTCTTTTAGTATCCCTGATGATGGACATTTCTATGTCCGAAACATGTAGGATATAAACATAAACATTTAAATACATATTGTGGAGGTAGACTGCCGTTGTTTTATTTGATTTTATTTGGTTTAGATATTTTGCTTAGCATAGAGAAAAATCCACACCTCTCTACTCGAATTATTGGCCTCGATTACAACACATCGCACATGTCGGTAGATCGCGTATTAAACTGTGAGAAGTTCCACCCATACAAAATTCACCTGGTTCAAGAACTCTCTGAGGATGACTTTGGTAAGCGTTTAGAATTCAGTGAGCAAATGATGGATTTGTGTAATGCTAATCCAAATTTTATTAATAAAATAATGTTTTCCGATGAGTCGATCGATCTTAATGGAAATGTTAACCGGCATAATATTCGTTATTGGTCCAAAGAAAATCCTCATTGGATTCGAGAACAGCACACCCAATTTCCGCAAAAAATTAATGTTTGGGCAGGCATTATAGGACAAAGGATAATTGGTCCATTGTTTATGGATTATAATTTAAATGGCGATAAATATTTGCAGCTCTTAAGTAATTAAATTGTTCCTGCTCTTGCGATCCTATTTCCAAATCCTCGTAAGTTAGTTTCATTAAAGTAAATTAAAACTGATTATCAATAAACAAAATTTTAGACAACGTTGCGGGATTAAATAACGAAGTATGGCTGCAACAAGACGGTGTACCACCACATTACGCCAGACAAGTACGGGAGTATCTAAATGAAGTATTTTTTGAAAGATGGATAGGGAGACGGGGTACAATTGAGTGGCCAGATCGGTCACCAGATCTGACTCCACTCGATTATTTCTTGTGGGGACATTTAAAAAATGTGGTCTACAAGACAAAGCCACATGATATAGAAGACCTAAAACAAAGAATTAAAGTTGAGTGCCGACGAATCGAAGAAACAGATATTATTTCTAATGTTTTAAATACTTTTCCTCAATATTCAGCATATTGCCAAGAAGTAAATGGAAGGAACTTTAAACATCTAATTTAATTTCTTTATTCTGTAATAAGTAAGTATTAACAATAATTACCTTACAATAATGTTTCAATAAATTCTCAATTTTCGAGCTCGAATATTAAAAAAATGGCTAGATTTAGACATTAAGTAACTCATACAAAAGTTATTTAGAATTTGTTGCGGAATCATTTTTTTGAATATTATATAGGGTGTTCCATTTAAAAAACAATTATTTTAAATTGTTAAAAACTGTAAATTTGGCAACATTGCAAATGTCACTAGCAGTTCCGCGATAACCTCTTATCGGATACCGAGTTTTAGCTAAATCGGACAAACGGTATTAAAGATATTTAAAGCGTTCCATACTTCTGTTACACGCTGTATATAAAATAAAATTTGTAAAGGGTTAAAACTTATTTTAGGGTAAAAACAATAATGACTAAAAGGACACAATAAGTGAAACAAATCACGGTTTACATTTACATCAAGATAGGTTATAGTTTAAAAATTCATCAACATTGAAAAATGGATTGGTAGTTAATTTTCTTTTCATTTTGGTTTTAAATTCTTTTTGAGGTAGTTCTCTGATGTAATTGGGTAACTTTCTGGAAAATTTAATAGCCCAATATTTTAGACCATCCTGACACCTCTTTAGACGGCAATATCCCGCAATCAAATCGTCCCTTCCCCTAGTTTCGTATGAATGGATGTTTCCATTTGTGGCATGGAGCTCGGCATTCATTCTGATATATAATAGGCCTTCCAGGATGTATACTCTGAAGGCAGAGTAAAAATTCTTAGTCACTGAAAGGCAGTCCTACAGTCATCCCTATATCCTAGCCCAAACACCAGCCGGACACAGCTCTCCTCTGCAATGCAAAGAGCCTCCGTGGCTGCGGCGTATGATGTCCCCAAGCCAGAATATAGTAGGACATAACCGAGTGAAAATGCTAAAGTAATGGAGACTGCGCAGTAGGAATATCGCAATTCTGAGTCTTACTGCCACCTAGTCGATATGTGCTTCCCAGAGTAATACAGGATCAAGCCGGACTCCCAAAAACTTAACCTCCTCTATGCCGGCATCGACCTCGCCCACGTCCCTCAGTGAAAACACCGTTCTACTGGTCTTCTCCTTGTTCAACAGTAACATATTTGAGGCAATCCATGCTTCGGCCCTTTGTAATCTCGCAGACCCTTCCAGAGCAGCATCCAGCATTAGCGCACGCAGCGATATTGTGGTGTCATGAGCAAAAAGTGTAAACCTCTCGTGCGCAGTGTTAATTGGGAGATCATTGATGTAAATTCAGAAAAGAATTGTTCCCAGAACTGATCCTTGTGGGACACCAACAGTTATGTTGCTCTTTGCTGATTCCACCCTTCCAACCCTGACTTTCTGGGTCCTACCCGACAAATAAGATTTTAAAATATTTACGCTATTTGGATCAAATGAGTATGTCTGCAGCTTCCTCAGGAGGATGTCATGCGTGACACAGTCGAAGGCCTTACTTAGGTCACAGAAGACTGAAGCTGTATATTCTTTGCTCTCAAAAGAGTCCTGAATATAAGAAACCAGGTCAGTAATAGCCAAGGAAACCAAACTAGAATCCTTGATGAGTCTGGTTGTCTGGTTAAGGGGAACAGAATCAAATTTTTTATAAATTTGAGTTTGGTATTAAGCCTAAAAATGTCTTTACCATGATATCCCTGATCTGGTTAAATTGACTTCCCTAAAGGAAAAGGGACTTTGCGATGGCAAAATATAATTTAGGGCTCCAACAGGATCTCTGTCAGTAGGCGGAATGTTTCCGACTAAACTTTGAGATTCCAGAAAAATACTCATTAAAGGTGTTTGGAGCGACTTCATGCCCTTTCGAAATTCTTTTAGGCCCTGTGCAATGTCAGGATTAGTCTATTGCTTATTTAATTTTATTGTTCCAATAATCGTACTTGTTCACGCATTTCTTTAAGATCGTTGTCAAACCAAGTCCCTGATCTGACCTTACGCTATACTGTTTTTAGGAAAATATTCTAAATAAGCGTGATCTTCTATATGCTTTACCCAAATTTAATCAGCTTGGGCTCGTTCGATAGACACTTTTACACTTTCTTCGTGGTCGCTACTGCATACTGGCTCTTCTAGGTGGCGTTGTTTAAACAAGATTTTGTTTTTTCAAATTTTCCTAATAAAATTAAATGGCATTATACATTTTATTATTACTCAGCTTATAGAGCATAAAAATAGCTTCATTTTAATACTGAAAACGTAACACCACAGTACATACCAGAACCATTGGGTACAGACAATATAATTTTAGATGTGTTTTCACCAGTAGATAAAATCCATAATACCGCAGAAAACTCTGAGGAAATCTCGAGAGTGAGTTTAAGAAAATCCTTGATTGATATTAACAAATGTCTAACGGTATTAATCCATCAAATTACTTCTAAAAAATGAAAATCTGGGGTTCAGATATAACAACAAAAGCGATATAAATAGACAACTGGACATGCCGAAAAATATATTAAATCCTAAATCATATGCCACAATATCCTCTCTGAAAAACAACTAGACAGATGAAGAAAACGGAAAAGTAGACATCCCCAAAAAATAAACAAAAAATTTGAATCCGTCATTGCAATAGAAAATATAACGGATGCAAAACAAGCCCGAAAACAACTTAAACAAGAGATAGCTGTTACTGTTGTGAAAAAGAAGCAGTGTAGAAATCCATACCGGGAGAACTGAATATTACAGGCACCACCAGATACTGCTAAATGGTTCCTCAAAAGAGAAAAAATAAATTTTGACCTGCTCAAGGTATACGTGAAAGAGCACCTTAACCTAACAATATGTTTCCGTTGTTCAGGTTTTGGACAAGTGGCCAAGTATTGTAGAGAAAAACAATGTTGCCATAAATGTGGAAAAGGGCATCCTAGCAAAGAATACCACAAGGAGAGGTTCACATTCCCGAACTGTACTAAAATGAAATTTAGCCCTGAATTAAACCACCACTGTGTACGAGACCTACAATATCCAGTGCATAAAAGAAGATTGGCACAACATCAAAGTCATGTTAACTATTCAGAACCGTTTTTATGAAGAAGAGCCAGACAAACAATAATATCCAATTGCAAAATATAACCTTTAACTGGTATGGCGGGGTCAGTTTGGACCCCGACGCATATTGATGTGTGATTTATTTGTCAACCGGACGATGGGCGGAGCTGGCTGCCGCTCTATGTAATCTTCAAGGTTGTCGCAAGGTATGTGTGGTCAGTCGGGAGTTAGTCTAGGTCTAAGCGTTTGGATGTACTGCGCTTTTAGGGTCCAATTTGACCCTGCCATACCAGTAGTGTAATTTGTTTCAAACTTAAGTGTTCGATAAGATGGCATCAACTAGCAAAGAAAAAAAACCGCTGTCAGCTAATGAATTACAGCAAATGGCTAATGATATTATGGAACAGGGAATAGAGACTAATAATGACTTTTCTGATGCTGAAAGCGAGCATAGTAATCATGAGAGTGATTCTGAGCAAGAAGGTAGTGATAATGAACTGGGAAATTTGGCGATACCAAGTGATGTGAGTGAGTCTAGTGATGAAACTAATGGTGAAAGGGTGTCAAATTATTTTTATGGAAAGAACCGACAGAAATGGTCAAAAAATGCTCCAGGTCCTAGTCGCACACTTGCTACAAATTTAATTTCTCATTTGCCTCCATCATGCAACCTTCTGAACCGATAGTAGCATGGAAATGTTTTATCAATGACCAAATATTAGAGATTCTAGTTAATGAAACAAATACTCGTATAACGTATAACAGATATGGCCGCAAATTATAATTTTTCAGGTCTCTCTTCTCAGTTCACCAGTCATGTTGACAAAGTGGAGTTAATTGCATTTCTTGAACTTTTGTATTTAGCAGGCGTCTTTAAATCCAATAACGAAGACCTTCAATCGCTATTCGCAACAGATGGAACTGGTCGCGATATTTTTAGAGCGACAATGTCCTTGAAGCGCTTTTACTTTGAAGCGCTTTTACTTCCTCTTTTAACAGCCTTGCGTTTTGATGACAGATCAACCAGAGAAGAGAGAATCAATAATGGTGACCCTTTAGCGCATATCTCTGAAATTTATGGAATATTTATCGATAATTGCAAATCAAACTACAGTTGTGGGGAATATAATAATATAACGATTGATGAAATGCTCATTGCATTTCGTGGACGGTGCAAGTTTCGTATGTACCTTAAAAATAAACCAGACAAGTATGGAATCAAGATGCAGTGCCTTTGCGATGCCAAAACGCATTATTTGTTCAATGCATTTATTTATACAGGAAGAAACCATACCTACGACCGTATCAGAAAACTGGGTATACCTACTTTAGATGTACTGAGGTTAATTCAGCCAGAAATATTACAGCGGACAATTGGTTTACTTCGTATGAGTTAATAACTGAACTTAGAAGACAAAAATTAACCTACGTTGGTACCATAAAAAAAATAAGAGGGAGTTGCCCCCTGCATTTCTCCCTCATAAAGACAGACCTGTTAATTCATCCCTATTTGGATTTACCAGTAATGAAACACTTGTTTCATATGTATCTCATAAAAATAGGGCCGTTCTACTAATGTCTCCAATGCATCACACCAACACTGTAATAGACAATAAGCCAGAGATCATTCACTTTTATAATGATGCCAAGGGTGGTGTTGACGCTTTGGATAAAAAATCCGCATGTTATAAAGTGGGGAGAAGAACAAGAATATCGTCGCAAGCAATATGGTTTAGACTAATGGATGTTGCTGGTGTAAATTCCAATGTTATTTTTAACTGTGTCCCAGGAAACCAAACGATGGATAGAAGAAACTTTTTAACAATGTTAGGAAGGCCATTAATTCAGGAACACTTAGAACGGCGTGTCCAAGAGAAAAGTCTACCAAGGGAACTGCGCTCTCTTATATACAAAGTAGGGAATATTCCCGAAACAAACCAACGGCTGCTGAGCAGCCTGTTCAAGGACGAAAAAGGGGAAGATGTCATCTATGCCCGTATTCACAGAAAAAGGAATCAATAATGTGCAATTTCTGTCATCACTATATTTTCAAAAATCACAGACATCAAGAGGTTTTGTGCGACAACTGCTTACAAAAATAAGTGTTAAAAATTTATAAAAAAGAGACAGCTGTCAGTTTTTTTGTGCAGCATAAATTTTTGTTACTCATTATATAATATTGTTTTGTTACCTTCTGGTACTACATTTCTAATACCGAAAACTCATTGAGTTAAGTAGTTTTTTTTTTAATTTGCTATTTACATTATAACGTTTTTTTTTTATAGTTGTTTAATTTTTCTTAATATAACTTATAAAACCAGCTATATTTTATATTTTTTAAATTGAAAATATCAAAAATATGTTAGCCCAACTAATTCTGTGAACTGCACACTGATCCTTGTTTTTTTGGCGCCAAAAAAAACACAGGGTCCAAATTGACCCTGCCATACCATAGACGTAACAATTTTCAGCCATACCAGTTAAAGGATAAGTGTCATTCATCGAAACGTTTAATCAATAGGAAATTCCATTGACATATTAAATACCCATCATGAATGCGAAATATTTTGTGTCACCGAGCACTGGAAATCAGAAGAACAATTGAAAAAGCTGTTCATAAAAGACTTTAAGTTGTCATCATTGTTTTGTCGTGAAGAAGAAAAACATTTAAAATAGTTAAAGGTGTAAAGCTCGGACTAAAGTAAACAGGTTATCGGTAAGTGGCGTATTTGAATGCGCGGTTATGGACTGTACAGTGTATATAGGCCACCTGCTGCCGAATTGACAGTTTTTATGGAGAAAATAGAGCAACTTCTTGTTACAATTTTTAACAAGAACAAAGTGTGAATGTGTTCTCCATAATGAATGCTTTCAATCTAACTCCAACTATAAATGGAAATAGGCTGATTATCATTGACAATGCTAGTTGTATATATATATTAATTTTACAAACTCGGAGTTAGTGGATACATATGCGTTTGACACCTTTGTCTCAGATCACACAACACAGAATATAATTTTTGAAAGTCAGCCCAAGAACATGAATATTCTGAAATATAAATGCATCTTTTCAGAGGAGAGTCAGAAGTCTTTTCTGAGTAACTGAATCTGTTTATGAATAGTTTTAAAATATTATTTGATGAGAACTTCGTTCTAAAGCTGTGTGATAATAAACAAAATATAAAGTTCCTTAATAACCCTGATCGCATACAATGCAAGAGGAGGTTAGATTTACTGCTAACGCTATCAAGACGTAACCAGTGATATAAAGAAATGTAGAAGAAAGAAAAAAAGGTTTATGATCAAATATTACTTACCGCGCGTGCAAAAAAATATGAAAACAGGTCAGAGAATTCTGACAATAAGAAAAAATGTATGTGGACAATATGTAAAGAATTTAATGGAAAAGTTATAAATGTCTCAGAAATCGGCAAGAGGGAAGTTCTGATATTATTGCTGAAAAGTATAATCAACATTTGTTATGTATCGTTCCCGAACTCCGTAATAATTTAATTAATACACCTTTTAATTCTGACATAATGAGGAACGAAAACTCTATGTATATAACGCCTATTAGCATATATTATAAATAACTCATTTGAGGTAGGCATTTTCCTGTTAAATGTAAAAACAGCACTCGTTAAACCATTGCATCAAAAAGGAGATCCCTAAAACCTGGACAATTATATTATTTTGTCCCCGACCAGTGGTACACAGTACTGCGAAACTGAGTAATCCTTTCTATGTAGTAAGAGAAATAAACTACAGTCCATTTCAAAATTTTAAAATGTATAGCCTAAAATTAACAAATAAAAATAAAAATGTAGATGGAAATGTTATGATGAGGTAATTAGATGATAAGCGGTTACAGTATATAAACGATTCACCATTGTTAATTTATTATAAAAACCAGTTGAGCAAAAATGAATTCAAACCATTTTGCATTAGGAGACCTACCAAGGAAAATACTATACACCCTGTTGAACAATTGTAACAATCCCGAATCTCCCAATTGATAAAAATATTGAAATATTTACTATCTCTATGTTAGTCAAAAAACATCATCGACTTTGTCAAACCCTATGCGCTACTGAGAATATCAACGCTGATGGTTCTGATGAGGAGATTTATTGAAATGTATTTGTATTAAATTTTTTGGATTTTTAAAAGCTGCTTTTTGATTTTTAATGATATAATTAAGCACTTAGCTCTTTTCGTCTTTAAAATTTACATCTGTTATGGTTTTAATTATTACGGTGGTGAAAAACGCTGAGTGCTAATTACCTATTTATCACCAATGATACAATGTATTTTTTTTTGTTTTTTTCAAATCAACATCGAAAAAAGGGTGTTTTTACGTCTGTGTCAAATTTGATTACATTTAGTAAATAAACAGTGTCGCTGTAAATAAAACATTGTTGTAACATAGAAAGTAAAAACTTAATTATCAATTTTCTCGCAACAGTAAGTGTGTGGCTTAGCTTTCTTCTCTTCTAGCACGACGATGTTGCAGGCAATTAATCCATTAAGTTTTAGAAAATGTCAAAACATTTATTGTTTGATCTGTTGCTTTTTGGTAAAGTTTTTTTAGCTCTATTGTAAAATTACTAATTTGGGACTTAGAGCGACGATATTATTTAGTGAAAATGAGAGTATCACCTCCACCTCCTCTGAAGTGGGGAGACAAGGTATACAAAAAGTATAGTTTTCTTTATCCGATAAATATAAATATTTTTTGGAGTTTTTTTGGCGCAAATATAGGCCCTATGCTTTACCTATTTCCACCCTATTGCTTCAGTAGAAAAGGCTCTAGCATAGTGTTGAAAGTTTAACACATGGCATCATACAGGGTGTTTCCTAACCTCTCTGAAAAAATGAAGGAGGTGAATCCTCACCTTATTTTAAGACGAAGATGTGGTATAAAAGTTTTTCGCATGTCGCTTCTTTTTCGAAATACAGGGTGTTAAAAAAAAATAGTAAGGCAATAAATCATTTTAATAATTGATTTAAAAACTTTTAATAATAAACTCATAAGAACAAAAGTCAAATAAATTGCTGAAAATGTCCTCCATGAGCCAGTAAACACCCATGTACACATGACGTGCTAAATTGTCTCTTCCGTGTTGAAAAATTTCGAAACTGGCGCGAATCGTATTAAAACCATCAATAATATGCAGTCGAAGGTCTTCTTCAATTTCAATAGGAGTAGTATAAACGAGTTGTTTAAGGTGACCCCAGGAATAAAAATCCAATGGATTTAGATCCGGCGAACGGGGTGGCCATAGGTGAGGTCCTCCTCTACCTATCCAACGAGCAGAATATTGTTGATCTTAATAGTTTCTAACACGTACTGCGTACTGCAAAGTGAGGGGGAGCGCCGTCATGCATGAACCACATTAAAGTTCTCGTTCTTAATAGCACTGCTTCCATCAATTCTGGCAATTCATCTCTAAGGAAGTTGTAATAGACATCACCAGTAAGTCGATTTGGAAAAAAAATACGGTCCAACTAAGCTATCTCCAATAATCCCTGCCCAAATATTAAAAGAAAATGTATACTGGTGATGTCCTTCGATGATAGCATGAGGATTATCTTCCGCCCAAATATAGTTGTTGTAAAAATTTATGATGCCTTGTCTGGAAAAATTCGTATCTGCAAATAGTATTTTTGCCGAAAAATGTGGAACCCTTAAAGAATTTTCTTGAAACCAGTTACAAAAATTAACTCAAGCTGGAAAGTCTCTAGGCAACAAAGCTTGCACTCTTTGCACGTGATAAGGATAAAGTAAATAGTCCTTTAAGATACTCCATACTATTTTGTAACTTACATTCAACTCGTTCCCGATTTTCCTCGTACTATCGTACTAGTGCCTGGAGATTCTTCCACCAAATTTAAGACCTCTTCCTCAAGTTGTACGGTTCTAACTGTAAGTGGTCGGCCGCCTATTTTGCTATTTGCAAAGCTACCTGTTTCCTCTAACCTGAGATGCAATATTGTAAATATTTCCGAACACGGTACTAGTATATTAGGAAAACGTTCTGCATATAAACGTCTCACCTCTAGCGCGTTTCCATTTGCCAAACCGTTCATAAAATGAATTTGAGCCATTTCTTGATTGGTAAACTCAGCCATTATGAAAAGTATGTAATGTAGTACAAATAAATTCAAAAAGAATTCAAAAGGATATTATTTGCAAGATGTTAAACAGGAGACAAATGTTACGGAGAAAACAAATGTGGTTGCCATGGAACGAAGCAAAGCCTACTCGTATCATTTGACGCAACATAATGATAAAAATACGAAAAATAACTAAAAAATTTAAGGTACTCTTTTACCCAGATCCCCGCCAATGAACTAATTGTAAAATTTAAAAATGACCGAAAGTAAAGTGCTCTAATCCCTTATGTTTAGCAACCATCATTAGAATATCGTTTGGCATTAGTAATTAAAATGAAAAAAAAAATACAAAATTTTTTTTTAACACCCTGTATTTCGAAAACGAAGCGACATGCGAAAAACTTTTATACCACATTTTCGTCTTAAAATAAGGTGAGGATATACCCCCTTCATTTTTTCAGAGAGGTTAGGAAACACCCTGTATAACCCGGGTAAAAAAATCAATTTATTTCTTACTGTGTGGATGACCCTCCAGGTCCTCCTTGTAACCATATAATTAAAGGCTTGTCAGTGTAACTTGTTACATTCGCCGTGGTGTAGTATAACCACCAAAACATGTGGGCATCTTCGCGAACAGTGACGAAGCCCCATTCTTGATCTGTAGAACCAAATCCCTGACGACCTTAAGAGCAAACAGAGAAGTATATTATAGCGGATTTATTTTTATTTTGCATAAAATATAAATTATCATCAGTAACATCAAATAAGTGCCATCTATAGCTGAATTCTCAGCTCTTTCACTTTCCTTTTTACTTACCAAATACAGCAGCTAGAAGAATAGAAAAAATTAGCAATACTTTCATTATTTATCAGTAAAATGTACAATTTAGAAACTTGCAAGGGCACCGTAATTTTTATTCTTTATGTATTAGAGGTATATTCACTGCTTTTTTTTTAAATTATGATTATCTTAAGTACCTACGTAAGTAAATAAACTTACTAAAAGTAACTGTGATTAGTGTAAATAGATAGAATCTATACCTTAGGCTCAGTTCACACAATATTGAAGATAGGACAAGACAATGCTGCCCACGTGTGAACATAATGTATATCCATTTTCCGACAATGACCATTTAATCGTCTTCTGAAAATTAGAAAACCATCATTGTCTTGGCCTAACATGGACAAACTAGGGACAATAGAATGCTGAAGTTAGCGTGTCTTGAAAAATACACCGCCAAAATTTAATTGGTACATACAATTTACAATACGGTTCATCAGTATTTATAAAGCACAGAAAACGGACATATTTAACGCAGATGATCTCAATGATTTCTTTTTACCCAATTCCTTATCCAAATTTTTTATTTTTCATAACACTCGGCAAGCGCTCAGTAATAAACATTTTTTAATCCTGCTACTGAATTGCTTAGCACTTAGATGTCTTATGATCAGAAGTATACCGTTGTAAAGTGTCTTTCCCAAGTCACAGATTATGTTCTTAGATAGTTCACTGCGAGACTGAGGGAAGTTAAGTTATTTCTGAATCTTGTGGGATAATTATGTATGTTATTCCTTGTCTCGCCTTCATGCCTATGTAAGTAAGTTAGTATTTCGAACATAAGTAAATAATATAAGGTAAGGATTTTGAGTGATTTAAACAGTGGCTTACAGTGCTCAAGTGCATCACTGTTACATATGATTCTCATTGCTCGTTTTTGAATCAGGAAGAGAGACTGTAGTCGGCTTTCAGAAGTGTAGCCCCAAAAAATCAAACAGTATCGAAGATGGGATTCGAACAATGCGTAGTATACTTCCAGAGTAATTTGCCTAATATTTAATTCAAGGGTCACAGCTCTTAGAGCAAAGAGAGCTGATGCCAAATTTTTGGATAGTCTCTTAAAATGTGCATTCCGTTTCAAGCCCTGATCGACCGTTAATCCCAGAAACCTATAATCCGACACCCTTTGCACCACGTGAGTTCCAATTCTCAGTGATAGAGGACATTTATTTAGAAATACATTATGCTTAGTTTTATTTCTATTAATTGCTACTTTCTTTGTATCAAACCATTTTTTAATCACAGTTAGATCTTTATTGATTATGTTTTGCAAGTTTTCTAATTCGGCCTCAGCCCAGCAAACAGAGATATCGCCCGCAAATAGAGTAACTCGATCAGTGATGTCCCTAGTATGGAAACGAACTCTGTTTCCTTTCGGATCTAGTACTTGAACTACCTGCTTTCGTCCCAGTAGGTAAGATCTAAACCAGTCATGTGCGATACCTCTAAATCCATAAAATGTAAGCTTTTCCAAGAGTATGTCATGGTTCACACAATCAAACGCTTTTGCAAGGTCACGTCTCCGTCATTGAGACCACTATATATATTATTGAAAAATCCATAGACAGCATCCCTGGTACCTTTTTTGGACTGGAATCCAAATTGTGTCGAAGACAAAATACGGAACCTATCCAAAAACAATGTAACACGCACTTTAACCACAGACTCCACAATCTTTGAAAATATTGATGAGAGGGATATAGGTCGGAAGTTGTAGGCATTTTTTCCGTCCTTATCAATCGGAACAATCAGTGAATTTAAACTTTCAACAAGTTTTTCGTAGGCACTTCTTGGGAGTGCCTTCATAACCTTTACTGCAACCTCATCCAAGCCAGTAGATGCCTTGTTTTTAAAACCCTTGACAATATCGATTACCTCCGGAACAGAGGTCGGTGCTATGGTGCTAAGTAAAAACTGTTTGGCAAGTCTGGTTTTGGTTGATTTAGAAAATGAAAAAAGTGTGACATCATTACAATTAATATTCCTCGCGGTATCTCCTGCTATATTAGCGTAATAGTCATTTAGGTGGTAAGCAATGTCACGTGGTTCAGTAAGTTCTTGAGAGTCTACTTCAAGTCCAAGTTTGTTATTTGTTTTAGATGTGTTTCGACCAGAGATGCGATTTACAATATTCCAGGTCCTTCTCTTTGAATTTTTAGAATTAGTTATTTCCTGTATACAATACAGATTTTTTGCTTGCATGATTACTTTTCTTAATATAGTTTTGTATTTTCTAAAATATATGTGAAAATTTAAATTTCTTGTAAATTTGCTAACATAAGATTAGCATCGCTTATTTCTACAAGCAATTCGTGGAACATAAAGCCGAATAGCATGTTTTTAGAATGAACCTATCTGGATATGAAAATAGTCAAAAGAAAGTTGTAGCTCGTAAGGTTTTCTTGTTATATTACACCATTCAATATTTATTGAAACAATTATTTTTTAAGTTCTTTAACCCTGTATATCGACTATATTTATATTCAGTTAATATCTAAGATCTATCAAAAATATTTATTTCAAATACACTAGTTCAAGATTCAAGAAGTAGTCCATTTTCTGTGGCGAGATTATGAAAGAAAACAAGGTCTGTCTATACCACCAAAGTAAATATATTTGTCCCTCTAGGGTGAAATCAGGGTTAAAGAATATACATAATTTAAATTTGATAGTTGGCTGTACTAGTTTCGACTTTAGAAAAAGTCATCTTCAGCAACCCAGTAATTAAGAAATCTTTTTTATTTTTTAGGATATTCCTAAATAAAATAAAACAAATTGGAAGAGGGGGAAGTGTGGTTCAACAATATACGGTCATAAAAGTACTGTGTGCAGCCAATGGATTCGACAGTAGATAGTTATGGACGTGATGCTACATTAAGTTTGTCCCTTTTCTTTCCATCAGACCCAATCCTTGGACGCGTTTCACCATATAACGGCTCATCGAAAAGGCTATAGAGTCTGACGAAAAGCAAATAGACCTTACAGTGCATTTCAACACATAATGTGAAGATACATATGCGAGATGTTGCACGTGGCGACATCTCGTGGCAATCGAGCTATCCACCCAACCAGACAAGTGAGGTCTCAGAGAAGACCAAACGCTGAAATAGAAACCGCATATGCAGGTATCTAATGTCAGGTGACGCTGAAAGTCAATTGTCGATTTCTGCGAACCGAGAGCGCGATATAAAGGAAAGAACTTTGTCCCTTTTCTTTGGTTGGGTGGATACCTCGATTGTCACGAGATGTCGCCACATACAACATCTCGAATATGTGTTAAAATGCACTGTAAGGTCCTTTGGCTTTATGTCAAACTCAATTGCCTTGTCGATGAGCCGTAATACAGCGAAACGCGTCTGACGGAAAAAAAAGGGACAAACTTCTTTCTTTTGTATTTCAATAAGTTTATAAACAAGCGTCACTAACAAGGAGAAATAACGAATTTTCCATATTGTTGAATGCAGAAAACATAGCATTATTTTCCTAAAAGTTGTAATTTTTATTTCTTTGGCACACCTGAGGGCGGAAACCAAGAAATTCTGACTGTTGCTTTGACAATTCCAAATCACATACTAAATCGTTACTTTGAACAAATCAAATGTGGCTCCCCGGAACTGGAACCTGGAGTAAAAGTGGGGTCGGTACACTGTTCTTAGGAGCTGCCTGATGATGCGTTATTATCTCCATTATCGCCCAAAACAATATCTTGCCAATCTAAAGGCGCAGTCGCTACTGGTAAACCTGCATTGTGAGGTCTTATGGCAGAAGGCAAATTCGGATATTCGATCTGTGGCGCGTTTCACTTGACATTTTGGTCGTTGAAAAAACTTTCTTAACTACACAGAACCACTTAATTCGAAACTCAAAAGAAGACTGAATAAGAGAATAGGTTATCTTTCTGTTTTGAAATGCAGCCCTCTTAAGTTAGGTTAGTACCTTTATTACCTGACATATATAAAAGGGTCTAATGAGCCCATTAAAAAGTGGTAGGTATTAGGACTTTATTAATATTTTTTTTATTATTAGAGAGGTATCAGCATTGTGAAAATGATGGGCTGAACTGTGTCGATCAGTTTAATTTTTGGTTATGTTATAATATCTATCTTATGTCTTGAGCCAGATGCTTAGTTTACAAATCATGTGACAATAAATTATTGTATTACCTGAATGCTGTCTGTGAACTCGCCTTTAGTCGTATCTACATGAGATGACATATTTTATTTTTTTTATTTATCGATTTTTATATTCTTACTATTGATTAAGATGTAAAAGTGCTATATAAGTATTTTTTCCTTGAACAAAACCCGTGCCTTTTCAGGGAATTTTCCGCTTTTTCTCTATTATTACTGTTATGCGGGGATGTACATTGTTGTAGACATGACAGTTATAACTTTTCTATTTTTTTTTAAATATTTTATAAAAAAAATATCGAATGAAGATTGTTTGCAAAACACGGATAAAATCATGATATAGTCAAATCTGGTCTTATCTGGCGGGTCCAAAGGTCACCGATTATATGAATCAATTTGAAAATTCCAGAGCTCATCAAAATGTTGTAAATAAAAACCAATATGGCCGTATATGGACAGCTGATTTTCCATAAAATTGAATTTTAATAGGTTTACCGTTAACTTGAAACTATCAGTCATAATAAAAATGACGGGTCTCATTCCAAAATTAATTTCTCAGGGGTGCGTTCGTATTATTGCAGACGGTTAACACAATAGTTTTACATTTAACAAATTTAATAACCAAAATGATGGTGAAAAATTAGATAAACAATATACAGTAAAACCCCTGACTAGCGACCACCAAAACTGGCGATGAAATGTTAAATAAATTAAACAAATTTTAGTTTATTTCAGCAGATAATAATAAATTAAATATAAAAAAAAATCAAATTACACATTGGCTAAATTTTTGTTGTGTAATATCAGGCTAAAAAAATATTTCCAATTTAATAGGTTACCTACTTCAAAAGTCAACGAGAAAAAGCTTCTAGAGCCGGTGAGGTATCAAATCCCAAATTTATTTTACACGTACTTTGCCCCTGTTAACCCAATAAGCGCCCCGCTAAAAATAAGTGGGAGAAAGAAACGTATAAAGTCTAAACCGGTCTCAAAATGCGGGTCCGAAGGTCACGGATCATTTAAATCAATTCGAAAATTCCACAGCTTATATCAAAATGCTGTGAGACTATGTAGGTATCAATATACCCGGAGAAAAGATACATAGTTTTATTATTTTAACTGTCGTGAAGTCGTGAAGATAGCCAGATAAAATATTATTATTTTTGCAAAAATTATGTACATAATAGTACAGGGATAGCGAATCTTTATGTATTAACGTGCATTTTTTCTAAAGAACTGTTTAATGAGGCCATAGACGTGCCGTCGCAATTCGTAATATAATAATTCATAGTAAACTTTGTGATCGGTGGCGAGCCAAAATTTTATGTCGCGTGCCATTGGTTCGCCATCCCTGTAAATAGTATACCTTAAATGTATTTATTAAAAACGACAATAATAAACAGTGTAATTTATTTTAACAATTTTACTACTAAAACCTAAAAATTCAATGGCATTTAGTCTGATAAACTATTTCGAAAATGAAAGAAAAAGTGGAAATTGGCCAACCAATATGCAGGAAATCGTAGCGAAAGCACTGGGAATTAGTTTAAGGACTGTGCAGAATAATGTGCATGAAAGAAAGCATAATATAATACCGAAGAATACTAAAAAATGTAAACAAAGAAAACCGTTTATAAAGTAATTATAGACTAAAAACTGTCATCGTCACTTATAAAATCTGAAAAGTCCTCGTCGTCTGAGTCGTCTTCGAATGGAGCAATTATCATTGGCGCTACTTCGACATCTAGTACTTATTCTCGATCCCACCAATCCCTTATTAATATTTCTGTATGTTCCACTGATTTCTTCCAGTACTCTTGTGTAATATGATCCAAAGAATCTTGCCAAACTATTTGTACTTGGTCGGATTTAAGACCATCACCTACATGTTTTTCATAATAAGACTTTGCCCCGGCCCATATTAATTCTATTGCGTTAAACTGGCAATGATATGGCGGCAGTCGTAGAACCTCATGGCCATATTCACGCAATATTTCATCTACCGCGTATATTCTTGGTTTTTTAAGAGACTTTGCCATTGATATAGGAGTTCCGATTTAAGCATATTTTTTGAAGGATTTTGGTTGTGTTTTTCAAGCCACTCATAAATATCATTTTTCCTTCAAGATAAAGTAGGCTGTTTATTTAAAATTCTTGAATAATATGATGCATTATCTAATACAATTAAAGACGGAGAATCCAAATTTGGTATCAATTGAACTTTTAACCATTTTTCAAACATTTCGCAATTCATATTATCATGATAGTCAGCACTTTTTGATGTTGAAGAAAAATTAATTAAATTAATTAAACACCTGGAACATATCCTGTTACAGAACGAGCATGTAAAATAATGAACCGCTTTCCCGTGCCACATCCCTTTTTCCTTTTCACGCTTTTCACGGAATCATCTTGCCAAGATTTTGAACCACTTCCATTTGAAAATATCAACGTTTCGTCTAAAAATACCACTTTTCTAAATTTCGATTTGCAATTCTCCCTATAATTTTTTAAAAACTGAACACGCTGACTCACTATCTGTGGCTGCTCAGATAAAAATCTTCGGTTACAGTCTTTTTTATAGCGAAAACCTAACTCTTTTATTAATTTTGATAGCGCTTCAAGTCCAATTTCCAAAACACCCCGAATTTTTAATGTTTCTTGTAAAACTGGAAGAGTTACATTGGTTTTTGATCTGTATAAATCGTAAATCACATTTCGAACTCCCATTTTAATATTTTCGCTTAAATCCTCAGTCTTTGGCTT
Organism: Polydrusus tereticollis; assembly: GCA_963920685.1. Classification (NCBI taxonomy): domain Eukaryota; kingdom Metazoa; phylum Arthropoda; class Insecta; order Coleoptera; family Curculionidae; genus Polydrusus; species Polydrusus tereticollis. The sequence goes on from OY987330.1 coordinate 48,141,746, forward strand.
TCTTCGTTTACATTTTTTAGTATTCTTGGGTATTATGTTATGTTTTTTTTTTCATGCGCAATTCTCTGCACAGCCCTTAAACTAATTCCCAGTGCTTTGGCTGCTTGCATAAGTCTGTCATATTTGTCTGACGGATTTTATTTGGTTAGTATGATTAAACGCAATAAAAGAAAAGAAAAATTGAAAGTATGTCTTTGTTAAATCGTAAACCCGCCAGATAAGAACAGATTTGACTATAGCTACTTAATTACTAATACACAAAACATACAGTTGGGTCAAATTGGGCCTACTGTAGGCCGCCTACATCCCACACAGCACACTTCCTTCAGAAATATCTCTGATATATTTCGAATGTCTCAAGAATATAACCTTGCATATCAATATTTCTGAAATATTTTGGATTCATTACACCCAAAATGACAGTTGACACACCCTGCCTTTGAAACTTGACGAACCAGATACAGAAAAACCAGCCTGTTCCCCTCACGGGTCCCCCCTATTTTATGTTTTGTTTCTGCAATGTTCAATTGATAATAATTATTATTAGGCATTGTGGGTGAACTGTGCTACTTCCAAATAACTATATTATGCATAGGCATCGTAACTATAGATCCGACACGCCATTCATAAATGCTATAAAATTGTGATGCCAAAATCGTTTGGTGGCGAGACGCCGTGAGGAGCTAGGTGGGGTCAGGAGTGGGGATTACTCTGAATTTACATATGCATGCGACAAAACCACAGAACAATAAAGGTTAGGTTGACAAAATTCCAGGAAAACCCACAGAAAAACGCTGTCACAAATCTGAGTATTGCCGAGTCGATGCGGATGGCCACGAAAATGAAGGGATCTGGGCGGATTCTTTTTTGCTGCGTGGCCATACTACAGATTTTTTACAAGGTTTTGGGCAATGTTATATATTTCCCACATCATGTTATTCTAGTAAATCATAGAAGTTAATACATTTAACAGAGTAAGCCCAGAAAACTACGTTTTCTGTGGCGTAAGTCTGGCAAACCAAGGGGAGGGGAGCCGCTTGAATGTTGATTTACTTTACACTGGAATACAATGATGACAACACGTTTATTTGTTATTGTTCGGTCTAATAGTTACGAGGTCTATGATATTATGTATAATAAAACTGAGGTAAGTCTCTATTGTAATAATAGGTATATTAAGAATTTTAGGTTAGGTGCATTTTATGATTTTCCTCGCTTTAGATCATTTATTAAACTTAAGTTGTTAGTGTTGTGAATTAGAATATTGAACAGTAAAGGGATAGAAGAAAAATGAAACATTTTTAAATTACAAAAACATTAATAGAATAATAAGAGATGCATTATAAGGAATCATCTCCCTTCGGGACAGAACTATACTTTGTTGCTTAATGCGATAATAATAAAATGTAAATTTGCAATGGCAGGACCCATTAAGAAATGTGGACAACTTAAAGGTGTTGCATTGTAAATTTTAGGTAAATTGCAATGATAGTTTTTAAGAATTCCGTATTTTAAACCTACACACTCCGAATCGGTCGTTAATTAGGGTCACCCTAATTTGCATAAAAAAAAGACGAGTTTGGTGAATGAAAGTATTGTTACAGCGGCGTTACTACAGGTAGTGTATTAGAATAGAAGTATAATAATAATTATACTTGATTATAATTATAGGCAGATAATTGAGATATTAATTATTCTAATATTAAGTAGATAAATAAATATTAATATTTATAAAAAAAAATCTACTACGTACAATACAACAACTTAATTTTTAAATTTTAGTCATCATGTTCCGAGTAGTCCGATGAACTATCGTCGTTGGAGTCCAGAGAAATAATAAGGGGCTCTACACTGTACAGTGTTTTCTAGCATGTTATCAGCTTCCCATATTCTTTCTTCCATTTCAATCACCTGTTCGACGCACTTACTCCATTTTTCACAATCCACTGTCTTTATTCCCTCTAGCAAGAGGTTTCCAACATCTCTCATTTTAAAAGTGGTGTTATGCCTTGCTACAAACCCTTTTACTTGCGCCCACACCAATTCATTGGGTTTAATCAAAGACCTATAATAAAAGAGAGACAAAATTGTTTACCTTTTAACCCGATCACACACCGTTTTAATCAGAAATCAATGTTAACGAACTTCTGCGGATTGCCCTAGATCTACCGCCTGTGTTTGAAAACAAAGGGTATTATTACTTATATTAAATGCATCCTTTTTGTGTGCGTAAGTAAGAATATTATACTAAATTATTTGCGTGTTCTTTTCCTGAATTAAGATACATAATTTCTGCTTTTAAAATTATTTATTGTTTCCTAATTACACTAAGCAATAAGTAGAAGGAAATACCTGTGGCAACGCTGTACGGACGTATTTAACACGTGCGACGCGAAATCTTATATGATTCATTCATGTTATTCCTTTTGCGTGGAAAGATAGTATTACAGTGTTGTTTCGCTGCGGTTGTGCCCTTTTGCGATTTTTGACTGATTTTCAGTGTTTTTTTTGGTAATAGAACTAATAAAAGTCTTATTAGCAATCTAAAATGGTTCGCCAGTGCGTAGTTTGTAAAAAAGTGACTATTCTAACCCCGGATTGATATTTCGGCGGTAAGTAAGGTTATGTTTTTTTTTAGCTGAAGCAGTGCGGTGGTTAATAGGTTAATTATTGATTATTGTATTTAATTTATTAAATTAAACTGCAGAGACATTTTGTTTGTCAAAAAAGAACAATAAGAATAATTCTTAATCTGGGCGTAAGAGAATCATGCAGAGGTAAATTTAAACAACATAAACTCGAGCATAAACTGTTGACGGTGTCTGTGTCTGCAGGCTACATACAAGAGAGTATATTGTTTTTCGTTAGACATAAACAGCTTTTTGAGATTAGTGAGTCACAAAGAACTTATGCAACACATACTCTAAACTACACATACCCTAGACATAGGCTAGCACTGTATGAAAAGGGTGCATATTAGCAATATATTAAAATCTATAACTCGATCTTTGCCAAATTTATTTCAATTAGTAGTTTAATTGTTAACATTACCTATGGAACCATATACCGTTGAAGAATATTATAGACATTTGAGTACTTAATTAGAACTTAAGATATTTTGTGTGACACTATATTGTTAAAATAAAAAGTTTATTTAATTAAAGTGTTAATCAGTTGAGCATTAAAGTTAATTAATTGCAGTGTTTAAGTGTTTGTTTTCCGTGCTTAACAATATTAATGTCTGAACAACAGACCTCCTGTTCTCTATTTCCGACATATACTTAAGGAAAATATAGGCTGTAAGAAAATAAATAAAAGCAGCTCGGCTTGTATTAAAGTTTATTTTGTTGTTTCCCTGCCCTGTCCTTTGCTTAAGAATAAATCTAATATAAATTAAAAATACATTGTTTCTTATAATCCTTAAAAAAGCCGCACGTCTCTGGCCAAGATAATAGGCGAAGGAGACCGGCAGATTACAGCGTTGCCATTTTTTAAAGCCATCTTTTTCCAACTTATTTAAAGCTATGAAGTTATGTATGATTGTAAACAAATCGTGTTTTATGAATGGGATGTCCTGTCTCCTCTTTTTTATATGTCTATGGGTTTAATTCACACTAATATGGTGGAAGGCGAAGTACCGTTATAATTTGTTTTGAAGCGATTTCGTCGACAACAAATTTCGTACAAAGGGGTTTATTCAACTTTACAATCTCCAGTAGCTCCCTATTCAGCATATCTTTATGAAATGGCTTCTTATTTACAGTAAGGGAATGAATGATGTAATTTTTCTTCCAAGAAGACGTTGGTATTTTTTCGGATTTTCTTGAGTGTTAGCTGGCATTATCCGCAGGGGCGGTCATATCAACATTTTGAGGGGGGGGCCATGCAGTGGCGGCTCATGTCAATTTAGAGAGGCGGTGGTAGGAAAAGTCTTAGCGCCGCAGGCGAAAAATTTTTGGGTGCCACGCCCTTTTTTGTTGATGATTCTTGGTTTTCAAGTAGGAAAAATACGCAAAAAACGGTTAAGTAAATTTTAAAATTATAGATACCTATATTATATTATACCTACTTACTTAATTATTTTTATTAATATTTTTTGCGTTTAAATATTTTTAAAAAATTAAGGGTTTGACACGATTGGTCAATTTATGGAGGCAGGGCTTTTATAATGTAAATCGACGCCAAGGGGGGGGCCATGGCCCCCATGGCCCCCCCCGTATGACCGCGCCTGATTATCCGTGACTATAACAGACCCAGGAGGAATAAGATCTAGCATTTGCTGGAAGTATTTTTTCAAAGACATCAGCGTTCATGTCTTCATGATAGTCTCCAGTCCGTTTTGATTTAAATGCTAGTAATCCGCCATCGACAAATCCATTTGCTACCAAATGAGTCATTGTTAATTATTTACCTTGTCCAATTTTTGCAAGACCTCTCCATCATGTATCATGATCATGTATTATCTGTTTCAAAACAATCGCTATTTTATTTCTTTATTTTTTTTAATATTTTGAATTAATGTTTTGTAACTTTGTTACTGTTTTTGTTTTGTTACTGTTGTTGCATTTTCTTTTAATGTTTTTTGTGTACTTTCTGTTTGGCACAAATAAATACAGGGTCGTTGGTATGTATGGAAACGGTCGATTATTTCCTAAAGTATAAAAGGTAGCAAAAAATATTTTTTACAAAAGTTTTAGGGTTTCTAAACGTCTATTAGATAGATAGAATTAAAAAAAAAAAAATTATACAGGATGAGTCAGAAAACCGTAGAGAAGCAAAGTTATTTTTTTTTAAATGGAATACCCTATATCTTAGAATATTTTTAGATTTTACAAGAAATAACAATTATTTTTTATTGAATGCATTATAAGTCTAAACCTAATAGTTTTTGAGATATCGACTTTTGAATTACATTTTTGAACTTTGACAGCTTCTAGCTTTCTAACGGTACGTCTTAGAGTAAAACGACTTACATGTTCCTATCTTACTTTTTTATTATCTTCCCAAAAACATTAACTTCCTGTTAAACCGGAAGTACTGTATTTCCGGCTCTTAAGTTACATCCGGTTTATCCGGAAGTTGACACTTTTAGAAAGATAATAAGAAACTAAGGTAGGGACATGTAAGCCGTTTTACTCTAAGACGTACCGTTAGAAAGCTAGAAGCTGTCAAAGTTCAAAAATGTAATTTTTCAAAAGTCGATATCTCGGAAACTATTACGTTTAGACTTATAATGCACTTATTAAAAAATAATTGTTATTTTATGTAAAATCCAAAAATATTCTAAAATATAGGGTGTTCCATTTCAAAAAAAGTATCTTTGTTTGTCTACGGTTTTCTGACTCATCCTGTATACTTCTTTTTTTTAAATTCTAAGAGACCTTAAGAAACCCTAAAACTTTTGTCTAAAATATTTTTTGCTAACTGTTTTACTTTTTTTTTTTTTGAAAAAAAAAATATATTTCTTGTAAGATAAACAATTACAAAAGTAAAACAAAATGTACTCTAATCAGTGCCTTGAGCACTGGCCTCGAGAATACAATTTTAAACACAGCATAGAAGCATATTTTTACACTAAAATATTACATTATAAGTCTTAAATTTAAATCAGCTTACACGATGTTACAATATGTTTTTAGTTTCCTAATAAACAATGTATATATCACAATTTCTTTAATTTCTATTGGAAGATGATTAAATACATACGACAGCTTAAAAAAAGGATTGTTAGTACCTATACATGTTCTGTTTTGTATGTGATAGATGTTGTTTTGTATTCTTGTTGGGTAATTATGTATTTCATTTGTGACTGAGAATTGAGAATTTGTCTTTTGTTGCCCATACATTATTTTATGCATTAATTTGCATTGCTCAAAAGCCAAAATTTCGGGTAATCTAGCTATTTTCAATGTACTGTATAAGGTGTCTGTGTGAGTAAGCCTGTCAAAATTAAATAATATTTTTAATATTTTGTTTTGTACAATCTGCATACTCTCAAACACACCCTTTCCACACATCCCCCATACTGTTATAAGGTATCGAAGGTGTGACAAGAAAAAGGCATTGTATACCAATCTCTTAGTTTTGTCCGTAATGTAATTTCTAATCTTAAATATATAAGGAATCATAGGGAGAATCTTTTCAGTAAGCTTGGTGACATGTTCCCTCCAATTCAGCCTATCATCCACCATCAATCCCAAATACCTTACAGTTGCGACCCTTTCCAAGATAAGATCATTTATTTGTATTGTCATTTCACGCACTATTTTGTTTTTTTGTTTAAAAAGCAGGAATTTTGTTTTGTCAATATTTATTTTAAGTTTATTGAAATACAGCCACTGATTGTATTTTTTGAGATCAATATTTACTTCTTCATTTAATATTTGTTCATTAGTTCCCGAATATACTAATACCGTGTCATCAGCAAATGTAAAGTATGTGGCTCTCAAGTTAGCACACCTTAAGTTTAGGACATACAGAGAATACAAAAGAGGACCAAGGACCGATCCCTGTGGCACTCCGTATGTGCATGTTTGTTAACAAAGTACTACAAGTCTGCTCAATTTTAGTATACTGTTGTCGACCTGTCAAATATGTTTTTATCACGTTTAAAGTTTTTCCCCTTATTCCCATATTTTCAAGTTTCTCCAGAAGTAAGCCAAAATCAACAACATCAAATGCCTTTTTTAAGTCCACAAACACCGCCACCACAATCTTTCCCCCGTCAAGTGCTCTTGATACAAAATTCACAAAGTCCAAAAAAATAATCCACCGTTTCCATACATACCAACGACCCTGTATAGACATTTGTACTAAAAAGTATAGAGTTTTCTTCAAGAATTTCAACGATAAACTATGAGAGAAGGGTGGTAATTTTAGCTCAATATTATAATATTGGTTAAAGGCGCCTATCATTATTTCGCACGACGGCGCCGAAAATACTTGTTGCGTCCCTGGAAGAAAACAACATATTTTGCCAAAATATTATATTCTCTAATAGGGCTACATTTAGTTATCAATTTTGGTCTGATCGGAATCCACAGTGGATACGTGAAGGACATACACAACATCCTTAAAAAGTCAATATGTGGACTGGAATAATTAATAACATAATTATAGGACCATTCTATGACCAAGCACGTATCCAGGGGGGGGGGGGCGGGCTTCCCCCGAAATTTGAAAATAATGATTTAAGTTTTAATGTGTGATTCGCTTTGCTCTGAATTAATTAAAATAAGTCCACATTTTTTAATGATTTTTGTCCTTGAACCCCCCCCCTCCCCCCGCCCCCCCTCCTCCCGAAACGAATTTCTGGATACGGGCCTGTCTATGACGAAGATCTTACGTCTTACTGCTCAGCGTTACTTAGATTTCCTCATTTTACTTAATACCTGCATTAGCACTTATTTTTCCTGATGAGGCTGATCCAGATATCCCCATGAAAGAATATGATTTCAACAAGGTGGCGCACCGCCGCACTTTGGTGTAAATGTTCGAAGATACTTAGATGAAATTGTTCCAAATCGCTGGATAGGTCGACGGGGTCCAATTATTGAATGGTCACCAAGGTCTACGGACCTTACGCCATTAGATTTATTTCTATCGTGGAAGGAGAGAGTTTATTACAGTAGACCATACAACATCGAGCCAATTTTTTTACAATATTTTTGTACACGATCATTGTTTGATTTGTTACATTAAAATGTCATCCAAGCCTGAGTTACTTTTTTCTATATTTACTAATTTGATAATTAAAATATTTCCCAGATTCAACATCTGAACTGCTGGACCGGCGACAATGAAGTGGGAACTTGATGCGGTCCATTCAAATGCTGCGCGTTATCGTAGGGGCGATACTTATTTAACAATGAACTGGGCGACTGTTCGCTATGTTTGCACCGACTAAAGCGAAATGAATCACGTTCTGTGATCACCGCCAGTCAGTTGGTTTACAGTCGTGTTTAGTGGAGGGCGCCGATGTGTTCGTTTATCGTTTGTTTTTTTGTTTTAAGTGCATAATGTGTTATCGGTTGCATTTTGTTTGACTTATCGGAGTTGGCAGTTTTTTGTTTCGATTTTGTTGGCGATGCCTCAGCCTATGGACAACCCCTCCTCTCAGGTAAGGGCGGCTGAATCGATAATCCTCACAGACTGGCTGTGCGTTGCCAAATTCTATTTTATCTGTGCAAAAATAATGTGCTTAGTAGTTGCAATTGCAGATTAATCAGTTTTATTGGTAATAATACGACAGCCAGCGTCGTTATAATCATTTATTCACAAATTAGAATTTCTTCAGATGAATTTGATAGGTACAAACAGATCAGAAACCTAATGATTATCTGCGGCAATATAGGTAGTCCACTTTTATCTTATTTATTGCATATTGTTACCTGCGATAGACAACAAATTTGGCGAGATGATAACATTGATAACAATACTGACAGAAACATAAAAGCGTTAAGTATAGGATTTAAGATAAGATACGAATGATACGATTCTGGGAGCGCTTGAAATGTTGATAAGGTTCGAGGAAAAAATCCTGATATAATTAGCAAAATTAGTTTATCTGATCTATTAAGCCGGTTTTCCACCAAACGACCAACGACGGACTAGTCGAGTTTGAGTTTTTGTCGATTTCTTGACAAAAATTGCTTAAACACTTCTATGCTGCCAAACCCAAAAATTTCAGTAACTTAATAATAATAATAATAATCTTTATTTAGCACTTAGCTAGTTAGGTATTGCTAAAATATTACAAAAACAGTGTTTATATGTTAGTTTCAAAACTTACAAACTCTAATCTACGTAGGTACTATCCCTTAAATAAATAATGAAATTCTTTTGTGCCAAAGTCACCTAAACTATTTGCATTTTTAATCCTCTCCGGGAGGTCATTAAAAAGGCGAACTCCCTCAAAAAATAACGACTTTTGTAAGGATGTAGTCTTAACCGTTTCAATGTTATACCTAGTGTTGGCTAGGGCGGATGCAATAATCATGAAAATTTTATCTTTTTTTAAGAAAAGCATTAAAATATCTTGGTAACTGGTCATGTTCTATTTTATATATTATAATTAAGTTCGCCCTTCTGATGCTTTGTTCCACAGAGAGCCAATCAATTTTATAACATGTTTCTTACTGGGGTGTATCTATTGCATTTGAGAATAATTCGCATAATCTTATTTTGCTGAATCTGCAGCCTATATATATTTTCCTGAGTACACGATATTAATAAGAAACAACAGTACCTAATTGAAGTGAGGTAAAATAATTGTGCTATGAACAAGTATTTTGGCCCATTGGGACAAACAATTCGAAACGCGACAGAAGAAGCCAATCTTTTTCCCTAATTTCTTACAAAGATAATCCACCTGTCTCTTGATGTGTTCAGTTTTAATTTATTTTGACAAGGCCAGTCATACATTATTTTAAGTTCACTGTTCAAAATATCAGTTCTTTCCCTAATGGTATTTCCTCATACACAAATAAAGGTATCATCCGCAAATAAATTGACAAAAGATTTTTTTAGGGCTATATGAATCTTATCGTTAACATAAATAACGAACACTAGAGGACCTAGCACACTTCCTTGCGGGACGCCCCGTTTATTTTTCCTTTTAGCTGATAGTTTATCGTCCACTCTAGTCATTTGATACCTGTCACTTAAGTAATCTCTAATCCAATCTAATGCACTGCCATTTACACCATATTGTCGTAACTTTTTTTATAAGAACTTGACGATCTATTGTTTCAAACGCACGCTGCAAGTCTACAAATACACTAAGCATAACTTTTCCTTCATTTAGTTCTTTTCGCCATGTTGCAGTGCTGACTCACAAGAATGGTTACTCCTAAATCCAGACCGTCCGACAAACAATAACTGATAACTCTTAAAATAGGTCCTTAGTTGTCGACAGACGATCGTTTCAATGATCTTATCTACAACAGGCAGTAAGTTAATTGGCCTGAATTCGGATGGAGTTTTAGGTCTAGAAACTTTAGGGATAGGAATTATAACACTATTTTTTTATTTCGTCTGGTACTTTCCCAGTTTGTAAGGAGGTATTAACTGAGTAAAGAAGAGGATATCCTATTACACAGAAAAGGTCCTTTACCAATTTGATGTTTAATGATCATCACTAGTACTTTTATTCTTAAATCCAAAAACAATTTTTCTTAGTTCCGAAAAGTTTACAGGTTTGAAATCGGCAAAGACTCGAATGAAACTTATGTCTACTTACAGTATTTGTTATTTAATAGTCTAAAAACCTGGGCCTTCGTTGCCAAAAATGAGCAGTATTTTCTTTTTAAACAAGGATGTCTGGTTATGGAGACAACGACAGCAGATGGATGGTAGCACTCGAAAATCGATAAAGACATGCGAAAATACATAAAAATTAAAACATTTCTTCTTCTTCTATTCCCCCAATTAATACATGTATTATTTATACAGGGTTAACTTTGTTCTCAAATATTTAAGTTTTACATTTCGCTGCCCTAGTATTACAAGGGTGTATGTAACAAATCTAGAAAATTTGAGATTTTGGGATAACATAGTTCAATGTATAATAAGGTATACATATAACCTTTTAAATCTAAAATCAAGCAAATAGTTATTTTAAAATCAGAAGAAAACCAAAGGTGTATGTTTTAAAAATTTAAAAATTAAGTTACATGGTACTATGTTAAACATACACCCACTTAATTCTCAATTTTAGTTCATTTTTTCCATATTTAAAAATAACAAGGTACCATGTTGCAACATACACCCTTGTATTTCTAAATTTTTCTTGTTGATTTGTATTTATATGTTAGTTTTTTCAGTATTATTTATGTTGTAGCCGCGTGACGTCGTGTGTATTTTTGAATTTTTCTATTATAATTGTTAAAAATGGAAAGTATTAGTGAGGAATCTGATATTTCTGATGAAGAATATCAACCATCTCATATTTCATAATTCCCAAAATGTGAGGTAGGTAGTATTACGTGGAAGAAAAATAAGTTCGACATTATCCAGTGTAATTTTTGGACGAGACGTCGCATTATCCAGAAACAATACCACTTTTCTATTCTGCTTTTTCATATTTGTATTAAATCTGTGAAGCCATGTTGTCATGATGTCTGCTGTCATTCAAGCTTTTTTGTTTGAGACTCATTGGAGAGGTAACTTATTGATATGTGCGCCATTAAAACATCGAGGATATTTGCTGTTGCCTATTATAAGTGTTTCTTCCTTTTCATCTTCCATATTTGCACAAAACAGAATTGTAAATCGTTGCTTTGCTTTTTTTTTCCAAGCACACTTGTCATCTTTCAATGCATATGTTCTTGTTGGCAATGCACGATAGTAGAGACCTGTCTCATCTGCATTAAATACGTCCCTTGGGGGCCTTGGGGCATAATCCTTTAAAATCGTCAATAGCCTTTCTTTCCAAGCAGTTACGTCTTCGATATTGATATCGGCTGATTTGCCACATAACCATGCAACGAATTCCCACACACTCGGAAAAAGCATGCAGGGAAAGCATAAGAAGAAGTATATTCCTGAAGAGACCGTAAGTTTAATAAAAGAGCATATTAAAAGGTTTCCCGTTGTAGAGAGTCATTATTCTCGGGCAGAAACAACAAGGCAATACCTTGAAGGTGACCTGTCAATTAAGAAAATGTATGAGTTATATGAAGAATTTGTAGCAGAAAAAGGTTTAAACTCTGTAAAATTTCACAAGTATCGTGAAATTTTCTGTACAGATTTTAATTACTCTTTTAATTAGTCAGTAAAAGATTTATGCGATCTTTGCGCCGAGGTAGATTTAAAGAAAAAAGAAAATAACTTAAGTGATGAAAAGAAAAATGAATTTGAGAGGCATATTAAAGAAAATAATCTTATGAGAGAAGAGAAAAAAAAAGACAAAAAAAGTGGCATGCCAATTACGAATTTTGACTTGGAAAATGTTCTAACTTGCCCAAAGGGAGGCGTAAAGAATTTTTTTTACAAGTCTAAGCTTAATGTTTACAACATGACCGCACATCTCTCAATTGACCGAAAAGTTTATTGTGCAGTTTGGTCAGAAGCCCTTCATAGTCGTGCTGGTAATGACATCGCAAGCGCTGTCTACAAAATTCTAAAAATGGTTACAGAAGATTATCCTCTATTGGAGGAGTTAATTTTGTGGAGCGATAGCTGCGTCCCACAAAATCGAAACAGCTTAATGAGTTATGCTATTACCCATCTTTTACAAGTCAGTTCGAGTTTAAAGAAGATAACAATGAAATTTTCCGTACCAGGACACTCATGCATCCAGGAAGTCGATTCGGTACATAGCGCAATTGAGCGCACTTTGCGTAAATCTGAATACTCATCTCCCATTTCTTTGATTCGGATCCTTCTAAAAGTGAATTCGAAAAAACCTTATAGCATACTTCAAATGAGGGAAGAAGATTTTTTTTTATTTTAATCACTATTCGGTTAAAATTAATTATAAGGCTGTTCCATTTTCAAAGGTGGTAGCCTTACAATAGCTAACAAATTCTTTTACGAGATTAAATATCGGCTCTCTTTTTCTGAGGCTGCATATAAATCTATAAGTTTAAGACAAAGAATTGGCCGACGTCAATCTTACGTTACATCAGAAAGCGAGAACATATTTCCCAAAATACTGAGGAAGAATGATTATGCAGTGGTACTTGCATAAAAGAAAGTAGATGCAATAAAATCAATGTTTAAATGGATGCCAAAAAATGATGTAACTTTTTATGAAACTATTTTTAGTAGACTATAATAAGTACAAATAAACCATAAAATTTTTAGTATAAGATAAGTATTTGATTTAACAATTTTAAGTTATTTTCATTTAATTTCAAGTTCCAAAGTCCTATGTTACCAACATACCAAATTTTTAAACTTATTTGAGAGTAACGGAGTCCTATGTGTTTTTGTTTAATTAATTAAAATTCTTCAAGATTTTCTTTATACACCATGTACCTTTTACTTATAAAGATGTAAAAATCACAGTGAGAGTAAAAATATGTTCAAATTTAAGGCGATCTAAAGGTCAATTTTTTTAATATTAATTTTCTCGAAATTGAATAATTGTAACATAAAACTATGTAATTCTAGGGAAGCGATTTGTCTAGTAGCTATATTGTATGTATGCATTTACAATGCATATAACCCGAAAAACGGCTGGAAATATTTTATAAGTAAATCAGCAGAAAATTGTTACATTTACTCTACTGTTTGCTTATTTTTAAATAAACAAAATTAGAACACTTAAAACTATCATACTGCCTTAAATTTAACGACGATCGTGTTTTAAAAGATGTTCGAAATAACCCCCATCTACTGGTAAACATCTTGCAATTTCTTTTTGAGGGATTGCTAAATTACTTGCATGCTTGTCGAATGCGATGTTTCATATATTCTGGTGTGGTCTGTGGTATAGCCATTACTTTATCTGTTATAAAATCCCACAAGAAAATCCAATGGGATTAAATCCCGTGACCTTGCAGGCCAGTTCACAGGGCCACCACGACCAATCCATCTGATTCCAAACATTTGATTGAGTCGACGATTTAGTGTATCTCGACTCTCGAGCCTGTCACGCGTCAAAGTAACCCAGAGTACCTAATTTAAATAATTACCTGACTACAATTGCTAAATGTTGCTTCTTCAGAAAATACTATTGTTCTTGAAATTTTTTTTCGTGAATTGCCAGTTACAAAATGTGATTCTATTTTGATGATCTTGGTCATAAAATTCCTGATAAAGAGTTATGTGGTAGGGGTGAAAATTGTGCTTATGTAATATAGCCAGTACCGATTTTTGGCACATTCCTGAATCACAAGCGAGTTCCCTTGAACTAAAATGAGGATTTATAGCACCTAACCCAAAACTCCAACGACCTTGTCTTTATTGGTTTTTGCTTGTCTTCCAACTCCTTTCTTATTTCGAAGGTTTTCGGTACTGCGTCCTTGATCTTCCATTTGCTTAAATGCCATATGAGTAGTTTGAATGGCGGGAAACCTAATAGCCCACAATTACGCAGCTTCTTGATGGTTCCCTACATTCTCCCAGAATTAATACAATGTCTATTTCAATCTCGTATGATTGTTCCATAATTGCACTGGATAAAAAAAGTCAAAAAATATTTTCGAAAACTCCACAAATTAATGTAAAACCAGCATAAAAAAAATTGGAATTATGACTTTATCAAAGCAGATGTCTATACATTCAAACTGATTAAACAAATCTATTGATCAAAAAGTATCGAACTACTTATGCTACGTCAGGTACAGCATTTAAAATATTTTGTGTACGTGAGTTTATCCATGAACTCATTTACTGGAAAAAGTCAGGATTAAAGGAACTACACCACATATTTAAATAAATAGGAACCCAATATCGCAAGGGCGCTGATTTCTGCATCAATAGAGCAAGTTTGAAGCGTTTTCTATTTTAAAAGTCTAAATTCATTTTTTCAAACTTGTCGATCTTTCAAATTCCAAAAATTTTTATAATATTTTTTTATTATATGTCACACCAAGACACACTTAAACCTAGATGCTTTTCAAAGTCAAAAATAACTGTTTGTCACACTATCCCTAACCTAACCCCATAGTGAAGGAATATTGTGGCACCTATACTCTGTTGCTTAATGCCAGAGAGACCCTGAATAAAAAATTTGAAAATTAATTCGTTAACTCTAATAACTACTTTCTAATTATCTTATACCAGTTTCCCTTAGGGTCCGATCAACCCTTTGAAAGGTTTCTTGATTTGGCAATGCTCAGACTGGAAATCTTTGAGAATAAAGTCTTCTTGCCTTCGCAGAGTTGGATAGCGTTTCACCATAAATTAAATGCATATCAGCATAATCTGCGTAAGAGTATTCTTCCATTTTTAAAATTATTTTTACTTGAAGGCGGTTTTGACAAGTTCCTTCACATATTCATTATATAGGTAATAAAAACCTGATTCTTAATTCTTTGTGTTTAGCATTAGTAACTTTTGAGTGTTTCGCATAAAAACCGATTTATCTCGAAAACCGTTAGTTTTATCGAAATAAATATATATAAATACCGAAAAGACAGGCGGCAACAAGTGGTGTGAAATTCTAAGATTCTAAGAATTGACAGATGACGCCGACGCTACATGCAAATTCAACTTTCAAGTCAGTGATTGTGCTCTTTGAATCTAATGTAGAATAATTTTATATTTAAATTCGAGTTTAAATTAAAACATAGAAACATAGCAAAGTTCTGTAAAGTGCCAAATGAGAGTGCCTCTTATGAGGATCTTGTTAAATTGGGTAAGCATATTAACGAAATTTAATAGAAACCTTACTAGTAAGTAAGCCGTTTTTCAGAAACTAAGTATGTATTTACATTGCTACAGTTTTCCCTTTAGCTTTTAAATTATTCTGATATAAGCTTATAATATAAATGTGTTGGGGAAACGATCATCCAGGTGCATTAAAAATAATATAATTAAATGCATCAAATGTTTTTAGAATCAATATCTACTACTGTAAAATATCTGATTTCAATATTATTTTAATAAAGGAGCAAAATGTATCAATGGTTGCGGAACGAATAGTGTTATAGACGGGATAAACATAAAACTTGCAAATATCATCTTTTAAAATACATATAATATCTCCAAAATAGGCGGCTAAAAAAAAAAAAATTAAATTTGCAATGACAGGACCCATTAAGCAGGGTGGACAACTTGCATTGTAAATTTCAGGTAAATTGCAATGATTGTTTTTGAAAATTCCGTATTTCAGATATTTAAGACCTACACACCCCGAATCGGTCCTAAATTAGGGTTACCCTAATTTGCATACAATAGAAAGACGAGTTGATGAATGAAAGTAATGTGACAGAGGCGTTACTAAAGGTAGTTTATTAGAATAATAAGTAGGTATATAATAATAATTATACTTGAGTATAATTATAGAGCTATGCAGATAATTGAGTAATTATTCTAATATTAAGTAGATAAATACTTTAATAGAAGTAAGAATAATATGAAAATAGATAAATTGGAATAAATATTAATACTTATAAAAAAAATGTACAATATAACAACTTGATGAACTATCGTCGTTGGGGGCCCAGAGAAATAATAAGGGACTCTACAGTGTTTTCTAGCATGTTATCAGCTTCCCACATTTTTTCTTCTATTTGAATTACATGTTCGACGCACTTACTCCATTTTTCACAATCCACTATCTTTACATTTTTTCATAACGAAAATTCATTTCCTTCAAAGTTTTCCATAGTTTCTTCTTACACATGGGTGGAATGAAATCATCCTTTTTCATTTCAGAGTATTTCTGACATTATTTTGTCCAAGGTAGGTATTTCTTTTTTTTTTAAGTAAAACGAGTAAGTATATAATAATAATAATAATAATAATAATAATAAAGGTCTTTTATTCGTGAAAGAAAAACTATTACAAAAGCAAAATAATTACAATTTAAAGGGCGAGATTCAGTTCATCCAATTCCGAAAGAAATGGATGCCTGTTTTTACATCTAACCCTAGTAACAGAGAATTTATTTAAAAATTTTATATTATAATAAGCTAAAACTAGATTATAGTAACAAAATGAAAAGTAGAAATAAGAAAAATAGAAATAACAGAAATAACGCGCGGCAACAAACAAAACCAAATATTTCCCTACAAAAACTATTACAATTCTTTTCCCCCTCTCTCCTCCCCACTCAAACAGGTTAACATTCATTGATCAGATAGTAATTTTTTGAATATTTTCATTTTAAATATATTTTTAGAATGTATATCCCTAATTTCGATTCCTAAGTTATTTTTGGTGTTTGCAATTTGATAACTAAAACATCTTTTGTACATTTCGGTCGAATGAAGTGGAGGCGTTAGCGTTCCTTTAAAACGAATGTTCAAATTGTGAACATCTGCGCGATAACGCACTTTGTTATATAGATATGGGGGTGTTTTTGTGATTAGAATTTTAAAGAAAAAAGTAGCCGAATGTAATAATCTTCTATTAACCATGTTTAACCAATTATTTATTTTGAGCGTATGACTTATAGGGTGATATTTCCTTATACCGTAAATCAATCGTAAGCAAGAGTTCTGAAGCTTCTGAATTCGACCGATATCGGCACTTTTTAAACAGGGTCCATAAATAGTGTCACAAAAGTTAACCTGAGAAAGAACCAACGATTCACACAGCATAGATTTGATTTCTCTACTGAGGAAATGTCTATGTTGAAAAATTAATTTTAGATTAATATAACCTCTGTGAATTACTTTATTAACGTGCTGTGTAAACCGCAAATCATCATCCAGAACTAGTTCTAAATTCTTGAAATTTTTATAAAATTTGATCGGTTCATTGTTAATTAATATGTCACTTTTATAAGACCCAACAAATTCATCCCTATCCCTTACCCGACCAAAAATCATGACAGCTGACTTGTTAGAGTTTAATTGCAGGCAGTGTTTCTTGGAGAAATTATAAAGATTTTGTAGATCATAATTTATAGCTGCCACTGCTTGCTGGCTTTCAGTAGAAGAAAACGAAAGGTACAATTGAGTATCGTCAGCATAGTAGTGTTGGGTGCAAGAGAGAAAAACATTGGGAAAAACCGATATGTACACTGAGAATAACAAAGGGCCTAAAATTGATCCCTGCGGAACGCCTGTTAGCATATCTAAAAAATTTGAGGCCCTTCCTGCGGAATAAACTGACAGACCTACCCCGAAGATATTCTCCACCAATACACATGCTTCCCTTGATAAACCCACATAATGCAATATAGATAATAAAAGATCATGGTCCAGAGTGTCGAAAGCTCTACTATAGTCCAACAAAATCAAAGCAGAAAGTCTATTCTGGTCCGTAGCCAAAAAAATATCATCTGTAATACTCGACAATGCCGTACTACAGATATGGCCCGTCCTGAACCCAGATTGTGTTTGAGGAAGAATCTTATTAAACTGTATATGATTTTGCAATTGTATTTCCATTGTCTTTTCCAAAACCTTTGACAGAGTTGAAAGAATGCTAACTGGTCGCAGGTTATTATATGTTTCAGGGTTTGTAATCTTAGAAAGTGGTATAACCTTGGCCTTTCTCCATTCCGAGGGAAACACCGAGTTCACAATATGCGTTAAATATGGAAGTAAAAATGGCAAGCAGAGATTTATTGTTAATATATTTATTTCATCTAGGCTAGGCCAACAGCCTTTGTTTTAATTTTTGAAATGGTTTTAAGAATTTCATTTTCTGTAACTTTAGAAAATTTAAAATTGGAAACAAGGATATCTTTTTTATTTTCATTATAATATGAAATTAGAGATCTATCTGCTGATATTTTTGGAATTGAATCAATGAAAAACTTATTTATTTTGTCTGGATCGTTAATATTATCTGGGATTTGTTTTTTTCTCATTATTTTTGAAATTTAATAGCTTTAAAGAAGACCATTTGTCCTTCTGACTTTTTCTTGCCTGTAAATCAAAATATGCTCTTTTTTCCCTGCGAATGGCGACAGTGATCATATTGCGTACTTGCTTATACAGTTTCCAATCATCTATATCTCGATATTTTTTATATCTATTAAGTATTTTATTTCTATCCTCGATCATGGCCCTTATGATTCTTCTGATGGCAGTCTTTTCATTCTCATTTATTACAGTTCCTGTACTTGTCTTTGGTGACCTGATGGGGCCTCGTTTATCCTCATGCACAAGTCGGTATATTGTTGACTGTCCGACTCCAGTCATATTCGAACACATGTCAACTATTTTTGCAACTTCGAATGTTGAATTTTGGTGGCAAGGAGTGTTGAACACATTGAGAATAATAATTTTCTCATTTTTAGAAAGCGCAGTATTACTAATTCCGTTTCTTAGCAACAAATTCAGAAACACTTGCCATTTTCAAGAACGAAGTTTTCCAACAACTGCCGGAAAGTAACTAAACATTTCAAGTTTTTGAAACAGTGAGGCACAGGTAGGTAAACTACCCGATCTCGGGACCCTTGACAATAATCATAGGTACAGGGTTATCCAACCAAGACTAGACAAGGCGATTTTTTGACTTTTCCTGTACTTTTATAAAAAAACTGAAATAGCCATCTTAAGTCATTTTCTCCCGCGAATTCGAATATCTTCAGCAAAAAACAATTGAACATCAAACAAAAGTACTAGGGGTCACTTTGATATTTTTTTAAATGGGATGCCGTATTTTTAATGAGCTTATCCGATTTCTCATATAAATTTTGATTTAAAAATTTAAAAAAAAAATTAAAAAAAAAAAAAAATATTTAAAACTGAAGAAAAAAGGCGTTTTTGAATTAAAAATCCAACATTTTAGATCAAAATTTATATGAGAAATCGGATAAGCTCATTAAAAATACGGCATCCCATTTAAAAAAATATCAAAGTGACCCCTATAGTACTTTTGTTTGATGTTCAATTGTTTTTTGCTGAAGATATTCGAATTCGCGGGAGAAAATGACTTAAGATGGCTATTTCAGTTTTTTTATAAAAGTACAGGAAAAGTCAAAAAATCGCCTTGTCTAGTCTTGGTTGGATAACCCTGTACAATAATAATAATTGGACTCCTATTATGGAATACGGCGAAGAGATCTGGGTTTTATAGTTCAATAATGATTTATTGCAACAGCAATGCTTATGACAATTGACCAGAAATTCTTCATTAAAAATTTCCGTTCAACTAAAAACAAATATATATTTTTTTATTTTAAAGTCAAATTTGCATATTTCTACGTCACACTAACCCTAGGTGACCCTATCATAGTTTTTATATATAAATAATTATGCACTCATGCATACCACTTTAAGTACCAGATAGATTAAACTCGTATTCGACTTTTTGTGAACCAGTAGCAGTACTGCAGTATTTTTTTTTTGGTTGATGGTTCTTTAATTACCTACACCATTAACCGGGATTTAATATCGCCTGAATGATATTTACGCGTAACATGTTATTTTATGGTCGTGATCGCATAACTATGGCATTTTGTATAATAATGAACGTCTGGCAGGTATCACGTAAAGGTTGCATTTTTGATTATTATAGTCATTATTTTGATTTTATTAAAAATGTTTGATGCAAGAACTATTAGTAATATTTATTTAATTCCAGTGTAAAATTACCAACAATTTTTAAAAATTAACTTAAAGTAGGTAAATTTTGTAAATAATCCTATGTGCTTTTATAAGTAACATACAAAGTGGTCGAGAAAGAAGAGATACACGATAAATCCTTTTTAATATTTGTCACGTGACTACTAGATTGGCGGGAAAATTAAAAAAAAATATATTTTGTCATGAAAGTGGTAAATAAATTAAGTTTTTATTTCTACAGAGTGTTACAAAAGTCTGAGAAACAGGTCGCAAAGAAAATGCGTTTTACAAGCAAATTAAAATTTAAATTAAAATACTTAGACAAGGTAACATGAAACATTAAAGATAAAAAGAATACACCTAACTAAAAAAAGACAAACAAAACTTGCGACTTAATGCCTTCGAGTTACATTTGAAAGTAACTAAAAACCTCTGGCGACTGACCGTCTGTGAGATTAGAGCCTCCCTTCGTTATTAGATTGTTGCAGGAACTCGTGTATTGTGTATGGTTCAATACTACATAGGTACTGACTCAACTCATTTAAAAACTCACCTTTTGCATATCTCAGTTCTTTAATGCGTAAAGGAAGCTGATTAAACAGCTTGATTGCTTGATAAAGGGCTCCTTTCTCATAAACGGCTCGTTTATGTATTGGATAATCAAAATCCCCTTTGTTTCTGGTGTCATACACATAATAACTTTCATATAGGGACTAAAATCCGACGGATGCATTATCAGAAACCTAATACACTCGTATATGTAGATGCTTGGAAGTGTTAAAGATTTATTCTGCCTAAAAACTCCCCTGCATGACTCACGAAAGTTCATGCAAAATAAAATCCTTATGGCCCCTTTCTGGAGAATAAATACCCTAAGAAAATCAGGTGAGCAACCCCATATTTCAATGCCAAACTTTACCACAGAGTAGAAATTTGCATAATAAACGCACTTCAAAGCATCTAAATCTAAACTACCTGACGAAACTCTTAATGCGTACAAAAGAGTTGCTTATATGAACACCTAGAAATTTGGCAGTATCACTGCACTGTACCTCATGGTCGTCCAGTTGTGACGCTAGCAAGTTTAAGGCCTTGTTTCTATAAAGAGGATACAATTTGTTTTTTCCCTGTTCAACAATAATTAATTTTCGCTGAAAATACTGCTCAGTCCGATTTATGATCAGATTGCCTCTATCGAGGGGCGGTAACTCCTAAAAATCCGTGTACAAATTTTTTAAAATCCGATAAAATCCCATGAAATCCCCTTGAAATCGCATAAAATCTTTTGGTATTTTGAAAATCTTTTAAAATCCCAGAAAATCTTGCAAAATCCCAGAAAATCTTGCAAAATCTCGTGAAATCTCTTAAAATCCCGTACAACTTTCTAAAATCTTCTTAAATCTTAGGTTAGAATTAAAATATTCCCGCCGAATTATGCTGACCTGTCGGTGGATGCGTCGCCAGCGCCAGCGATTTCGATAAGTTCGAACGTGTCTGTTAGTTTTCAACTGTCTGCGCCGCACGCTGTGTTTAAGACTTTGATATCTTGTGACAAGTAGTGTGTACTATAAAACTAGTTTACAAGCTGTGTTTTTTAGGTAAATATATATACAAAACGCCTCGCAAAAAGCATAATTAAATGGGAAATATTTAAATCATGGAAAATCCTTAAAAAAAAATTCTTAGATTTCACAATTATGTATTTATATATATTATCTTTACCGTTTAGAAAATTGTAAACAATTCTTTCTCTCGGTCTGTCTGTAACCAATGCCTATCTCAAAAAGTACTGAAGGAAATTTGATAAAATTTGGAATGCAGAGGTGGTGGCTCCTCGGGTGGCTCCCTATTATTTTAAGATGACAAATTTTATTAACCAGTGACGGAGAGATAAGTGTTATTTATTTTATTTCCAAATAGATACTTTCGTAGATATCCGGAAACAAAATTTTGCAGAATAATTTTCATTTTTCCCCAAGTTTACAAGGGATATCTAAAAATAAGTAATCGCAATTTCCTAAATTTCTTAATAGCGTAGCACCATGTTCCAGCTCTTTGCATGCTCATCATGTATTGAGCATTGTTTCAGAATGTCTGAAATCGATTTGGAGATCCGTACAGAGAGTATTGAAGATATTTTTATTATCTTTCGAAGAAAATACAATATAGGTCTGCCGGAGTACATGGAAAACTTTCTTAGATTTGTAGGGTTTGACAATTTCATGTCTTTTGCTAACATCAATGAGAATGATATAAAACAAGTTGAAGAATTTGCCATAAACCAAATTGCGAATTTATTCCCGGAAAACAAGGAACATTACCTGGGTTGTTTTAAGTCAAATCCTGAGCATTTCTGTATTCTGCCTGGCCATAAAAAATTAATTAAAAAAATACAGGAATTCTGTAAGCAGCTAGAAGAGAGTAAAGAAAAATCTACTAAGAACGCCTTGGCGGACAAGCACACAAACGCGAATGTTACTGTCAACCGTGGAAAAAGACCCTCTTCATCGTTGAACCCTAAGTTAAAAATTGCTAGAATTAATGTAATCGCCGACAATGCACTGAGCGAACCAAATAAGCTTCCAAATGAAATAAGCAATTTGTCTCAAATTCCTTCGTTGGCATCAGCATTACAGTCCTCCACCCAAGATTCTACCCAAGACATACCAAAAACCGATATTATAAAAAAAGCCATCAGATGGATTCAAGAATATGTACAAAATTGCTTAAAGGTGCTGACAAACTAAGACTTGACGTTGGTCTAGAAGACCCTCGAGAAGATGTGTGTTTTTTGAAGTGCTTTATTTGTTCACTTAATATACGTATTTTTAAAAGCGCTGGTGGTAGTAGTAACAAACCGGATTTAATATTGTCCAAAAAATAACCAGCTAATTGGATTCACCCCAAAACTAGACAAAAATGGGATGCCAGTTCTAAACAGCTGTCCCTTTGAATCATTGGAACAAATTGAAACTTATTTTAAGCAAGAATCCAGGTCTAATTATATAAATATAGTAATTGCTCAACTTTTAACACATGACGCATCTAGCTTTTGCTTATGTGTTTACGGGACCAATAATAAATTCACCGCTGAAGATGTAGACAGAAGATGGAGCAAAATTATAGCCCTGGCGAATGCGGTGGGTATTAGCATTGAAGGATTATCTACAGATGGCGATTGCCGGATGCTTAAACTTATGAAACAACGGATTAGACTGCCGATTACTGATTCCGAGGCTAGCTCAGATTGGTACTTCATTAAAGATTTAAGTAATGATGAACCTTTATATATCCAAGACACGGTCCACATAGGAACGAAGCTCAAAACAGTGTTTTTAAAAGAAAGAGTGATACTGACATTGGGAGAATATATTATTTCTTGCGACCACTTAAAACTTTTAACCGAAACAGTCTCCAAAGATAAACACTCTTTGACCCATTCCATCTTAAATCCTGCCGACAAAATGAATTTTTGAATTTGAAAAAATTACCCAAGAAAAGGTTGTTGATGCATTAATGGAATACGTGCCGAACACTAAAGCTACTGCTATATTTTTGAAAATGTCGAAATACATACTAGATGTTTTTCTGGACAAGGAGTTATCCCCAATAGAAAGGATATTCAAAATGTGGTCTGCAACGTTTTTCTTTCGAATCTGGCGGTATATGATTTTAAAGAGCAATGAACATACAATGACCAAGAACTTTATAACTCTAAATTGCTACACTTGTATAGAAATGAATGCACATTGTCTCATTGCATACATAAGAAGATGTAGAGAAGATCCAGCCAGTGTATTTTGTCCGTGGCTGCTCAGCAGTCAACCGTGTTAAAGCTCTAAAAAAAACTTCATTGTAATATAGGTACTGAAAACATTATTATTTAAATAAAATTTGCAGGTTACAATGGTTCATTACTTTTTTTTGTAGTATTTTTTAATATGAATATGACTGAATATAATGGTTATAAAAAATATATTTAAAAAGAAGTTTTCTATCGGCTATAATAAATACCTAGCACCCCAAAACGATAAAAACAAAGTAGTGTCTGTGTTTTAAATGGTTTGAAATTGCTTTCGTAAAATGTCTCAAAATCTTGAAATCCCCAAAAATTCCTGAAAATCTCTTAAAATCCCTAAAATTTGTATAAAATCTTCAAAAATCTCTAAAGATCTTATAAAATTTACAGAAATCTCTAAAAATCTTTTGATATTCTAAAATCTCCAAAAATCTTGTGAAATCCCAAAATTCCATAAAATCTATAAAGATTTGAAATCCGTGTACACATTTTAGAGAAGTTAACCGCCCCTCGGCCTCTATCTAGGTACTAAATTTTCGAAAGTGTTCCCTAAGACTATAAAATTGGTATCATCAGCGAAATTCAAAATAAATTCATTGAAGTTATCCAGTATAATATTCTGGATATCATTAATAAAGATAATGAAAAGCAAAGGGCCAGGGATGCTCCCCTGCGGAATCCCCATCGACAGCCCCACGAAACCCGACTGCACTTTACCATTGCTGGTCTGTAAGAGTACTGACTGCTTACGATTACTAAGGTAAGACTTAAACCATGTCAAGGCTGTATTACGGACCCCATACCTATATAATTTCTCCAGCAAGATGTTATAGTCTATGCAGTCTAATGCCTTGGACAAGTCAACAAAGAGTCCGCACGACAGCTCCCCTGAGTTCAAAGCATCTAGGCTCCTATTTGTGAAACTAAAAAGAGCAGTGTCGATTGACCTTGATTCTAGATATGCATGCTGACAATGTGAAATCAAATCAAACTTTACAAAAAAACATTTAAGTCTTTTATTCATGGCATATTCAAAAACTTTAGAGAAACATGTCAAACAGAAGACTAATAGGTCTGTAATTTGTTAGCTGCTTAGGGTCACCTTTCTTAAATAGGGGTCTTACTACTGCCAACTTCAGATCATCAGGAAACATTCCTGTCTCAACGGATAAGTTTATAAGAAATGATAATGGACATGCAATTTGATACATACACCTTTTCAGTATTGACACTGGAACTTCATCCACACCTACACTTTTCTTGTTCTTCATACTACTGATTATCAATACAACCTCCTCCGGGGTGGTAGGCTCCAAGAAGAATGAGCGAACATGGAACGGGATAGCTTGCAGGAAACCCTGAGGTTGACCCAAGTTTTGATTGCCCTATATTAGTGTTTTTGGTAGGTACAAGATATCGGAAAAAGTTATTTGAAAAAAGTGTTTGAATTTTAATTTTATTTTCCTTTGCAAGTAAAAATTCAAAAAATATTTTTTGTTAAGTTTTTTGAAAAAAATATCCAATATTACGTTCATATTTCCATGAATTTAATTAAAATGTGTTAAATGATCGAAAACCTAGGTATTAAATAAACTCTTAGTTAAATACTTTTGTTGTTTTTGAAAAATTTTATTTGTTAAAATTTAAAATTAAACTTCTTACCTCTATTCTTACCATGTACTTGAGGCCAACTAACCTGTATCTGACAACCATCATCATTTCTAATCGTTTTTGGAACAATATGCATGTAACATTTTTTCCAATTTTGACCATGTTTTACCGTATCTTCTCGCGTATCTCCTAAATTCATTCTCACAAAATGAAAAATAAAATCTTGAATTTAATTAATTAAAATTTTGTGAAATAACAAATGACGCAAGGTGTGGCTGGAAATCAAAAGTAATCTGAGATTGGTTCAGGCTAGTGCGTGATTCTAAACATTTTTAAACATTAATAGAACGACAAAGTCTTAATTAAATAAGTAAACAAACAATATTTATTATGCATTATTTATTTATAGAATCATTTGCATCAATCTTAAAATGCTCTAATTATTGATCCATTAATTATCGGATATAGCAATAAATCTTATGGAAAATAGGCGACCATACATCCATTTATTCATCATTTGGCGACAAGTATTTTACAGACGTATTAATAATAGAAGTGAAGGTTTAACTGGAATTAATCGCTGTAACACAAGAACAATGTCTTTTGTGGTTTATAAATCTATACTTGGATGAAACCAGGGCGTCATTACCGAGTAAGAAATTAGGTTTCTAGGTTTAGAAAGAAGGAGTATCTTTATGTATACCTACTTTTTTTTTATATTTTGCTTTTTAAACCTTAAATGCTTAAGATAGTGTAATAAACCCCTTTGTGTCTTTTAAATTTTGATATTCTCAGTTTATTTACCTCGTATTTTACGGACGTGAAAAAGTTGCTTGTATGTCAAAAAGGCTTTAAGAACTATGCTGGGAATAAAATATAAAAAAAGAGTTATATAGAGAAAAATTCAGAGAATTAAGTGTTGGTAACTGCGATCTACATACAGGAGTGGATAATCCAAAATCGATATCTGGTTTCATGTCGGAATAGAGACCAGAAAAGGAAGCAGTACGTATAAGAAAGATGTGAACTTAAGAGGAATTGACAAATATATTTGTTGGATATTTTTATGTCTTTGTTTAGATTAGTTCAGGTTAGTGACAACAAATTCCGGATTTTTTGGAAACTTTAACAAGCTGGGTAAGATTAAAGTTGTTGGAACAACTCTTCAACTGCCAACCATTTAAAATTTTTCGTTTACTATGCAATATTTAGAGCAGTTTCGGATATTACTGAAAAACTTTATAGAAATGAAAAGGTTGCAGGCCTTTATTTTGATATTTCAAATTCTTTTGACACCATTGACCACATATTTGTACTGTTAAAATAGAAAAGATAAGGGGTGACAGGCATCGGGAATGGGCTGACTGCCTCAAATTTAAAAAGTCAAGTGTCAGACTGTGTCAGTTTTGTCGTGGTGGGCAGGACCATTATTCGAAATGCACTTTAATTCAGAGAGACGTTCCCCAGAGATCTATTTTAAGTCCTTTGCTGTCATTTTGTACGTGAAGGACCTGCCTGACTCACAGGGCCTTATCTATCAATATGCCGACGATACGTCGGTTATACTGTCTAGCGCTAGTCTTCCGGTTTGTCTGAGGAAATAAAAACATTAATTTCCGAACTCGTCTCAAAAACATGGGACAATAAATCACATGGACTCAAACTAGTAGACGACTCAGTATACAAATTCATTAAAGCACGCATAAGAGGGAGTAGGAAGCATCAGTCTTTACTCTCCCTCACAAATGAGACAATCAGTGAACCGACACAAAAAGTCGAAATGTTCGCAAATCACTTCTACGGACAATTCTCGAACGATCCCACCAATAATGCCCTCAGAGATGCGAGGATCACCGGAGTGGTACAACTTTTCAAAAATATGCCATTTAATGACAATAATTTAATAAATATCACTGCAGAGGAAGTTCAAAATCACATCAACAGTGTAAATATCAAAAAAGCATCGGGCTTCGACGGAGTGCGGAATATTGCAATCAAAAACATTGCAGGGGTTGCAGTGAGGGACTTGGCACATATTGCACAATCAATAATTAAAAAGGGTCTCTTCCTCACCGCCTGGAAACATGCCGAACTAATACTAATACCTAAGGTAGAACAAGACAAGACTTGACCTCTGCTGCAAGCTACAGGCCCATAAGCCTTTTATCTTGTCTTGGCAAGGTCGCGGAATCACTAGTGAAGGACCGTGTTAACGATTGTTTACTAGTTCGGATTCAGAGCTACTCATTGCACGGTGCGCCAAACAACGAGATTGACGGCAGAGGTCACCACCGGCTTTAACAAGTGACCCGGGGTCGGAGCGATCCTTTTCGATATAAGCAAAGCCTTTGATCGGGTCTTCTCCTTAATCTGATTAACTCCTCCCTACCTGGTAAAAACCTTGATATCGTTTCTGGTAAACAGGTCATCATGTCATCGGGAACAGTAGGCTTCACCCTAGCGCCGGTCCTGTACAATATCTACACTGAGGATATACCAAAAACAAAACTCACAATCTCTATCTGTTCGCCGATAACACGGCGATAACCGCCTCCTCCAGGAGGCCGGAGTGGTTCACTAGCAGATTGCAACGCCACGTTGCCAATATAGAAACGTGAATGCACGATTGGAAAATTCGCCCAAACGATGCAAAAACTCAGCCCATTTTCTGTACTAGGTCGAGAGTCCAACAGCCGCCGACACGAATTCGTGTAGGAAACACAACGGAAAATACTTGGGACTCGACTTTGACAGCAGAATCGCCTAGAACTGCAATACACTCTCCCGATTTAAAAAAGCGGACGCTCTATTAAACGCTATTTACCCCCTCATCTGTAAAAACAGCAAAATAAACATAACAGTCAAAACGCATCTTTATAAAATATTTGTCAGACCGGTCCTGACCCCAACGTGGTGCACACTCCTAAAGACACGAATGCAAAAATTTCAATTATTACAAAATAAAGCACTACTCATAATAGCCAACGCTCCTTGATTCACCCCCCTCAGACAACTACATCACGAACGAGAAGTAGACTTCTTTCAAGACCACATCTTAAAACAGATCACGATATATTACAATATCACTGACACTTCCATCAACCCACTCATACTAGAAACCCACGCACGTTTTCCTAAACCTCGTACTTACAGGCTGCCAAGAGATTGGCTTCCACCCTGAAGATGAGGCGCACCCATACAAGAAACGAAACGTTGAAAATCAATCTCATATAAACTCAACACATCAAAATTTGCAATAGCACCAATCATTAATCAACAATCTAATCAGCAACAACAACAATAGCATCAGCTAAAATTAAAACCAATATCAATAACGTAAGCGTAAATGCAAACAACAAACAAACAAGAGCAAAAGCCATGCCTAGCGCAATGTATGCTGGATTCTTCATGCATCAAAATTTTCTACTTTGCGTATGTGCAATCTCTGCTCAACAATATCCATCTGGGAAGTATCCAGAACCTCTGATACTCTCTGATACATAAGATGTATGCCCCGCCTTCATCCCCGAACCTTATGTGGAACATTCTTTGTGGAATTGGATGTGCTTACTGTTCCTGGGTTCTACTTTAAGGCACTTGCCACCTTTGTTACAAAACTTTCACCTTTTTTCTGTCGGTTATGCCGACAACATGACTATACTCAGGGGCAGAAAAGAGCTCCGCATTCCCTTACATCGTATAACCTCTTTCCCGCCGACATTAGGAATATTGAGAAAATTAACAAGTTCCGGAGGACACTCCTGGATTTTGCAAAGGATTAATGCTTGTATACATTCGACTTTGAATCTCTAATCAGTCATCTGTCAACTTGAACTTTTCATATCCGTTTTTTTTTTTTGATTACTTGTAAATTGAATTGTTTTATTGTTTCAAATTTTTTAATTTTTAATCGCTTGTTAATGAAATTATAATAATTTCTTAATTTGTTTCTGTCTGTTCGTTAACAGTTTTCTTTTTTTGTTTCTATTTTAAATTGTTTTTTTATTGCTCTAACTGCATTGATTATTTTTTCTGTAATATTTTATTTATGGTTAGTCACTAAGTGTTTTGCAGATCCTTAAATTAGTATGACGTTGCCTTCTTCATTTTATTGATTGTTGGCAAACTAATCTAAACTAACCTGAACACATTGCAATATATATCGACATTTTAAAGATACTTTGGGCACCGATTTGAAAATTCTTTTGTGAAATTGACAGCACACAGCACGTCACCTCAATCTGCTCTGAAGTGGATAGACAATGGTTACGAGATATGCAGGCAAAAAGTACGATTTTCTTTCTCGGAGAAATATATATTTTTTTGTCTCTAAATTAAATTTTTTCCACTTGATGCCCTATACTTTACCGGTTCCAAACTTGAGCTATATTGCTTCACAAGAACGGGCTCTAGCAGATGATTGAAAGTTTAAACACGATTAATTATATTATTAGGGTAAAAAAAGCTTTGTACAATAATTGTGTTTGTATTCACGTAGATAACATAATTAGTAATATTGCTATAAATGTATTTATGAAAGCAACAATGGAAAAAGTTGCTTGTAATCGAACATAATAAAAAAAAACATGAAAATATCTATGGGTAAAAACATTATTGGCTTTGAAACCACAATTAGTACCACTCTTCCGGCATAAATACATACTTTATTATTTAATACGAGCTCAATTTGGCTAAATATCGACCAGGCAAGGTTGTTACAAGTAAAACTGATCTAAATTCAGATAAAAAGTATTGTGATCGGGCGAGACCGATTAAAATTAGCATTCCTATACCAGTGCGAAAAAAAACAATGCATATATTAGATATTCACGCATCTTTGTTTCGATCACAAGGTCAGATTATGGGTGTAAAGTTTTATCTTTAATCTACCCCGTAATTTAGAGAGGCGCCCGTCCAATGCAAATTATAGCTTTATCGTGAACACAGTCGCTAACTCTTTTTCTGCTGAAGCCAAACCAGTTGCTTTTGAGAAGTTTAACATGCAAGATGTAATTTGATATTCAAAATTTAACTAAAACTTAATAAAATGTAATTTTGTATAGAGCAAGGTTTCGCTTATGTTTAAAGTAAGGTTAATGGGCCGGATACTGGTGGACATCAAGATAAAATTTATAAAGTCAAAATAAATAAAACAAGTTATGTCAATAAGGATGCCTATGGTATAGATCAAAATCAAAATCAAAAATCAAAAATCAAAATCATTTATTTTCCACAAATTGACACAAAAGTGTATGGAAGTCGTCAAATAGTAAACACATCTTTCAACAGAAAATACATAGATTAACATAAATCACACCATACTTATTACAATATATAAAAATTCACATATTTTAGTAAACTATAAACAATAATAGATAATAGATTGACTGTATTGGAGCTAGTCTTCTAAAAATTCACGCAGATTATAAAAACACCTGTCAATTAAAAATTTTCCTCATCTAATTTTAAAAACATTCAAACTGCTGCTCTCTGATACACCATTTGGCAGCCTATTAAACATTTTCGGGGCCAAATTTACTACAAAATTTTTTGATATATTAAGTCTACTGTATGTTAGTGAAAAATTTTTACAATTTCGAGTATAATAGTGATGGAAGTCTCCATTTCTGGAAAAACCATCCCGATTCTTGAAAACAAACAAGCACAATTCAGATATAACAATAGATGG
The DNA here is from genome assembly GCA_963920685.1 of Polydrusus tereticollis. Taxonomy (NCBI): domain Eukaryota; kingdom Metazoa; phylum Arthropoda; class Insecta; order Coleoptera; family Curculionidae; genus Polydrusus; species Polydrusus tereticollis. The sequence goes on from OY987330.1 coordinate 48,172,983, forward strand.
GACCGTTAAAATTTGAAGTCTTTTAAAAAGGGGTCTGCAAGGAGTAGTCGATGTGACACCCACCATACATCTCAATATTCGCTTTTGACTCTTAAATACGCCCTCAGCATAAGGTGAAACGCCCCAAAACTGAACGCCATACAATAGTCGAGAGTACAGCAGAGCGAAATAAACATTTATTAAGTGTGGCCTGTCCAATATATCTTTAAGGTTTCGCATTAAATAACAGAGACTATTAAGTTTTGTTGATAAATTTAAACAATGAAATTCTCAGGAGAGGGTGTCATCCAAAGTGACACCCAGGAATTTACTACTTTTTTTACGCTCAACTTCATTGTGTTGACATTTCAAATCAATATCTAAATTAAGACGGGTTTGGGGTGTATGAAATACCATATAATTAGTTTTTTTGGTGTTAAGAAATAAGTCATTACACATGAACCATTCATTCAATTCTGTTAAAGCCCTATTTGCCACAAAATTAGAAGAACAAGATCTATTTGTCTCTACTATGGCGGAAGTATCATCTGCATACATTGTTACAGTACTATAAGTCACATTTGTAGGAAGAGGATTTACAAAAATAAGAAACAACACTGTCCCGAGCACAGATCCCTGTGGTACACCGATTGAGGTCTCCACCGTCTCTGAGCGTACGGTGCCAGTGTCAGTACACCGATCTCTGACCTCTACATACTGAGAACGTTGATCTAGGTATGATGAAAACCATTGCAGATTGACACCCCTTATACCATAGGATTCCATTCTATCAATAAGAATACGATGATTGACACAGTCGAACGCCCTGCTCAGATCACAAAAGATCCCAACTGGGCGCTCGCCCGCTTCCAATCTCTCAATAATATCAGTCAAGAAGGTAAAAATGGCGGAAGAAGTGGATTTTTTGGCGATAAATCCATGTTGTTGTGTAGACAATATATTATATTTTTCTAAATAGGACGAAAGTCTATCGAGCATAGCATACTCAAAAACCTTCGACAAGCATGAGGTTAATGCAATTGGGCGATAATTTTCAGGCAAAGTCGGGTCACCGTTCTTTGGTACTGGTATAACCTTGCAAAGTTTTAGCTCCGCAGGAAAGATGCCCGTCTCAATAGATAAATTAATTAAATAAGTTAACGGCTTAATACAAAAAATTGCAGTTTTTTTAAACAGATCTAGTGGAAATTCATCTGGTCCAGCGGACTTTTTATTTTTAATTTTATTTTTTATAATATTTAATAGTTCGTCTTCCGTAAAAGTCAAAACGCACATACTGTGCAGAAAAGTGGGTAATTTTGTAATAGACTTGTTGGTGTTTGTTTTGTTAATGTTTCTTATTATATTTTTAGAAGACTCTATGAAGTGTTTATTGAACAAATTTGCTATAGTTTTTGAATCCGTAATCAACTCATTACCATTACTAATTTGAAAGTCAGGACATTTTTTTGTTTTGTTACCATTCATTGCCGACACCACAGACCACATTGTCTTCGACTGATTTTCCGAGTTAAGAATCTTTCTTTGGTAATGATTTCTTTTACTATCTTTAATCAATTTCTTATGTTTGGCACTCTCCAACCTATACACAGCGTCCAGCCCGGGATCGTTCCTCCTACAACAGTGTAGATTTCTAAGCCTTGCACCAGACTCCCTAATCTCATGCGTAACCCATGACCTCCGTGTCCTATTATAACCCCCCTCTGACCTCTTCCGAGGAAAGCATAAATTAAAGTACCAAAGGTAGGCGTCATAAAAACACCTAAATTTTGCATTAAAACCAACTGTGTCGTAAACGTCATCCCATGACTCATTTTTTAGATTTAAAATAAAATTATTTACATTATCCTCACTAAAACTTCTATATACCCTATTGACTCTGCCCGAGAGATACGGTCGGATTCCTGTATTAAAAAGAACAGTTTCATGATCCGAGATAGTGTTTCCTTCTGCCACTGCATTGTCACAGTCAAGATTGGTAAAAATTAAATCCAAAGTTGTAGCGCTATTAGACACAATACGCGTCGGAACCCTAACCATACCTTTCAGGCCGAAAGTCAACATTAAATTTGAGAAGTCTTCTCCATTAGCAACACTAAGTGAATTTGTATTAAAATCACCCATTTATATTTTTTACAAATATATCAAACTGTCCTGCAGGCGATCTATAACAATTAAAAATGAATAAATCATTCTTTCCATCATACTGCATACATCGCAGTCCACACACTTCAAATTGTTTTTCCACACAGAACTCGTCTAAGTCAATCCTATTGCACTTAATATTATTTTTTGCCCATATCGCCACTCCACCGTGGATAGTCTGCCTCCGGCAGTAGAAAGACTGAAGATAATATCCCTCCACTGTCATGCCACCAACATGTTCCTCTTTTGCCCATGTTTCCGTCAAGCAATAAAAATTTATATTATGATTACCGTAGTTGATATGTAAATAGTCAGATTTAGCATCAGTATGACCCCTAACATTTAGAAGAAGAATATCATATGATTTTGATCACAATCTCAGTGAAAATTGAAGCAGGTCGTGTTTATTAATTTTTTGATTGTTTGATGGATTGCGCGATGAAAAGTGATATTGAAGATGCATTTTCGTGTACACAGTAGTACACACCACCAGATATTTTTCAAATATCGAAAGAAAGAACACCTATTACTGCGAGAAAAGTCGAAACATTTTAACGACAAAGCTGGCAGAAGCTTTATGCATCGGCATCGTCTCGCGGCTTCAGGAGCCATCAACTTCCTTTTTAGGAAACGTATTAGTGGCCAATTTTGCCGAATTAGGAAAAATATATAAATTGTGGTCATGTTACCCAAAATTATAACATTTAGACATTAAAGCGTAACGTTGGCATTGAAAAATAAAATATATTCATTCTCTCGTCTTTTAGTAATAATTGTTCCACTCATTACTGTGAATACTGTTGTTTTCCCGCACTAGTGCGGAACATCCAAACCTTAAAAAAATCAGCCAGACCAGACCGTATTATATATATATCTAAATCCATCAGTTTAATAGATATAACGTCATTTTATAAATACTTTTTATAACTAATTTCTTAACAAAATACATATTTAATTAAATATTCATTATAGTCTCCCTGAACAGTCTGATATTGTGTCAAGTTGTAATACCATCTATTTACTACATAATCGGAGTTATTAGCTGACATTCTGTCGTAATTCTATTTCTTAGTACTTCAATATTGCTTGGATTTGTTACGCATAAACTTTGTTTTTCAAATGGCCCCAGAAGAAATAATCCATCGACGTAAGGTCAGGAGATCTGGGTGGCCATTCTATTTCACTGCTTCTGTCAATTCACTGATTCGGAAAAGTAGTATTTCTTGCACGTTTATTTTAAAATATGCAGGGGCGCCGTCTTGTTGAAACCATGTCGACTGAATATTAGGACCTCTTCTAAACTTCGGGTAATATTTGATTTTCTAACATCAACAAAATTGAAAAACATATGGCGCCCCAAAAGATCACGCCGCTAGAGTCTGGCTACGCCACTGACGATACCTGCCCAAACGTTGAATTTTTCAGGGTACTGAGTATGTGGTTCGTGAATCCAATGAGGTTTCTGATGAGCCCAATTTCGACAATTATTATGTCCAACTGCCGTTGAGCATAGAAGCTGATTCGTCGGAAAAAAATTAAAATTGTTATTAAAGAAATTTCGGTTTTCTTCCTACTTTGGGTAAAGATAAAGTTTAATCTTTCACAAAATGCTGCAATAGCTCCAAACTTTTTCTTAATTGGTATACCTCAGAGATCAGATCATAAGTGAAAAACTATTTCGTAGAAATTTTCGGAAAATCGCTTTCTCCTGAATAACTGAGGTATTATTGATAGGATAAAATCATTTTTTTAATAGCACTAGTAGGTCGAAAAATTGATTAAAACCTATCTACGCCCTAAAAACTTGATTTATCCCATTTTGGAGTTGAAAGTAATTTCTTTGGGTATATAATTTTTTTTTAGTCTAAAAACTCGATTTAGACTATTTGCGACCTATAAGCTTGGTTTTCAGTCCATATAAAGATTAAAATATATTTTTTTTAAAGCATCAGTAGGTTATTTTTATTATTTATTTAAACCTATCTACATCTATACCGGGTGTTGCATCGTCGAGCGGGACATAGGAAATCCCATGTAATTTTAAATGGGGTTAATTATTGGCTTCCCTAATTATTTTAGAGAAAAATTCTATTTAGGTTTATTAAAGAGCACTAAAACCCACATTCAAACGAATAACTTTAGATATTTTTGATGAGCCCGTTTACGGGTTATCGCCGATTTCTTTTTAACTATTTCTCCTTTTTATGGCCCCGTATTTGCGGGCACCAGTCAAGGTAAAAGATGACTGTCAAATAAAGTTGTCATTTTGAAATGTGTGCTTTATTGTTATAAAAACTCGTACATCGAAAATATTAAAGGTGTATTTATGAGTACAAATTAATCCGAATAAAACTAAAATAAAGTATCCAATTACAAGGTTAATTATGACATTTTACATGTTTCAATATTTTACTAATTAATAGGTAGGTACTATTAAATTGTTAGAACTTTAGGATTTAAGAAGATGTTCAAATATTCCTCCATTGATTGCTAGACAATAACCGAGTCGATCATAAAATTCTCTTCTTACATTCGCTAGTTGGTAAACTGAAATTCTATTGCATTCGCCAGAAATAGCATTTTTTAATTCGTCTAGATTTGGGTATTTTTTATCTTTGTATATCCTGTTTTTTAAATGGCCCCAGAGAAAGAAATCATTTGGCGATAAATCAGGAGACCTGGCTGGCCAATTTACTGTATGATTTAAGCCAATAACATTTCCATTAAAAGCACGGTTTAAATATTCCCGGACAGCCAGGGTACTATGTGCCGGGCAGCCATCCATTTGGTACCAAACTTCCTGATTTTCCCTGGCGGCATCATGTAAAGTAGGTAAAATATGATCTTCAAGTAGTTCCAAAAAATATTCTGCATTTAAATTTCGTGTAAGAAACAATGGCCCGATAATATTTTCTCCGAAAATCCCAGCCCATACATTAACTTTTTGTGGATATTGCGTCCTTGTTTCCACAAACCTGTGTTGGTTTTCTTTGCTCCAATATCGATAATTTTGAACATTGGGTTCATTGTTTAAGGTAAATGTGCATTCGTCAGTGAAACAAATGTTTTTTAAAAATTCCCTATCCATGTTTGCTCTTTCCATCATACCAAAACAAAACTCCTGTCGTCGTATTTCGTCCCTATCTCTTAGCTCGTGGTGCTTTTCATATTTGTATGAATAATATGTATGTCGTTTCAAAGCTCGTAACGCTGTTGTGTGATCTAATCCTATGTCATCCTCAAGTTTCCTTGTGCTGATCTTCCCATCATTTTCTTCCACGCACAATAAAACTTGCAAGTCCCTATCATTTCTTGCATCTCTTCTTTGTTCCTGCCTTTCTTTACATCTGCAGTTATTTATTACAGTGCCTTTTGTCTCAAATTTCTTGATAGTCCTTTCGACTGTAGATTTTGCAGGTATCGGTCTATTCGGATACAGAGCAGCAAACATGTCTGACACATTTTGATAACTATTTCCTTGATAATACCATTTAATCATCAATATTTTTTTTCAGAAGTAAACGGGCTCATCAAAAATATCTAAAGTTATTCGTTTGAATGTGGGTTTTAGTGCTCTTTAATAAGCGTAAATAGAATTTTTCTCTAAAATAATTAGGGAAGCCAATAATTGACCCCGTTTAAAATTACATGGGATTTCCTATGTCCCGCTCGACGATGCAACACCCGGTATACCTACATATTTTGGATTTGATAATAAATTTAATTATTATCATATCCGTATATTACTGTTGGCTATAACGAATAAACAATTTTCTCAACATTATACAAGGATATATACCTCTCTTTAAAGTCGTTTATTTCCTATTCTTTATAATGTTAACTAACTAACTTTAAATATTCTTAACCTAGCTTAAAAGTATTCTTAAAACTATTAAAAAGTTTTGGGCGCATATGGACCCTAGGCATACGGCCCATATGCGATGTACAGGATATATACCAATGTAATACAGTAAAATTTCTCAATAGTGACCACACCCTCGGGGAATCAAATGTTGCTCGGTTAACCACCCCTGTTAACCGATTAATAGAGACAAATTAGAACAACTGGTCTGCATTTTACAGCGTTTGTTTATTAATAAGTATCCACATACATATATGTAAATAATTTCAAATATTTTTGTTTAAACATAGTAACATATATATTATACTGTATGTTTGCTTTCAAACTCTTATTTTTAAAATAATCAGATGATTGCTTCATATTTTTTATTTTATTTTTATAAAATTCAGATTCACATTTTAATACCAATTAATTGAGAAATATTTGTAGTATTTAACAATATTAAAGAAGTTTTCTAGGTCTCTGAAACTTGCGCAGACTTCAGATAGTCTTGATATTTTCGACACTGGAGCAAGTTCAGGCTCCTCTTCCTTTGTCTCCGAGTTGGGAGTAGTTTCATCCGTTTCTTGGATCTCCTAAATACACTCGATGATAGTCAATGGCACTTTCTGTTGGCCAATCATTATCAATGGCGGCAAATTGTTTCAAGTTCACAAATGTGTCCTTAATGTTAGGAAACAATTCTGCGAGCGGAATATTATTTTCTTCTTCGAAGTCGTCAATATTATCTGTATTACACATAAATCCGGCTTTCATAAAGCATTTTCTTATAGTCACTAGAGACAAATTGCGCCAGGCCACCGAACCCCATATTAAGGCGTTGGTTATGGTAATATAATTTTCGATTTCTTGAAGAGGACAACCACTGTCTATACATGTTAAAAGCCTTTTAATAAAGTAGCTTCTGTAGAGCATTTTAAAATTCTGAATAATGCCTTGTTCCAAAGGTTGGCAATGTGAGGTAGTATGGGGTGGAGGAAAAATAGGTTTGACATTGTAATTTTGAGATGAGCCGTTGCATTATCCAGACACACTGCCACTCTTCTATTCTGTTTCGTCATTTTAGTATCAAATCTGTGAGGCCATATTATTGTCATGATGTCTGCTGTCATCTACGTTGTTTTGCTGTTTTTTTTTCCAGTACACTTGTCATCTTTCAATGCATATGCTTTTGTTGGCAATGCACGATAGTAGAGACCTGTCTCATTTGCATTAAATGCGTCCCTTGGGGCATAATCCTTTAAAATGGTCAAAGCCTTTCTTTCTGAGCAGTTACGTTTGATAAAGTCTGTGCGTTTTAAGAAGTCCGCTAAGCCATAAAACCTCTTGAGCATTATGTCGGTGGCTCTCAAACAATAAATTATATTGAAGGTAATTTTGGATGTTGATGAATTACATTTTCTAAATAAAATAATTTAAAGTAAATAAAAAATTAGTTTAGGTAAAGAAAAATTAATAATTTTTTAGCTTTTGTAGTATTCAGACAAATTAGTTTTACGAATTCTTTTTTATAAAGTTTTGGTTCTAAAAAGAACCGATTTTGTAGTCTTGCGACAGAACGTACCTACTTGTAGATAGGTACTACTAAAAGTAGTCTTCCTCTGCATTTGAAATTTCACCCATGCTTTCAGACTCATCAGAATCAACATCATCGTCATCATCATCATCATCATTCGTAATAATTAACGGTCTTACTTCGTCTATAACCTGTTCTGTCTCATAAGATTCAAAAATAATTTTTTCTGTATGTTCAATGCATTTCCGCCATTCTTCTTTGCCCGCTTGGCTAAGCGCCTCCTCCCATAACTTTATAACGCTAGGCTTACCGATATTTTTACAGGCATGTTTGTCATAATAGTTCTTGCTAATACCCCATACCAATTCAATTGCGTTGTAATGACAATGGTAGGGCGGAAATCTCAAAACTTGATGTCCATATTTGAGGGCTAATTCGTCAACAACATACTTTTTTTTAAATGACTGCTCTTTACACTTGCTTAAAAGTTCACTTTTTAAATATACATTTTCATGGTTTATGTTTTTCTTTGACAACCACTCCTTTATTTCTTCCTTTTTCCAGCTGCTTGTAGGGAATTTCTCTTCGAGTCTCGTATGGTAAGAGGCATTGAGGCAACTTTTTAAAAGTTTTTCCTCGAACCAAGGCTCAAAAATTTCAGCATCCATATTGCCGTAATAATCATCAGTTTTTTTTGTTGATGAAAATATCAAACTGGCATTTAAAACAAAACCTTCTTCATTACCAGCATGTAATATAATATACCTTTTTCCATTACTTGCACGGGTACTTGAATAACAATGCTTTGAGTCATCCTGCCAAGACGTTTTTGTTGAAGTTCCGTTTGCAAATACCCATGTTTCGTCAAGAAAAACAACTTGTCTTGACAATTCCGATTTTTTGTTGTTTAAATAATCCCTTAAAAATTGCCATCTTTTCGAAACAACATTGGACAGCTCGCAAAGCAGTTTTCTGTTGTTCGTTTTTTTATATTTGAAACCCATATGTTTTAAGATGATGGACAAACTGTTAGTTCCAATATCGCAAAGTTTTTTCTGCTTTATCTTTTCAAGAATAGCTTTGTGGGTAACATATTCCTTGGCTTTATATATATCATAAACAATATTCCTAATAGAGAGTTTTATCCCTTGGGATAAATCCAAGGTTTTTGAATGGAGTCGAACCCTTTTATATGGTCTGTCCAAATCCTCTTCACTCTTTTTTCGAAGTCTTCTTAAGGTCTTTTCTGAAATGCCGCAAGCATCAGACGTTCGTTTTTGCACTGCCAAAACAGACTCTAACAGGCCCGAGTTATCTTTTTCTAAAGTAAAATAACGTTCCACTTGTAATACCAAACGGCGTTCACCTGGAGATAAATGCCTTCTAGGCGATGTGCCACCTTGCTGAACATTTTCCATAACTTTGCTTAATAACTGATTTTAATTCACACACAATGAGAAACAAACTAAAAGTGAAAAGCACAACTACTTATTTAAAATAAAGTAGAACATACCATCCCGCACTTCAGCAAATTTTAATTATTTCTTGGAAAATAGTAATTATTATGAAGATTTAATTATAATAATCCCAAAATAATGTCATTATCGGAAAAGTATATACCTGACAAAATCTTTAACATATTTAACCATCCCGCACTTGAGCAAATTTTAATTGGTTCTTGGAAAATAGCGATTATTATATATAGATTTAACTATAATAATAGCAAAATAATTGAATTATCTATTTAATTATTATTTATGCTCAACGCGTAATTCTAAGATAATTTTGTTTTGAAACCTCTGATTTCGCCCAGTAATAGAATACAGTAAACCAGTGGGATGTTCGGTGTGATCAAGTATAGCGAAGGTGCGAAGATATTGTAACTTAACCGACTTACTGTTTTAAAAACGATAACATCCCTTGATGATTTAATCCGATATCGGACTTCTTAAAACGCACAGACTTTATCGGCTGATTCGCCACATATTTTCTTGAAGGTAATGTCGTGTCGACGACTGAATTTCTCTAACCATTCATTTGATGCCTTGAAGTTATCTAGTCCTAGACATTGAGTAGATGCGAGGGCTTTTGCTTGAATTATATGGGTCCGGATATTGGTAAGTGCTTGTTTCGCGCCTTAAAGTGGACACTGCCAGTTCTTCGGTTTTGGGAAATTTTCTCTTTGGTCACCACCTTCTTGAAACAATTTTCTAACCTCTGCTTTATTTTGAAGTAACATAGTCAGTTTGGTCGGGCCCCCTTCAAATCTTTCAGCGAATTTCCTGGTACTTAAACCAGTCTTTTCACTTTCCTCGATTATTTCAATTTTTTCGCTTAAAGAAGAGCAAATCGAATGGATCCGCCTGCAATAAAGTAATTAGTGTATGTACCTATATTTCTTAAAAATTGTCGGGTCGGGTATTACTGCCCCTAATGGCGGGTGTTTGTAGCATTAATGTTTAATAAAGATTCCGATAATGAGTACCCGCGGTCGTTTAACAGATGGTTCGGTACAGAGGAGTATAAAATATTGGAATTTCCATTTTTAAATTTGGGGAATTCATAACCGGTCGTTTAACGCAGGTGGTCACTTTATAGAGGCGGGCGCAAACAAAGTTTTACTGTATTTATTTTGTTGGAGGCATAAACTCATTTTTTTTTAACGCCATACGAATTAACACAAAATGTAGAACTGTCAACTAATGTGGTTAAAGCCGCTGCCCCCTACTTTTCAAATAATAATTTGTGTTTTCTGCAACAGTCTGTATTAAAGTAAAATACTTAGAAATAAAACAAGTCTCCATAGAACCTACAACATTTAAATCAATATTTGATATGCATTTGCAATGTCTTTTAGTCATTTTGTTTGTAGATTTTTTAGAAATGCCACTAAAGATTGGACGTTTTTTTTTTTTTTATAAACAAGATAATTTTTTTTACCCATAACTCTATTTCAAGGAGGTGATGATCATATTGAGATAAGAGACTATAATTGTAAAATTTCGTAAAAAATTTTTTGACGAGGTTGTTTAAGGTTTAATTTTTTCTCTCAAATTTCTTTAGCATTCTTCTTATAATCAATTTTCTTGAGCCAGACATCAGTCTTTTATTCTTGTTTCTTGTTGTAGATATCTTGTCGATAACAATCTTGAAAGCTTTTGATTTTGAATTTTGAATTTGATTTTCTTCTCATTACACCGTATGTAAGTATTGGTCCTATTATTGTATTGTAGATCAACGTTTTCGTCTTGACGCTTATTTCGATTATTTAGATTTCGTAAATATTTCTACCCGATAAATCAACACCCTGTATAGAACAAAACAATTAAATATTTTATTAATTTCAGGGTGTGAGAGAAGAAAATAAACCTAACCTAAGTCATTTTATTCAAATAAAAGTTTCTTCTTTAAGCAATAGTAATTCCTAAATTCCGATCTCATTAAGACTTTTATAATGACTAGTCGAACAAGATTTATCAGAAAAACTATCGATTGGACAAGGTCATTAGACGCTGTAACTGATCCAAATGCAGATAAGTAGTGGTGTGAACCAAGCAGCATCTATTAAAGAACGAACATACCTGTACGCTAGTACCTTGCGAGGTCAGCTTTTAAAGAGCTGGTTTTAAAACATAATACATATTGGGTTTGTGGTATGTTGTTGTAATCATTTTCGCTAATTTACCCAAGGAAATTATATACAATGTAGTAATGAAGGAATATTCCACCACTTGATGAGCTTCTTCATTTCTCAACATCAACAAACAGCTGATATCACAGAAACACTAACGTCATCAATTGTTTACGTGACAGTGCCGTATATACAGTAAGTCCTAGAAGTAAGGTCTAAATTCACTTAAAATTCTAAGATGTACCATGTCCTATACTTAAACTCAACAGTTATCAAAATAATTACTGCCAAGAAATACAAAGAATTAAAAAATACAAACAAAATAAACACACAATGGAATGTTTTGCTCGATTTGCAAATATACTCTCAACCAATCGTAGCTATCGCTGCTTCCAATGACGTAAATGGCTTGATGTAACAGTACCCAGAATTTATATGGCACAATATGGTATGATATCATTGTACTTTCATGTAGCGCATTACATGACCTTGCCGTATAACAAAAGAGGCACCATAAATATTATCACATGATAAACATGTCTCCCTCTTTATTATGCATGTTCTTTGATCTTTACAATGATATAAAACGACTAGGACGCCTTTAAGAGAACCCGCACAGCCAAAAGAAATGGCCGCAGATAAAGATTTCCAAATACGGTGAAACGTGCCTAAGAGTGTAAATGCACTTAGTGGATACCTCGGCGGATATCCAAGTCTGGTAGAACGGTAACACCATTTTGGTTTTAGTTTAAAGTAGTGACGGTATCTACGTATATTTTTAATACTTGTCAGCACCGTGTAAGAATTAACTCAAGAGGCATGGCCAGAAACCTATGAAGGATTTATCAAAATAAGATTGTCTTTGATTTCTTTATCACTGTTGAAACTATGCTATTCCTGAGTTCAATACAGAAAATTTTATTCAAATTGATTATGAATTAATGATACATTAGACTACAAAAACAAAATCCACAGGTAGTGGTATCAACCTTTTGGCATCGCAAGCAATAAATTTCGCTCGACTTTCACAAGTTTTTTTTTTTATTTATAAGTTTGCGACTGCTCGTGAAAATTTGCATATATTTACAAAGGTTATCGGTCAAAATGAGAACGTTACAACGATAACTACTAAAGCACAAAATATTTTGCAATGACTAAATTTAGTGACAAAGCAAACTCGCTATTTCTCAGCATGTGTATACTTCTTACACAATGCAATAAAATTATTTGCTCAGTTATCTAAATAGCCGCAAAAACGAAATAATTTGTTTGGGATATGAGACTTTTTCGAATTTTCAGTTTGGAATGAATCATTGATCATCTTAAAAGAATAATATTTTCATTGAAATAAAAAATGTAGCACAAGTCACAAAATGTAACTATTGGAAATATTTTCGCAAAACTTTTTCTATTTAGTTACGGCACTCAATTGAATTTTGTAACAAACCTATACAATTTTTATACAGGGTCCTGCGACATTTCAGGAAAATGTTTTCCCATATATAGGGGTCAAAACAGTGTTCTCCAACTTTATGGCACCTCGTATTTTTTGCATATTTAGGTTCGTATCATTTCTCTTTATAATTGCCTACAACTTAATTTAATTTGCTTTAGTGGTTTATAAGCACAACCATTTAAAAAGTAAAAAAAAAATTTCAGCTCACGGGATGAAAACAATAATTTTTTATTATCGCTATACATATACTTATTTTATTTTAAAACCACATAATAGCTGTGTCGGTACACAGTAGTGAGTACCTTATACTAAATTACAAATAATATTAATATCATGACATAGAGGACAAAATAGCATAATAGCAATAAATGTTGCTTATCCTTGCACTATACCACTTAAGGGCTTACTTTGTTCAGCTGAATTTATCGACGACTGCAACAGACCTGAGCTGGACAGATTAGCGAGATTACAACGTACCGAAAAATACACTCCAAACACCGCTTACACACTGCGAGACGTTCGAAACTGTGTCGAAGACCGGGAGCTTACTAGAGAAGCTATTAGCTCTTTGCAGCGGTTACGTAAATGCTTCGGCATTTTTCAGAAATAGTAAACAACGTAATCGACAGAGATATGTATGTGCACTTTTGTTGTTTTTAAAATAACAGTTTTTTACTGCTATTTATGAAAAGATCTGGAGTTTTTGTTAAAAAATAGACGCACAGCAACACGAAACCTCAAAACAATAAAGGTTAGTTTTTCACGAAACGTAAACAAAACGTCGAAACAGGCCAACGAACGAGCTGGCGCACCGCACCGTTGACAGTTCTGTTGCCAACTGTCGGCAAATAAAATTCAAATTATATTAATTTTTACAGGCTTAAATAAACAAAATAGTTCCTATAAGTATCAAAGAATTATACTTTAAATTCTTAGTACATTTGGCATGAAATTTTAATATTTTTTGCCCAAATATAATTTCCTCATGTTTTCTTACGGATTTACTATAATAATCAGCTGATTGATGATGTGCACCGGAAATTGTTTTGCAAGAACCATATATAAATATCACAACACTGACATCACACAAAGGAATAAACTAAGGATGGATTTTAAAAGACCGTTTTTAATTATTAAGTAAACCCACCAATAAAGAAGTCCAAGCACCCACAATAACCAAAATAAACAGATGCATGCTACGTCAATTTAATGCTTTTACCAGAAACTGATTGTCGGCACCGGAAATTTCAATTTTTCTTTCGTTTTTCGGTACATGTGCGTAAAGGATGTAGCTAATAAACTTTTGGCTTCGGAGAATCATTTATAGATGAAAAGGAAAAAATAAGAAGTACTTTTGCAGTCAGAATTAAGACTGAGAATAGCCACTATTCTCGGGTTCAGATATTATGGGACAAGTTTTGTTTTATACAGGGTGTTTCAAAAGAAATGCTGTGACCTCTGTGAAAGTTGTTCAGTAAAGTGAAGGCGAAAAAACGCAGGATAACGAAGAAAAAGATAAATTTGTAGATGCTGATGACGTATTTCAGGAATGTTGCATTTCACTGGCTTGCGCGAAGCAAAAATGTAAGTCAGATTATTTAGAAAAGGAACTAACAACAAAAAATTTACTAATTACTCACCTTGAGTCAAGAATTCATGAACAATCCGATGTGATAAATGTATTTAAAACAATGTTGGTAGAAGCTAAATCGGCAGGGAAGTTATTAACACCAATTAACCCAGAGGCCCCATCCCCTGGCTTTATTGTAAACCAAAAGAAGCACCCGACAAACATCACCGTTTCTAACACCCGAAATCGCGGCAAGTCGACCGAGATACTAACCAATGCTGCTACTAAGCAAATTCCAAGTGGCTCCAAAGATCCTAAAATTACCGGGATTACTCAAAAAGAAACGCAGCAAACTAACAAGGTGTTTTCCAAACCTGAGGTTGCACAATCAATTCTGGATGCTCAAACAATTATTTCTGATAGTAACTTAAATCAGGAACCTCCTTTTACTGAAGTAACCAGAAAGAAAAATCGGCCTAGACCAAATAAACCAATTATAGGCAACAATAGTGACACTATGACTTGTGGTCTTAGAGCAGGCAATATTCTGTCCTTTCTGCACGTTTATGGCCTTCATCCTGAAATGACAACCGAGGAATTAACTCTGTTTTTAAAACAAACCTTCAGTGAGGCTACCTGCGAGAAATTAAACTCTCAATATCCTGAGATATATTCTTCATTTAAGGTGGTGATTCATGAAAATCACCTTACTATGGCTATGGACGCTTCCTTTTGGCCTAGAGGAGTTCGAGTAAATCGTTTTTTACACAAGCGGAAAATACCTCGAGTAACCAAATAACCATCCCGTACAACACTATCAATATTCCTGATGGAGAGAGTGGTCATATGTTTGATTTGGATCTTGCTAAATCATTTCTGGGGACGAATGGTATGATAAGTCTGTTTCACATAAATATTCAATGTTTGTCAAATAAGGTTGATTTGCTATCAGACTTTTTAAATGATTTTTGTTGTGACTTACTCTGTATTTCAGAACACTGGCTTACAGACATTAATTTGCAAAAAATTAATATAGTGGGATATAATTTGTTAACTTCATTTAGTAGGCTAACCTTTAGGCATGGCGGGGTTTGCATATTTTTGAGGGAATCGCTGTGCGTCAGGGAATTGGATTTTTCAGAATTTAACATTGAGATTCATGCCGAATTTTGTGGTTTAGAAATAACAGAGTGCAAAACCATAATTATTACAACGTATAGGTCCTGTAATGGCATGTATGATATATTTGTGAGTCGGCTGGAGGCACTACTAAAAAAATATTATAATCCGAATAAAAAAATCATCTTTCTGGGTGACTTTAATATAGATTTTCAGAATCCGTCAGTGGCGTTGAGCGAACTTTTATCAACATTTGCTTCTTATGGGCTTAAACAGACAATTTTTGATTGTACAAGGCGGAGTGACTTATCCTCAACATGCATAGATAATATTGTGACCGACATAGAGGAGGACTTGTTAGCGGTGTTCTGGATCCAGGACTGTCTGACCATTTCGGACAATTCATAATGTTTAAGGGTAAGATTGACACTGAGGATGTATTTACGGGGCATAGGGTAATAAACGAACAGGGATTGGATTTATTGAGGGATATAATTTTGGTTTCGGATTGGCGTCTGTTTCAAGATCAGAAAGCTGACGCTGATCAATTAGGAGAATTTTTAAACAATTTATATCTAAAGAATATCGATATTTTATTTCCTTTAAAAAGAATAAAAAAGAAGCATAAACCGGTAGTTAACTGGTTCACTGACGAATTGAGAGCAAAAAGGAATCAGCTTAATGCAGTTAAAACTATACATTCAGTTAATAAATGTCCCCTGTATAAACAACTTTACAAAATTCTGAAAAAAGATTATAAAAAATCCATTGAAGAAACTAAGAGGTCAGCTTATGACTCTTTTTTGATTCATTCGGAAAATAAGATAAGAGATAGTTGGAGAATAATAAAGGGCGAACAAAGGAACACTAGTATATCTATTCATAAATCTACATTAAATGCGGACGATTTAAACAATTTTTTTGTCGAAGTGGCTCCCATTATTATAAAAAATTTGCCAGAGATAAACCTAAATAATTCGACCCTTTTAGAAGGCGTACCTCAAAAATCCACTTCTTTTTTTCTCTTTCCGGTAATCGAGCAGGATGTGTTTGATGTGTTTAGGGCTATAAAACATACTTCATCTTTTGATATTTTTAACATTAACTATAAAATTTTAGAAGGTACTTTTGATTTAATATTATCCCCACTTACAATACTCATTAATAGGTGTTTTTTGGAGGGCAAGTTCCCGAGTTGCTTAAAAACAAATAAAGTAATACCCCTTTTTAAAAAAGGCAACCCTAATATACCTGATAACTATCGACCAATTAGCATTGTGCCTTTGATAGGAAAAATAATTGAACGTATCCTTAAGGACCGTATTCTAAAGTATTTCGAGAGTAATGATTTTTTTGATATTTCCCAGTTCGGTTTCCGGCCGGGATTGTCAACTACTAAGGCTGTTATTAGGGTGGTAGAAAGCATAGTTGAGGGTCTGGAGCGTTCAGAACACTGTGTTGTTACGCTGTGTGATCTTTCTAAGGCCTTCGACTGTGTCTCCCACGAGATACTTTTAAACAAACTTCAATTTTACGGCATTCGGGGTACTGCTCTTAGTCTTTTTAAATCTTACCTTTCGGACAGATCCCAACATGTCTTGTTTTGTGGTGAAATGTCACAGAAGAAAAATAACGGTTTTGGGGTGCCCCAGGGATCCATCCTTGGCCCATTATTATTTATCATTTATATAAACGATCTATGTCATTTTATGCGACCAACCACATGTATGCTATATGCTGATGATACTACCATTGTCTCTTTTGATAGTAACGCAGACGCGTTAGATACAATCTCAATCAATTGCATCGAAAAAGCCCAGGAGTGGTTTCAGGCTAATAAGTTTAAACTTAATACCGAAAAAACACAGTCATTAAAAATTTCAACAAGTAACGGTGTAGGTCAGGGCAGGTGTGTGAATTTGTTGGGTATTAAAATAGATGATAAATTGAATTGGTCGTGCCATGTGGAAATGATCCGTGGCAAGCTTTCCGGTATTAACTTTTTGTTGCGCAGACTCAGAGCGCTCGTACATTTTGATGTGTTGAGGATGAGCTATTTTGCCTTGTTTCATTCTCAACTTTGTTATGGAGTAGCTTTGTGGGGAAATAGTTCCGCAGCCCAAATTGTATTTAGAACTCAAAAAAAAGCCATTCGAACTATTACTGACTCTCATTATCGAGCACATTGTCGACCCATATTTCAAAGACTCGAAATAATGCCGTTGCCATGCATTTTTATATTTTATTCGTTGGTGGAAATTCACCAGAAAAAATCAAGTTACCAGTCATCCAGTACGATTCATAAGTATAAGTTAAGAAAGGATACTCTCCTGATACCAAGATTAAGATTGGCAAAGTCTGTTAAAAACTTATTAAACCTCCAACTTTATAATAAATTGCCCAGCGAAATGCAGAGTTTGGGCGAGAAAAGGTTTAAGATGGAAATAAAAAATTATCTTTTAAAACACTGTTTTTATTCTGTTCAGGAATTCCTTGCCTCAAATCTTTTTCTGTGAGGCAGTGCGTACCATTCGTTGACCACGTAATATTTTATTTTAGCCATGTATCGACTTTGTACTATGTTTATGTCTAGTTATATTATTTTATTTTAGTTTGTAATATTTTCTTTTGTATGTTACTTTTTTTCATTGTCATATTATTTACTATATATTTTAAACATTGTTTTTTTTTTTGACCTGCTATAATGTATATTTTTTGTACAACCATAGTTAAATAAAATTCTATTCTATTCTAAATTATTCCCCACATTTCTACATGCATAAAATTTTTCTGTCATTTCTGTATTGGTTGCCATAGAGACCAACTTACTTTTTTTTTTAAATGGAACACCCTGCATATGATTGCATATTTGGATTCTACTGGGAAAACTATGAATTTTTTGTATTTCAAATTTTTACTTATTTAAACTTGTAACAAACTTTATAATAACAAAATAAATAGCCTAGAAAACTGAACAGCTTAACATCGGAATAATGAACAAGTGGAACCTTTTCAGTGGACCAGGTGTTCAAAATGACCAGCATTTTCTGCTAAGCAGAGCGCCAGTCGATCCCTAAACCCGTCTGCAACGTTTAAAAGGAAGTCCTCTGGAATCGCCCAAATTTCAACACTAATTCTGACTTTTAAAGATTCTAAGTCATTTGGACGGTTAACGTAGGGTTTGTTCTTTAAGTGTCCCCACAAAAAAAAATCGAACGGGGTTACGTCCGGGGATCGCGCTGGCCAGTCAATAGCATCTCTCCTGCTTATTCAACGTCCTGGAAATTGTTCGCTTATGTATTGTCTACAATTTGCCGCATAATGCGCAGGTGCTCCATATTGCTGGAACCATACCTGTTCGTTTATGCCTTTATTTACACCCGGTAAAACCATTCTGCAAGAAGGAATTATGTGATTCCTGAGGTGGTCCAGATATTTTTCGCCATTCAAATTACCATCTATGAAAAAAGGTCCCACAATGTGTCTACCAACTATGCCCGCCCAAACATTAACTTTTTCGGGCCTTTGAGTATGACCTTCCTGGAACCAGTGAGTATTCTCAGCAGACCAATAACGATAATTGTGTCTATTAACAATGCCATTTAAATGGAAAGTAGCTTCATTCGTGAAAATGATATTTTTTCCGAAGTTATTATCGTTATTGCATCTTTCCATCATCAGCTCACAAAATTCAGCTCTTCTATCAAAATCGTCCTCGTTTAATTCGTGCACCAACTTTATCTTGTAGGGATGCAACTTCTCCTGTTTAAACAAATTTTTCACTGACTGATGAGGCACATTAAAATCCATTGCCATTGGCCTGGATGATTGTGTTGGATTTCATGTATTGAGAGCATGATATCCAAAGCTTTGTCTCCCCCGGTTGCTGCCTTAGGTCGATCTGATCTAGCGGCTTCCCTAACACTGCCTGTTTCTCCAAATTTCGTTACCACTCGACACACCGTTGGCTGATTTATTAGAGGCCTATTTGGATATAATTTATTAAAGATGTGACAAACCTGATCTTGCGATCTCTCCATATTTCCGTAACCGCTCATTATTAAATTTTCAACTCGTTGTTTCTCATTCAGATGAACCATAGTGTAAACAAATTAGAAATCAGACAACAGAAAATTAAACAGGAACTCAAAATTGACACCTCTTAGGTCGCTGTCATAAAAACACCTTGACTCAACTGGGGTTTTAGGTAGGAATAATTATAATTAGGTTTTTCATTTTTGAGCTGTCATTATCTCGGAAACGCTTGCAGATAGGTAAAAATTTTGAATACAAAAAAATTCAGAGTTTTCCCAGTAGAATCCAATTCTTGCAATTATATGCAGGGTGTTTCATTTAAAAAAAAAAGTAAGTTGGTCTCTGTGGCAACCAAACCAGAAATGACAGAATTCATGCAGGTAGAAATGTGAGCAATAATTTACTGAATAACTTTCGTAAAGGGCACTTTTTCGCATACAAGGTAATTCAATAGTTACAGGCATTATGCGCGACTTTCTTGCCACTCTGTATATCAAACTACCCTTTATTTTAAATAAAGAATCGCCCCCCTTAAGTTTTTCGCATTTGTTTTGAAACACCCTGTATATGGATTGTGCAGATAGTTTCAAGTCAAAGTAGATGAGAGAATTACCTACATATCTAAAATTTTAAGGGGGGATTTGTGTTCCAACACCAAATTTTTAACCATTTTTGCATAAAATGATAACAATTCCAGAATTTAATTACTGTTAGTTACTATCTAATTTTTTATTGATACAATTATATCCCATCAACTCGTATCCCACATTATTTTAAAACATACACACACGTGTACGAGAGAAATATAATACTTTTTTTTGGCTTAGCTATTGGCGGTTAGAAATGTTATGTTATAACAGTTACAAATTACATCTGTACAAATATAATATGTTCTCATCTGTTGGGTTTTATGGTTTAAAAGAGATTTCGAACCAGACATTCCATGCTCCATCACCAAAAGAGGGTAAAATATTTTGTTATCCCTTGATGTTCGGCCGAATACTTACATTTACAGGGACTTAGACTAGTCTTTGATATCCGATACCTACTTTTATCCTTTATGATATAGGGTGCATTTATTTCAAGACTGGCCAACATCAATAATACTAGAAATTAAGAATTTCGGTTTGAACAAACAAACTAATTTGGTACGTAGATCATTTAATATTTTATTGTAACAGATTCACCACTAATTAATTCCCAGTAATATGCAATTTTTTTAAATTTCATTAATAATATTAATTATGGGCTAGACAATAATATAGTGTTGACCTCCTATTTTTTTATAATTAGGCACAACACTGCAGAAATCAGTGTTGTTTAATGAACACTAAAGTCTGTTTATTCCACAGATAGACTTAAGGTAAATACAATCACGCACCGTGCACGTGATTGTCTAAATTTATTACATTGAACAGGGCCGTATTATGCCAATTATTTCTACTCAATATTTTGTTTAATTTCTAAACTTCATGACTAGTGCTGTAAGCAAAAAACAAACGGGTATTTAAAGGTATAGTAGAATGACAAGAAACCAAATACTATAAATAATTAGTAATTTAGACACACAGAGTATGTAAAACCAATACCAATTAAACCTCTCGGTCAACACTGATCCGACCCTGCCTGACACGAGGCTCGCGCTCGAGAAGCAGGAGCGACCGAGTTCGGTGTGACCAATAAAAGCAGCGCTGTCCACCTGTTAATCGATGATCACGCGTCGGGGTTTGTTTTGGTTAGTCTATCTTAAAAGTAAATCGACTTTAAGCTGAACACGGGTGGGCTGCAGTGGTTCCTCGTGTATTTCTAGCATACACCGCTTCAGGTGGAATTAAGCGGGCAACATTAGTTGCACACTTGCCATGAACATATCTGTAAAAGAGGCTCAATTCTCCAACCTGCCTGTGATGTTCGTTCTAGGCTTTCTAGGTTATTTGTCAGATCATAGTCGCCGATCAACCGAATGGCTATTCTTTGAATGAAATTCAGTAATCTCAGGGTATGGGTAGAAGCAGAGCCCAAGATATGTGAGCAGTATTCCAGCGATGGTCGAATTTGGGCCCCATAGTGCGTTAACATTTTTTGGGGTATACAGGCTGATCTATAAGTACATGAACAGAATGTAAGATGACTCCTGACATCATTTTAAGATGAAAAGTTCATATGGCATATGCCCTGAAATGCTTACCCTCTAAGATACAGGGTGTTAAAATAACGAAAAAAATAATTGTTTTTTTAAAATTTCGTAAGTCCTTGAAGATACTTACGGTATTGAAAGTTGGTGTCAACTGATTTTCTATTAAACTGCACTATTTCGTTAAAAAAGGTTTTGCTTACTTCGACCAGTGACGTGCGTGAAGATACCATCAATATTTTCTTTGTGAAAGTATTTGATACGCCACTGATTTTTTTTAACTCTCATGCATTTTTATGTATTATTGATACAAGCTGAACAAAAGTTATCCATTATGGGTAAAGTTAATTACATGAACAAAAGTTGTTTCTACTAACAGTAGTTTTAAAGATAACTCTCATGCAGTACGCAAATAAACAAAATTAATTTACTAATTAAATAAGTACAAAACATATTATGAATTATTTATACCACTAGTAATTTATTTAAATTTTTTTGTAATATAATTAACTCATTTGTTAATCTAAATTTAAACACAAAACAAACTGGATTTAGAAAAACTGTTGAAAGTGGCCACCTTCTGCTAAAATACAAGCTTCTAGCCGTCTTCTCATTGAATTTCTAAAATGTTCAAAAATTCCTTGGATATTTTTAATATTTTTGCAAGCCATTATTATCCGTTTTCTAGGATATTCCTGGTTTTCAACTGGAGTTTTATAAACTAAAGATTTTAAATGGCCCCAGAAATAAAAATCCCATACATTTAAATCTGGAGACCTTGGCGGCCACGGTTGATTAGGTAGTGCAACGCCTCTACCGATCCATCGATTTCTCTATATAGCATTGAGATATTCTCTGGCTGTGGTACTTAAATGGGCGGGAGCTCCGTCATGTATAGAAAACAACTGGTTTCACTGAATGGCAAGTCTTCCAATAATATTGGCAGCTTATTTTCTAGAAAATTGCGAAAGGTTTGTCCATCTAACCGTTGGGGATAAAAGAAAGGACCTATTAGTCTGTTACCAACTATTCCTGCCCATATATTTAACGAAAATTGGCACTGAAAATGTCCGTCGCTAATAGCGTATGGATTTTCTTGACTCCAAACGTGATTGTTATGAAAATTTGTTATGGCATTCTTGGAAAAATTAGCTTTGTCGGTAAAAAAAGAAATTATCTAAAAATTGTGGATTTCTGGCCAATCTTTCCAAAAACCATTAACAAGAATTAACGCGTTGAGGAAAATCGCGTGGTAAAAGGGCCTGAACTCGTTGTATGTGGTAAGGATACATTTGACGATCGTGAAGAATCCTCAATTCGCAATTTTTTGAGTACTGGCTTCTGGATCTTCCTCAATTCTATTTAATAGTGCTTCTTCTAATTGTGGTATTCTTACCGTCCTTGGCCTGCCGGGAATATCAGAAACTCTTGCAAAACTTCCTGTTTCTGATAAACGGCGATGGAGACTTACAAAAGTCTGAGCACACGGTGCTATACGGTTCGGATATCTTGCCCGGTAAATGCGTCTCGTTTCGTATGCATTTCCATCAGCAAGACCATAAACAAAATGCATATCTGCCAAATGAGCACTGTTTTGTACATCAGCCATAACTTTAAAATTTTTGGATCGATAAACAATTCACAAAAACGACGCACTAAAGCTTTAAACGATTTTTCTGTCATTTAATTTTGTGACATTTCCACAATTATTTAAACAATCTGTGACAATAAGCCTACTTTGAAAAATAGTCGAATCAAGCGATGTCTTAACATAGTTTTTTTACAATTTTACAGTTTTTTCCATTTTTCGTTAAACAACTGTTTTTTTTTTTAAACATAGTGATAACTTTTGTTCTGCTTGAATCGATAATTTAAAAAATCACAGTTAAAGAAAATCAGTGGACGAGGAGACATCGCTGCACTTCCGGTGCGCTTGCGAAGCCCTGGGATGACTCAGATAGGAAGTCTTTGGGACAGTGGTGATCCCACAGGAGGAAGTTAAGACCCTTGCTTGGAGTAACGTCCTGACCTTTATGAGAAGGTCGGGCAGATTCGGCGAGGACTTGGGTGGTTAAGTGGATGGGGAAAGACCCAGGGGTAGGTAAAAAGGATCGCACTTGGCCTACTTGCCAGGTTTGTGTGCCTCCCCTCACCTACTACTACTACTTCAGCCAACTCCTCCCAATAACTACTAGACATCACAATCTTTGCTTATTATTGTACTATTTTTCTACAATACTTTTCTGATAAGCTTCACCACCAGTAAGATTCTTAGTACCTATCAAACAAAATGATGATTGTCTAGTCATTAAGAATTCCAACATTATATCACTGCTCTGACATAGTGTTCTTATTTTTTCTATTAAGCTGTAGACTATTTTAAGAATTTAGTCAAATTGACTTGATACTGAAGCCACGCTACATAGGTAATTAATTAAAGCAAAAACCGTAATGAGTTCTTAGCTCACGCGTTGATACCTACTTTTGCTGTTCATTGTATTTTATTTAAATTAATAATCTTTCATCTGCAGGGTGTGGTCGAACGTTTATTATTTAAATTACTTTATGCAGTTTCTCCTTTCGATACGTGTAAAAAACTGCCGGTAAAAAAGCTAATGGAGAAACTAATGTCCTGTCAAATTATTTAAAAATGGTTTCTGATAATTTAATAAATTATGTCCCGCTCGTCCGGGAGAGAGCAAAGATATAATTTTATATCGATTATTTTACCCTGTAATTTATGTGTTATGTAAGGTATATTTATTAGTTAAGTCAGATAATAAAACAACATTTAGTGTGACAACATGTCAAAAGGAATTTATTGAAATGTCCCAAATAGGTATAAAAGAAGTTTTGGTTTAATCACATAAAACAAGAACAGACGTATAGGTACGTTTTGTACGATCTATTAGGGTTACAAAACAAGTTTTACATAAAGATGTCCTTAATTGTCGAGTGCCATAATACCTTAAACAGCAGTAAGAATAATAAAATTCTACCTGATTTAGAGAGAATGTTTTCTATGGAAGGTTGTTGAGGCGTAAAATTGGAATACGAATTATGGTGTGAATGTGTATATATCTACTGCTAATGCCTTTATAATATTATAACCCTAATAATGTTTTCAGGCATCCACGTTATGTTCCAAAAATCCAGGCAGTACTTAGACAGAACTTGGAAACATTTTTTACAGGTTTTTTACAATCTCATACCGTACAAAACGCATAGTAGAAACCAAGCTTAATTGAAATGGAATATTTCAGTGGCAACAAGTTGTAGAATTTCGACAACAAGGTTATAAAATATCAAATAACCTTTGCCAAAGACAGTTTTATATGCAAATTGAGAGTTTACATTTTTAGTAAGAACAAGGTCGATTTTACTACATCAGTTCGATAATACAGAAAGGAAGAGAGCCAACACAATTCATCTAGAATCAATAGTTTTTTTGTAAAGGCTAGATGATCGCATATCTTTGTTTTTCAACTTCGCATGAATATTGTATTTTTGAATAAGGTTTTTTTTATTGATATTTCCTTGTTTCCCAAAATAAACCCAAATAATATAAATTTTTTAATTATTACTTATTGATATTTATTTACATGTATAATAATGTTATTCTACATCTAGTTCTTTTTGGCTGTCGCTATCCTTATCTAAATTAATTAATATCAGAAGGAACCATTATAATCTGGCTCCGACAATAAACACTGTAAATTTCAGGGTTTTTACTACCATACCTAGCACCAACGACTTAAGTCGATGCCTAGCACCCATTTTATTGCAGTCATGAAATCAGAACCATTTTTCGTGAAAAGAACTTTACAATATTTTTATTCTGCCACTTCATAGATTTGATGATTGGTATTAAATGAGTTACTGGCAGAATTTGTGGACTTTGGATATAAAGATATAAATAACAGAAAGTTTAGCCGATATCAAAATGTTTAATGAAAATGACTTGCTTATTGGTGGTGCTGCGTTCGATATATTCGCTTCTAAAAAAATGTAGTATCATGTAAATGATTTGGGTTCGACCAAGTCTTAGAAAATGGTACAGCGTGCGGTAGTAATCTGACGAAGAAGATAAAAAAAGACAATGCCGACTTATTGAACCTTCAATACAGATGTAGCCGTGGTTTTAGAAATTGTTTTTGAATTTTAGAAAGGGCATTTTAATATTTGCTTGAAAAAATTGAGCAAAAGGTTTAAAGAAGCCACTAATTTTAGATCTGCCCTTCTCATATCTTATACCACTACTTGCTTTTGTATATTTACTGATGGCGAACGTCTAGTGCACTTCAGCTTTTGGGTTTTTCGGGCTTTCGATTTGAGTATGGAGTGTTGAAATAGTGCAGGCAACAATAACAAAAATAACAATATAACGTCATGAAGGGGATATCACCTGATTAAAAGAAAAAAACAATTGTAATTTAGCGATAAGATGCGATAGATGGGCACTTAAATTCTAAACTACAGTTCAAAGTGATAAAGAATAAAATGAAAAAAAGTATAATATACCCTTTCTACAATTTTTTCAGTTGTGAAAAATGAATACAAGAATTCGAATTTTTACGCCCTCACTTTGACTGGTCGATAATACTCTGTTTACTTAAAGCCTCTACACACGACCCAATCTGCAGGGTCCAATCTGCAGGGACCCTGCAAGTTGGGTAGTGTGTAGGCATGTCGGACCGACAAAATCCAGATCGGACGGTTGGTTCAGCACGGTTGGGTCGATTTCATCGATATTTGACGGGGCACGTCATGTATTAATTCCGACAGATTTGCCACAATTTTTTTGCATTTTGAATCAAAAATATCTGAAAGGGAGATGCAAGCTTGGAGAGAGATTTTTGAGGCACTTATAGGGATATTTCCAACGCCTAATATTTAAATAGAGACAGTAGTTCCTCAAATGTCTCGGTATTCATTCTCAAAAAGTTTTTAAAGTCAATTCATCCTAATTCTTTAAAAATATTTATATGGCTAAACTTTTTCCTCTCTAATAGCCACGTCTTAACCCAGCATTTTCTTTTCTTTCTTCGCGGATTATTCTCTATTATATAGCAAAGTCAGCGCAGTTCCGATTTTTTGACATTTACTACGAGCCATTTTTACAACTAACCTTTATGTTCTTTGATTTTGACCTTTACGACTCAAGATACTGACTTTGTTTCTGTTTTCTGTGTACACTGCGAGATCGGGTGGTGTGGAGAGCAGCACTCGATTTTCCCTTTCCTATATGCCCTGCAAATCGGACCCTGCAGATTAGGTCGTGTGTAGAGGCTTTTAATAGCAACAACCAGTATGTGCTTCAATGCCGTAGAATATGATGGGTAGTTCTGAGGTGTAATAAACAAACCCCAGTCAGTCAAATGCATGAAACATTGCAATGACAAATTATGACACAAAGACTAAGTTTTTGTTTTCAAGATTATTAAGGGTTTGATGCCTGGATGTTTGGATTATGATTTGACATACTTATGCATGGCAATCATATTGCAGTAAACTACGTTCCTTATTTGAGTTTTCCTTGCCTCAGTTAAATCCCTTGTTTTTGGGGCAGGCTTTTCTCTATTAGCCTAAAAAGGAAATTAAATATTATGACTACATGTCCTTTTATTACTTTATAATTGAATATAAATACTTATAATAAATTACAATCCTTATATATTATATAACATAAAAATCGAATAATTTTTTGGTCCATAAACGTCTAATACGCCATCCACTGTGGTATACCCTGCATTCATATGTGAATAAATTGTAAACTACTTACCCTGGGAGAGGCTCCTGTTGTATATTCCTTTCGGATCCTGGCTACAGTTTTCTCACTAATCTTAAAGTGCATTTCACAGCTAAAATTGACTGAAGGTTATTTTCTTCTTCGTTTTAAAAATACTCTAAAACGTTTAAAATAATTTTCCGTATCTCAGCCTTATACAATTTTTGGGTACCTGGAAAAAGGTTCTTTGTTCCGCTTTAATTTCTCACATCTGACAAAGTGAGACAATTAAGGGTTGGTACTTGCTAATTTCATGCCTATGATTTGTTTAAAAGAAAGAAAGATGATTGAAAGCTATAGCTTTCTTTGTTGCATGATTTATTGCGGTCTTTTTAAATAATCTCTGCTATAGTTGATAACATTTAATAATGAGATCCACAAGGATAACCAAGGGGTAAACTGCTGAAGTCAACTTTGTACACCTATTGCTACATATCGCATCAAAATATTGCACATTGCTTTAAAAACGTTGCATGTGGTTGCGTCACATTGCGTTACATTGCTCGCATTTTCTTTGCATTGCATGTCAATGCTTACATTTTTATACATTGTTTGCATAAGATGCTTGCGTTTTCCTATATTTGAGGTAAACAATTGTGGTGTAGTTGCTATGACCTTATGGCTGTCATTCAAATGTATGTGTATGTACAGGTTTATTTTTTATATTTGCACACCCACCAGAGGGGATATATAAGTGGCAGAAAAATAAATTAAAGTACAAAGGTTGCATACTTGTTCCCGTGTTATCTTTTGGACTTGTCAAAAAAAAAACGAGGGGTGTCTCACCTATAAAAAATTTGTCCACAGATTACCAATGATTTCCAGTGATTACCACTGATTTCCTTTGATTACCGATGATTTTCAATCATTATCGATGATTACTGTTGATCTTTCATGCGTACCGGTGAACCTATGGTCACCACCGCTCCACTAACTTAAGAGTCGATAACGGCTACACCGTTAGGGTAAGGCGAAGGTGAGGTCCCCCTGAAAGAAGGAGCCCAGCACATTCTCACTCGAATATTTGGCCATTTTTGGGTGTCTGGATTGAAATTATTTTCTTTCAGATGGTAAATAGTATTACCGGGCAACGCTCACTGAGCAATCGAATGGCGGTATCCATCGAGCTGGTTTTCCAGCTTATAAGTTGCGTACTTGCAAGAATATTTTTGTCTCGATTTTTACTAATTTCTTTCCCAAAATTTTTCTTTATCGCCACCGTACGAAAGTTCTTTCATTTCAAGACGTCATCACTCTGGAACGCCCTGAGGTTGTGTTTCCTAATAAGTATAATATTCGAAGATTCAAGACCAACGTCAATGGCTTGAATTAACCGAGGGGCCAT
This sequence comes from Polydrusus tereticollis, assembly GCA_963920685.1. NCBI lineage: Eukaryota > Metazoa > Arthropoda > Insecta > Coleoptera > Curculionidae > Polydrusus > Polydrusus tereticollis. The sequence continues at coordinate 48,201,584 of OY987330.1, forward strand.
CCGCTACTCGAAAATGTGTACCAGTAATGCAGTTTTCTCTAAATTTTGCGTAATGCGGAGTAATGCAGAGTAATGCGGAGTAATGCAGATTAATGCGGAGTAATGCAGAGTAACGCCCATCAACGTTTTCCTAAATTTATAAAATCTTTTTTTAATACCTATATTTTTTTTAAAACGCTTCAGTACCTAAATACGTCATTATTTTTGATGTATTTTTCTTATTTTTAGTATATTTTAATTATTTTAAAAATATTTCCACATCTTGTGTTACGTTGTACGTTTACATTAAATATTTACGCCAACGTCAAAGCTTGATGTAAAAGAAAAATGCAAAAATATCAGCAAAAATATAATTTTTTTTAATTAACCTTCCAATTTACCTATCTGTGCAAAATCGTTGTCGTTGTCGTCGTAACTCTTTTTCCGTGTATAAAATATTTTTTTCAGTGTTCAGTGTTACATTGTACAGTGTACATCATTTTAGTTTATCCCACTTTTAAGAGCCTGTAACTTTTTTGTTTTTTAAGTTAGCGCGTTCATTCTAAAAATAGGATGTAGAATTGTTAGCCAAGTTTTTACGGGTTTTGTCAAAAATGACAGTAAGTGTCACATTTAGAAGCAAAAAATTATTTTTTTAAAAGGGAAACTCTGTATATTAGAAGTGCATTAGATGGTCCCTTTTCTTCCGTTTTCAAATATATAACACACATATGCATTATTCTCTTAATTACATCAAACATTGACAAAAATATATAAAAATAATATTGTTAAAAAGCATCAAGATAGCTATGCAACAGTTTTGTTGCTATGAATTTTTTCTTCATTTATATCTCAGTCTGTAATTTTCATTGTTATTACTCGTTCTGAATTTTGTAGCAAAGTCTTTTTGTAAAAATCAGCTGACATGAGATATTATTTTTACATACTTTTGTCAACATTTGATGGAATTAAGAGAAGAATGCATTTGTGTGTTATATATTTGTAAAGGGAAGAAAAGGGGCCATCTAATGCGTTTCTAATATACAGAGTGTCCCATGTAAAAAAATGAAATTTTTGCTTTTAAATTTGACATGTATGTGACACCTACTGTCATTTTTGACAAAACCCATAAAAACTTGGCTAACACTACATCCTGTTTTTCGAATGAACGCGCTAACTCAAAAAACGAAAAAGTTACAGGCTCTTAAAAGTCGGACAAACTACAAGGATAACACTGTAGGTACATGCTCTTCTCGCTATTTTTTATCTTCCACGTTTACCATAAAGTCGAGCATACAATTGATTAAACTTAAAAGTTATTTTCTTCTAATAATAGTAATTAATTAAAATTTTTACGGCGAATGCCAAAATAAACTTCAAATGAATATCCCTTGAACTTGAAAAAAAAACAGCATTTATTTTTGTCTTTTATTTAAAATTTGAAGATAGGTAGGAATATCCTTATTACATCTAGCATGTACTATTTACTTTATATTTTGGAAATATCCTTAATTACCACAAATGAACATAATTAATTCACACACAAATGCGGGAATCACATCCTATGAAGCTGCACAGAAGTTAAATAAAACATAACCTTTTATTAATAAGCCGCGAAGACGATGGCCAACGATTTTGCGACGTTGACAAATTAGTCATCTTATTCATTTTAACCGAATTTTCTTATCCGCTTATATTTCCTATATATTTTAAGATGTTAAAAATTTTACTTACGTGTTGCAGTTAAAAGGTATATTGATCCCCTGCGATACAAACTATTGAAAAAGTTACTTTTCTCAGTCATAATCATAACGTATTTAGAGTAATGTGGGTTTAATGCAGGATAATTCGAGGTAATGCGAAGTAATGCAGTGTAATGCGATGTAATGCGATGTAATGCGGAGTAATGCAGTGTAATGCAGAGTAATGCAGAGTAATGCAGAGTAATGCGGTGTAATGCAGCGTAATGCACAGTAATGCAAAGTAATGCGGGCCAATTTGTACCAGTAATGCGACCAGTGGATGGCCCCTCGGAATTAACCTAACCATAATTGGTAACAGCCATGGATGAATGATTGGTGGAATTTCAAAAAATGAAAAAGTTCTGGGAGGGGTAAAGAAGTTTCTCTAGGGGGGATATAACACGGTAATCCGGTCACAAGTGTTGGACAATATAATTTTTTTTTAGATTGTACTTGTCACATAACCCCCGTAGTTGCATTCTAGCTCTTCTCTAATACATTTGGAAGTCGCTGCCGTATAATAAGTAAAAACGCAATTTTAGGTATTGTTTTCTTATTTATCAATCACTATTACTTTATTGGTTTCTCCTGCTTACATTTTTTGTTACCTACCTGCATGGCATCACGTCGTTCTTTAGGTGCAAGCTTATTATCAATTTTAAAAAATGTCCCTTAGCTACTACGGTAAATATTACCACATGTTTCGTTAAATTTCCCAGAAAACATTTGTAATGCAAATGTAGTAGTATTTCAAGAAAACTTAAAAATTCATTGTTATGGTCCGAGATTAAACAGGATGAAGCATCGGATTTCGTGGAAACTACTAACGAAATGAGTTTACTGAAGGTGGATGTTGGCGCAGCCGGATGAAAAGCAAATAAAACTCTTGATCTACGGAAACCAGATTTGTTTGAAGTAAATGGAGGATGTAGAGAATAGTAAAAGTCAAATATAAAATACGGCAATGTTAAAACAAAAAACCTGTAAAAAGTGAGACGGAAGCGGTGCATTGATTAAGGGGGAATTTGGCTTAGGAAACTAAAAAAAAACACAACTAACATTGGTCCGAAAGAATCAATCTATCGATCACGGCAATAAATATTCTTTCAGTTATAAACTCGTTATGTAGAGTGCGCAGTGATAATTAAGCGGTCGTTTAGCCAGAACAAAATATTTAAAATTCCAGATACGAATTTGTATTTAAATTTTCTTCCATCAAATAAGTTCCAATTTTCATCAAGGTATCCTTGACTTGACTTGACTAACCTGAACTAACCTAAACCAAAAATAAGGCCATCTAGGCATACTTACCTAGAAATGTACCGGGTGTACAACTAAAAAGAGACGCCGGCTTTATCTGGGAATATCTTTTTCTTAAGGGGGGTAGAGGGGGAAAAGTATTGCTGTGAAAAAATAGTCATAACTTTGGATTGGCACTCAAAATTTTACAACAATTTGTTTCATTAATGCAACATATATCCTCTATTAATTTTGTTGTAAGTAAAGGAAATTTAAAGAACATTAATTTAAGGAGCTGCTGTATGATATTTGTAACTTTTTACCTACAAATACCGTATTAAAACGTCAGTTTATTCGTATGGCGCTAATTTTTATGTTATATTTTCCTTATCTTTGATTTAAAAAAAGATATTGACGTGTGGTTTTCACAGATATTCTTCTTCTTTATTCCTCTTTTTGCTTAAGTTAAAAAAGATATATCGTTCCGTTTAAAACTTTTGAGAAAAAGAAGAAATTATTGATGTTGCTAAATAGCGCCCTCTATCTGTCACAATGGTGTTCAAAACAACTACTATTTTATTAACTTGATAAACCAATAAAACCCCTTTCTAGCGAGTTTAAATTCGTCAAATTCTGGTGTGGTTGCCACGAGATGTAGCCACGTGCTGCAACTCTCATTCGTAAATTCTGGTAAGCCAATCCAAAGTTATGACTTCTTTTTCACAGCAATTCTTTTCCCCCCTACCCCCCTTAAACAAAAAGATAGACGAACAACTTTAAAACAAAAGTTATTCAGAATTTTCATAAGATTGCAAAAATACTACCTTTGATATACCTTTACTATGAGGATTTCTGAGAAAATCCTGCTTTTTGATTGGTCACTTTAGTTACGTCTAGTAGTGGCTAACCTAGAAACTTAAAAATTATTTCCAATTTCTCTTAGTCACTTTTGTAATAATTTTTTTTTTCCGCAAGCCGTTCAGTTAACGGTTTCCCAGATAAAGCCGGCGTCTCTTTTTAGTTGTACACCCGGTACATAACGAACAAATTATGTATAGCGATGAAAATTCTCATGCCATCAGGAAGAAGCAGTTCCAGCATAAACTTAGAATTAATGTTTGGGCAGGTATGATTGACAATTTTATTATTGGGCCAGTTGCCACTTGTTATGCCAAATTCAGTTAAATGGGGATAACCATTTACTCTACTTGCGAAACACTTTACCCGATTTATTGGATGATCTTTCATTATAACTTCGTACCGAAATGTAGTTTATGCACGACAGGACGCCACCCCACTTTAGTATCAATGTTCGAAGAATTCAAAATGAAACATATCCTAATAGATGGATCGGAAAAGGCGACGATGCATCCGTTAATTGGCCAGCAAGATCTCCCGATTTAACGCCTTTAGACTTTTTCCTGTGGGGCGCTCTAAAATCAAAAGTGTACCCGCAACAAACAAGCCCGACACGATGCCCAAAGTACAGTTTAATTTTTTGAAAATAATTAATTTATGTATTCAGGAACACGGTGAACATTTCGACCATTTAATAAGAATTAAACTAGTTGGCAGTTATTAGAATTAAGACGTTTTTAATGTTTTTTCGTTCCGAATAAACAACAATGATGAATTACAAGGTATCGTAACTAATTTTTTGGAAGAGAAACTGTGCGTCTGGCGAAAATTTTACAAGAGACCAAAAAGTTTCAGAGTGAAGTCAGCTAGTGTCAGAGAACCAACTAAAGTCATTTGTACAGGAGGTCACAAAAATACAAACTTTTATTTACGAATCACGCGCCATTTTTAAATTTCTAGGCAATAAAGAAATATCGCGTTCGCGTCAGAACACGCCAATAATAGTAGTAATTCTTAGTCCCAAAATTAGTGAACATCGATAAAGGCGTTTAGAAATTATTCCGAAAAAACTATATTAATTTAAGAATTTTAGCGCCCTGTAGTGGCAAAACGAAGCAGCATTGCATATAGGTAAGCTTGCCTAGATCGCCTTATATTTGGTTAAGAAATTTGTGATTAAGCGTTGTACAGTCATTTCAAGGACACCCTATATAATACTTTATTTTTTACTACGAGTGGCAATTCTAAAATTAATTATATTAAAATACTTCAAATTGGTCGTAACAATTTTTATCTCATCGAATTCGGCATAAAATTCGACATATGATACACTATTTTTTTTTTTTTTTGGATGCATACGACTTCAGATTATTCAATTTTTGTTAAAATTTTGTCGGAAAGCATATGGAAAAAATAATTCTAAAATATTATTAAGGTAAACTAAAAAAATTAATTTTATGTAGATTCATAAACCTTATAGCTATCTGGACTTATGCTGTTGAAACACAACGTCAATATATTATACAGGGTGTTTTTTAAATCGGTACAAATATAGCAATCTTTAAATAAATATTACTGGATGTTTTCAAATGGACCACCCTGTATATTATTAGGTCACTTTACAGATAATTTCAAACTCTTTAAATATGCAATTTTAATAAATGCTCTAAAAGGCCACGTTCTTTTAATATTTCATGTTTTATTTAAAAAGTATCGTCACTTTCAATAAGTTTTTTAACCACAAAATTAAGAAATATAAGTGGACTCTTCGGTGGACTCTTTTCCATGATAACCCTTATATTACGATTGTTGCATTGTTATCCACGGTTATCCCTATAGAACCAAAAAAAAGCATTTGATATTATTTTAACCCAAATAAAAACGAACCTTAACAACATTTTTTTTTATTGGAAATACTCTTTTATGAAACACGATGCAAAATTCCTTGTTTTTTTTGCAGGCAATCTTCACATTTATAGTACAAGAACACGCCCATTTTATAACTTATTATATAATTAGCTATTTCACATAGTATTACTGTCGATTGAGCATCAAAATTCGGTTGTTTTTATCCTGCAAATATAAGTAAGCGTCCTCCCTTAACAATTAAAATAATTAAATGTTTTAGAACATGTTTTTCTTTATAAAACCCAAAGATTTTTTTTATCCAATCGTAACCCTTGATCGTTTGGCCCATTTGGAAGACTAAAATTCCACAATAATTCGTTGATTTCCCGACCGCAATAAAATTTAAACCCAGCCTTTGAAAGAGTACAGGTCCTGATTACCTACTAATTTCAATAGTTTAGGTTAGCTATTTTCAACAAAACAACAAATATAAAATAATGGTAAGTATCTTTATTTTAATCATGTAATTAAATAGCTATTAATATTTATACAAAAATACTAATCTACAATATTATAATATCATCTATGTCTAAACTAATTATTAAGGGCCTTACGTTACTATTAATTGTGTTATTATATTGGTATATTAGGTAGGTTAGTGGCAAATTGTAGGTGTTTAATATAAAGCAGAGTCTTTTCATCTTAGTTCATCAGTCGTTTGGTGTTTGTCAAGCTGTGCGTTAAAGGTATTTTCTTGTGTGTTATCGAGCATCCAAAATATGTCAGATCTGTGTGAAACTTCAGATTATATTGCTTCCGGAAGTTCTGGTGTAACGAAGAAAAAACATTTATCACTTGATGCCAAAAACATCATAAAGAACGTTTACTGTAGCCTTTTAGAAAAAGGGTATGACCGGAGTGCAAGTTTTAGTGAAACGAGTATTTTGACCAAAGTTGCAGTAACGACAGTAAAAGATATAGTGACCAAACCCATCCAGCCAAGGAAAAAACGGTGTGACAGCGGAAAATTGAGAAGCATCGAAGAAGCTGATAAATTTTTGATTCGGAGGAAAATTTATGACATGTACAGTAAACAGATAGTCCCAACAATAGATACGCTAAAAAAGGTACTTACAGCAGACGAAACCGACATTTCATGTGGCAGGACAAGCCTTTGGAGATGGAGAATAGTAAAAGCAATGGGTTTTAAATATCGTACCATTGACAAACGACAAGTACTAATGGAATCGCAGCGTTTACAAGTATTGCGTAGAGATTATTTGAATCTTATCAGACAATATAGGGAAGAAAATCGTTCAATTATATACTTGGACGAAACTTGGTTTGATACCCACGACACTCCTAAAAAAGTTGGAGCGATTCAACAATCAAATGTCAAACTAAAGCTCCCTCAGACAAAGGACAAAGAATTACGATATTACATGCAGGTTTAGAAAATGGATTTATTCCGAAAGTTCTATTATTTTCTGCGAAGAAAATTGCCAAATCATCTTTGGATTACCATCAAGACACGGATGCTACATTGTTTGAAGATTGGTTTTAGAATCGTCTGCTTCCGAATGTGCCCAAAAATATTGTTATTGTGATGGACAACGCTAGTTACCCCAGTCGCTAACTAAGTAAAGTGCCGAATTTAAATAATACAAAAGTGGAAATTCAAAACTATATGATGGAAAATAATATATATTTCGAGGAAACCTATACAAAAAAGGGCCTTTAAATGTTTTAAGAACATTCAATATTGAAAAAGAATATATCTCTGACAATCTCGCAAGTGCTAATGGTCACACAGTTTTACGCCTTCCTCCGTATTACTGTATTTTTAACTCAATAGAACATATATATGGAGTCAGTTAAAGACGATGATTAGAAGAGAAAACACATCCCCTACACTAAGTAGTTCTGTTATAGAATTAATTAAAAAATGTGTAAATAATATCCCAGTAGAAAGTTGGAAAAATTCTGTGAGACACGTGATTCAAGTCGAAGATTCCTATAACATAATTAATAGTAACGTAAGTCCCTTAATAATTAGTTTAGGCATACATGAAGACGATAGTGATAGTGAAACAGAGCTAAATATAAAGTAGGTTAAGTTAAATATTGTATTATTATAATATTGTATATTAGTATTTTTGTATAAAATTAATAGCTATTTATTTACATGATTAAAATAAAGATACCTACCTATTATTTTATATTTGTTGTTTTGTTGACAATAGCTAACCTAAACCATTGAAATTAGTAGGTAATCAGGACCTGTACCCTTTCAAAAGGTCCGGTGCCTACACAATAGATATTTGTCAGGCAGCTTATTTATGGTTGGGATTACGACTGAGGGTTGTCATTTAAATTTTATTGCGGTCCAGAAATCAACGAATTATTGTGAAATGGATACCTACTTAAAATCGTAATATCATAATATCAAATAAATGATTCACAGTCGGAAATACTGTATTCGCTTTTTCTAATAGGAAGTCGGAACTGATGATTCAGAAGACTCTCATCTATATTCTACATATTAGTACTTTTTGACCGCATTGTTGACCTTGCCTTGTGGCTTGTGGGAATGTTAAATTAAGACCGACTACAATCAATTTGTAAGTTGGTGTTGCATATATTATAATTAGTTGAGAGCTCAAATATTTAATTTTGTTGATCTATTACAGTGACTGGCAGAAATCTTGTGCCACAAAATATGGGATAAAAGTTTATTAATACTTGAGGAGAAACCAAATATACTCTGGGCAGTCTCTACTTGTTCGCAATTACAAACATGTTTAAAAAATTCTACAGGAAACAAAGAGTAAAAACCTAAGTGAGAGTAATGTCAGGTTATTTTTATTATTAATAGGAAATATATCTTACAAAAGTTTTTAGAAATAAGAATGTATGGCTTAATATTAGATTTTAGTTTTTATATTAATAAGTAATTACCGAGCTGTCAGTAAGCAATTCATTTAAAATAGTGATTCTTAAAGAAAAAATCGAAAAAGTAGCAAATATAGACAAAATGACGCACGATAACTGTTTTTTTTTTACAAAAAATGGGAAGAGCTATTTTTAAACACATTTTGTAAACCCATATTAAAACTTTTAGTTTAAGAAAAATATTAAATTCGTATTTTTTCAAAAAACAATATTTAACGATGATATATAAACTAACAAAACAAACTAGACTATTAGAAAAATAAGGGTACCTCCTACTTTAATCATATAAGTATTACCCCGGTGCACTTATTACTTGGCTGGGAACAAAATCACATAAAGCTATTTTTTTGGGGGATGTTTAGTTTTTGCCGTCCTACTTAACATACTAAAAGTCCCCACCCCTCCGGGGTGGGCAACCCTCCCAAAACCTCCCCCCACGGTACATTTTTTTGGTTTTTTTAAATTATCTCCATTATGGTTAATTTTACGAAAAAAAGTGAAGAGGGAAAAAAGATACCCCATAAAATTCTACATATATTGAAAAATAATATTTTTAAACAATAGCGTACCACGGAGGCTTGAAAAGTAACATAATATTTTAAAAAAATTAAATATATATTTTGGACATACTTATTCTATTTTTCAATTCCTAATATTAAAGTAACAATTTAAATATTTCTTAAATATAGATGTTTAATACATTGGCGTACTATTATTTTTGAAAATGGGTTTTAAAATGTATCCATTAATATTAAAAATTTATTATAAAATGCATAGAATGAAGAAAAATATATATTGAACTTTTATAAAAATTTACTTAAAAACTACGAACATTTACCAGTCTTAGACATTGCTGGAGACATTATCTTCGAATAAAGCATCCTCGTACTCTTCAAAACAGTTACTGCAGGCATGGGGATGGGACTATTCGCCGTCGCCGTTTCGCCGTCGCCGTTTCGCCGTCGCCGTTTCGCCGTCGCGACAATTCGCCGGCAGCCGATTCGCCGTGGGCCGTTTCGCCGTCAAATAGAATATAAGTCTATAATTATTACAATTTTTTTATATCTAGCATATACCGAATTGGACCCAAAAAGGTGGATTAGATGCCGTGTTAGCGCTGTTTAACCAATATAAGTCTATAATTATTACAATTTTTTTATATCTAGCATATACCGAATTGGACCCAAAAAGGTGGATTAGATTAGAAACGGCGACGGCTGAACGTCCTAGACCCGAATTCCAATAACCCTAATTATTATTATTGACTTGCCTATGTAGGTATATTTTTATCAAACAATTTTGTTAAAATTTAGCAATATATATTATAACCTTTTTTACGTATTTTATTAATTTCTATTTGACGGCGAAACGGCCCACGGCGAATCGGCTGCCGGCGAATTGTCGCGACGGCGAAACGGCGACGGCTAAATGTCCTAGACCCTGCAGGCATTGCCTTGACACTGGCCACATAAATTAGAGCAATTTAGGTTTGCTCTTCTGCAGCTGCACATCTTTCTGCAGTCGGTCTTGCAGTTGCAAAAAATCAGTTTCAGGATAAATTCTGGTGCAATTGGCTTATTAGACTGTATAGGCTGTATAGCTTCCCCTTGTTTTTTCCAACCCCAAGTAGTAGGACATATTAAATTACCCATCCATTCTTGAATTTGATGGTAAACTCGCAAACTATGAAAATGTGCAGGATCTGATGTTGGAGGCAGACATGCTAACTTAATATTTTTGTTTAAACTTTGACGTGCTGTGTTCATATTAAACTTTATAAAACGAAGTTCATTTAAGTCTTTTGTTGATTTATTTGCGCCGTAAAGGGACAATAAAAATTCTTCACCGGTCTTTATCCTTTTCTGCATTTGGCTCTAAAAATATACTAACTTTTTGTTGTAGGTCTTTATTTTTTTCTAATAATCTAAATGAAGATAATTTTCCTTTTTTATAAAGGGCTGAGGTGGTGTCACATCCAGATATTGTGTGACAAAATAATATTGCAGATCTCATTGGACCAAGTTTTTCTTGAAGATCTTTTATGTCGGTTAGTTTATGTGGTTTTGATGAGTTACCTGGTCGAAGCATATATACATTGTTCAGTTTTGATTTAAATACTAATAAGATCATCAAATCGGTATCCTCACCTACCAATGTAACAGATATTTCCAATGTTCTTAATTCAAGAGCCGTGTCCACCATGATTCTGTCTGCGTCGGCTTGTGCTTGAACCACCTGAATACCCGCCGATTTCAAAAATTGACTTAGTTGTAAAATAAAAGAACTTTTGTTGGTTTCATTAGAAAACAATTGAGCCTGGTTTACTGTTGTTGTGGTTTTTTCCGAAAAAATAATGTCTAAGCAGGATATTTTTGAATACCTTCTTAATTGTTCATGTTCTTATGTGGAAAGATCAGTGTTGTATCCATCAAAGACAACAGTGGTATTTTTCCCATAATTATATTTTATATAATTAACATACTGAATATAAATGTCACCATAAGTTGATGGGAATTGCTAGACAGATTTTAAGAATTAAAAAACCCCCGTCTAAAACAAAAACGGTGTTTCGGATTAAGGCACCATGCAACGCTAAGCGCTGTCTTCAAGTGCATGGCCTAATATGTGTCGTTAAGGGCTAGGTTGTTATAAAAACTATTCATATTTTTTTTAAATTTGAGAAGAAACTGAAAAAAAATACACAGTACTGATTCCCAATTTTGTTTTTGTTATTGGATGTAGGTACCGATAAAATTATTTAATAATTTTTTTACAAAAATATTATTTCTACTGCTTAAAGGTCAGGACCATCTAAACTAGGATAATAAAATATATCCCTTATTTAGTTTTAAGATCTAGGAATTGTAAAAGTTGAAATATTTGCTAGAAAAAATAACTTTAAAATGTTTTTTTTTACATTTTGAATAATTTAATTTTTTTAAAAGAATTATTTTACTTTTCAAGCCTCCGTGGTACGCTACTGTTTAAAAATATTATTTTTCAATATAGTCAACTTATGTAGAATTTTATGGGGTATCTTTTTTCCCTCTTCACTTTTTTTCGTAAAATTAACCATAATGGAGATAATTTAAAAAAACCAAAAAAATGTACCGTGGGGGGAGGTTTTGGGGGGGTTGCCCACCCCGGAGGGGTGGGGACTTTTAGTATGTTAAGTAGGACGGCAAAAACTAAACATCCCCGAAAAAAATAGCTTTATGTGATTTTGTTCCCATGCAGCATCCCATGTAAAATTTTATAACTGCACTGGAGTATATACGCAAAACTGTATATGAAATTATTATTTGGGTACTCTGGCATTTTTGTTTTTGCAGAGCAATTTACAGTATTTTAATTATCTTTTTATTGAAAAGAATTTCCTTATAGCGCAACAATTCTGCTGACCACTGTATATTACAGGTACAATTAACATAGTTTGAAAGTATTTTTAGACAATTAAATCGCAATTTTATTTGTCATACACGCTTTCTGACTGGTCAATAATTTCCATGCATTTCATGCTTCTTTAGTTGGCAAGCTTTCAATTTTGACTTACTAATGAAACAATCATCAAATTATCCGTTAAAATAATATCCTAATGCATATTACTATCTAGATCTACGTACATAGTCAGCCCTTGCTAGAAGCACCCTCTTATTTTAAGGGTGTCGCCAGTGAGTCACTAAACCAAATATCACTTTGGATGACTTCATTGATTTATTCCTTTGTGTTAATTGTTGACGACACGTGTCTTTGCTTAGAGTAGTTTTCATTGAGAAACTGTAATGTATCAAATGGGGGTAAAATCTTGCTTTGTAATTTGTTGATTGATGAACACACCGATTTAGTTAGAATTTTTCGTTTTTCTCCCCCGAAGAACTTTTTTCTACTACTAATATTAATTAATTACTTTTTTCTATTACTAATACTAAAATATTACATTATTCAAATCGTTTAGATCTTTATATTAACTAAAATTTTAGAAATATCTTCCAAATTGTGATCAACACTCTTGTTTTATTAAAAATTTGATATTATTTTGAGGAATTTCTTCATTTAAAATGGTTAGTTAAGGCTCCAAACCAATAACATGTGAAAGAAACGGTGAGTAAGAATGCTAAAATCGTGTGTAACTTAAATTCATTACACAGAAAGTTTTTCATTATTTACCTAGGTGATTATTTATTATTGTTATTTCCCTGGGTCGAGAAATTTTACTTCTCATTAGAGAAATTGAGTAAATAATGGCGATTTCTCAAGTTAGTGGTAAAAATTAGAAAATAGTACATTATATACCTAGGTTTAGAAGTGAGCTTTTATATACACTATCGGACAAAAGTAGAGCAACACTTTCGAAAAATGAAAGAAATCTCGATTTTATAATATTAAATGCATGATATCGTATTTAAATACATCGTGTCTTAAATATCAAAGTAGGCTTCTGTTATCGGCGACAACAGCTTTTTCCAACAATCAAAACAAATGAACTGATATTGACGTAAACTTTCAAATACAGTATTGTAATGCGTCAAAAGTAAAGCAAGATTTTAATATTTTCCTAAAAAAGAAAGGTTTTAGTAAAAGTAAAGGTTAAAGTATTTTTGAGTTTATTTTATGTTTAATTAATATTTCTGTACTGTATTAATCATGCCAAGAGGTATTCCAATTTCGAAAGAATTAAAGCAGAGAGTAGTGAATGCACACTTGGAAGGTACAATACAAGCAATACAAGCCACAATTTCAAGACGGCTTGTTTTACCAAGATACAGCGTATCCAAAATAATTTCAAGTTACATTCAAAGGGGACATTTAGAGAATCTACTAAAATCGGGAAGGCCGAAAAAAACAACAATTTGGACAGACAGACGCATTAAAAGGATTTCTCAAAACGATCCTTGGAGCACCTAGATTTTTGCTGAAATTCCCGAAATTATGGTTAGTCCACGGACAGTTCAAAGAAGGTTGATAGACGCAGTGGCGTAGCCAGCATTTTGGGGCGGAGGGGGCGAAAAAATTTTTGAGACCACGCCCAAATTTCGTAGGAATTCACCTTAATGCTCCCTAGGGAACAGGGGTCTGGCCCCAAATGAAGTTAAAATCCGCTATATATAAAAAAAATAAATTTATTGTGATGAGACGCTCTCAAAACTGGTCTTATTAGGTTTATTACTATCACTCTTCTTTACTAAAAATAATATAAGACCGATCTTGTTTTTTAAGAATTATTTTTTAAGTAGTAAAGGGGCGCCAGGCCAAGGGGGGCGGGGGGGCGGTCGCCCCCCCTTTGCCCCCTGTGGCTACGCCACTGGATAGACGCAAAGTTTTGTAGTAGACGCCCGGCTAAAAACCCCCTTATTTCGGCAGGAAATGGAGTAGCTAGGCTTGAATTTGCACGTCGACATTTAAATTGGACAGTAGACAAGTCGAAAAAAGTTTTGTTTAGCGATGAAACGCGTTATAAAAATTTCAATTCTGATGGAATGAAGCGTGTAAGACGGCCAATCAACACAAGGTTTACTCCCAAATACGTTACACTTACAGTTAAATATGGCAAAGGCAGTGTTTTTCTATGGGGTTGTTTCTCATGGAACGGGGTGGGTTCTTCAAACTTCATTAATGACACCATGAATCGATTTGTCTATAGAGATATAATGCGAAATGTAATGTTGCCCTATGCAGAGTGGGAAATGCCGTTGCGTTTTATTTTCCAACAGGATAATGATCCAAAACACTCTTCACGAATTGTTCAAGAGTGGTTTCAAGAAAATAACGTTCGGGTTTTGCAGTGGCCGGCACAATCCCCAGACCTTAACTCCATTGAAAATCTATGGGAAGAAGTTGAACGTGGAATTCGTACACAATTGTTTCCAAATAAGCAACCATTGGTAAATAAAATCAATGAAGTTTGGACAAACCTTCCTGAAAATACTGTTTAAAAATTGATTGCCTCAATGCCGCGACGTTGTCTGCAAGTAATAAAAAATAATGGATATTCTATTAACTATAAACATAATACTTCTAGCTGTAATTATTAAATGTGCTTAATGGTTTTTATCGTAATATGTAAAATAAAATACTGTTGACACAATTTGTTGCTTTACTTTTGTCGCACTGCATTTTGTCGATTTTTATAATTATAAATATTTCTTTACCTTCATTTTGTTTAACGTGCACCAAAATATTGTGAAAAATTACTAATATTGTGGCGATAATATTTCATTAAAATTAGCTGGGGATCACAATCATATAATTAATTTTTTTAAACTCAAAGAAATAAAAGCACTTTGTTGCTCTACTTTTGTCCAATAGTGTAGTTAGCGCTTTTATATCCCATAGGCGCGAAGTGGAAATATTCAAAAAATATAGTAAATAAGGGGGTTATATTATGTTTCTATTTAAAGATTTTTCTTTTGTTTGTATATAGCAGTGTATTAATTTTATTTTAAAATTTACATAACGATCATTAAAGTAATTATCTTTTATTTTATTAAATTGTTGTTACTAAAATATTGATATTTAATGATTGAAAAAAAATTCATAGCAAACAACAAATAAATAATTAATAGATACCAACTGGAATTAAAATTGTTGCATTTATTTTTCAAAGTCTCCTAGATGTTATTTTAACAGCAAGAGAAGCATCACCGTTATAGAGCATTTGATTTCCAAAGTACCTATTCTAGGTTTAAAACGAAAATAAATACTTCTTAAAATTTTGGTCGCTAATATCTTAAAAACGGTTTGAACTGTTATAGAGAAACTATACATTTTTGGAATCAGGAAAAAGAAGATCTATAATCATTTTAATAAAATCCATTGAAAAAAACAAAAGTTGCTTATTTTTTTCGGCGTTGTAATCGTCCTTTGATAATTTAATAATAATAAACTCTGTACATTTATATTTTGTTTGTTTGCATTACCTATCTTTAAAGTGGTATTGTTCAAATTTTTTTATTTATTGATTTATGACTAGCTACTATTGTAAATTTGACAAAATGTGGTTGATAAGATTTAGTATTAGGTTAAGTATTTAAATTTAAAATTAAAGAAAAAAAAATAATAATAACTTAGTAAAAGTAACGCACACAGGTGTACACTCTACACCTAGGCGTTAATATTGTTAAAATTTGTATAACAAAACTAAATGAATGTACATTGTATATAACTGTATTAATATGAATTACTTAATTAATAAACATGTAGGGATACAGGGTGTACTGATCCCTCCAAACAAAAAAAAAAAAAAAAAAATAGCTGTTTATCTATCTATTTTGAGTGAAGGCACCACCGGTTGAACGAAGAGAGAGGGGGGGTTAGAATTTTGGTTTTTATTTTATGCTTCAAAATAAGAATGTTTTGTACATTTATAAATATTGCAATTTTTTGAAAAGCTCATGAAGCGTATACAGGGTGGTATTTAATAAGTGTCCGATATTTTACAGGACGATTCCTCAGGTATTTATAGGGTGAAAAGTTCATATAAGCCCTTCATTTTTGAGATACAGGGTGTTACAATATTTAACAGGAACAAAAAATATTTACGCCACTGCCGTTTTCTCTTTTGATAATACTGTTATGTAGGCACTCTATTGGCTAATGCAAAGTACATTTTTATAATTCTTTGATTTCGTTTGTTTAGGAGATAAATGCTATTTTATCAAACTCTGATATGGACATAGCGATATGCAAATAAATGCCATTTATTTCTTTATTATTCTTTTTGTCGAGAACGATTGCTCGTAGCGACTTCTACCAAGTATGCCTTTTTCATGTAAAAATGATAAAGAAATTCATTTTTTGGCTTAAAAATTTAATACAAGCACGTATAAAAAAGTTATGACTCCTCAAAAGAGTAAAAAGACACGTAGGTGGCGCCCTATACAAGTGGGAGCCAGGGTTGAAACAAATCATGCTTTTTTTGAAAAACATCAAAAATCGCGATTTTTTTGAAAAAAAATCAAGATTTTTTCGATTTTTTTTTTATAATTATATCTATTTTTTTCCTATAAATAAGTTGCTATTTTCAACACGTTTTTATGAAGATAGTTTCTGTCGAAAAACGCTCAGAGCTGCAAATTCCTGTCAGAACAAGAAAACCCTCCACTGCAAAGATGCGTCCTCCCTAACTCATTTTGACAAAACGGGCCCAAGTTTAAATCAACTGCAAAAATTTAAGAGGCGTTATGATAGTGTATAACCCCATATCATTTGTTGGCATAATCTTGACTCAACAAAAACTCAGCAAACATGAACGCATCAGTCGAGAGAATTTTCTCAACATTTGGTTTAGTCCATTCCAAACTCAGAAATCGATTAGGAACGGAAAAAGCTGCAAAATTGTTTTTTTTTTGTACAAGCACTACAATTAACTAAAATAAACAATAATAGGTACAGTGGTTTTATTTTTTTGATATAATGAACTATTAATTAAAACTGAAAGTTTTTATTTCCTCTTAATTATAACTTATCAGAAATTTTGATTTTAATCATGATTTAAATTGGGAAAAATCAAGTGATTTAAATCCTTTTAACCCTGGTGGGAGCTATACTAACATTAAATTTGAATTTCGCATTTTAAAAAACCTTTAGATACCAATTTTCGTCCACATATAGACATTATTTCAAAAATTATTTACGAAGAACAAAAATAAAAATATATTTTTAGCACCCTGTATCTCAAAAATGAAGGACTTGCGGACCTATGCTTATATGAACTTTTCACCTTATAAATAACTGAGGAATCGTCCTGTAAAATATCGGACACTTATTAAATAACACCCTGTATATACGGTACTGATTCGCACTTAGGACTTTTTTTATTCAACTGCAACAACAAGCTCCCTTAAAAATGATTTTAATGTTATCATCTGGATAAGAACCTTAGCCAAATTCACACAAGGGCGAGTAGGTATGAAATAAAATAAATCAAACGACGCTACGATTGATACAATACTACATAGCTAGTTAGTACAATTATTAGAAATTTAAATTTAATTAATCCTAAAAATTTACTGTCGACAGCTGCCAACAATTAATATTTATAGAAAAAATATAAAGGCACAACATCTGGAGAATTTCAGTCATAAAATGATATAAAATAGTCAGTAATCCATACGAACGCGGCTGGTTTTTCTCTCCGGACACGTGTTTCGGCTACCTTATAGTCATCATCAGCGGAGCTGTATTAACCAGAAAGAAGTAATAGCCCTCATAGTAAAAACAGAAGAACTGTCTTGATACTATGGATTCCAAATGTAATGGAATGCAGTACGCAAAGATTACTGGCCATTTTGGCTGCGAAATTACCGGTTCTGACGGTATCAGTTATTCATTCATTTATTAATATTTATAATAGTATATTAAAGTACATGTTTTATAAAGCATCATCTTATAACACGCGGCCATGTTAAAAAACGAGCCGCTTGCGGCGAGTTTTTTAACGGGACAAGTGCTCTAACTGCTTTATAAAACACGTACTTTATACTATTTTTTCTATTTTGTATTTTTTTCAATAAGAAAATACATTTTCAAAAAGAAAATCAACCCTTCAAATTTTGTAAATTTGTATGTCTAAATTCTATGTTGGTAATACTATAAATTTACTTTTATCATAGTAGCCTTGACAATAAATAATATTTTCTTTGTGTCATTGTCACGAAATTTGTGTTTTAATATTTCATAGAGTTGCTCATAATTAAAATTAAAAAAATATGAAGCATGATAATCTTCATAATAAGTTCAACTTCCCCCTGAGTTAAGGGATATTGCTAATAAAACGATAAATCAACTTTTACCAGAGAAATCCCAAAAACTTTCTTTTCTCATGGATCACAATAACAGGAAACGTCAGACGTCAACAGAATAAAACATTTAAATATCACCAATGCCAACTTTTAAAAAATAAAAAAACGGTATCGTAATAGATCTGTTTCGATACTGAAAACGGTATCGTAATAGATTTCTTATGAAACAAAATTAGAAAAATATATTTCTTTCCATTCATGCGGTGAAAGATATAGACAAGATACGTCATGTAATAAATTATTTCAGATGGTTGCGTACATGTATTTTTATTTGTTATTTAGCTGTCTGATTCATCATTTAAAGTGACGTGAAGAATAGTAAAATACTTTGTTTCTGATAGGCTAGTGAGGTATGAACCAAGAACCTATTTATAGAACTTTCTTGTGGACCTGAACTAGCCTATGACGAAAATAAATGGCATAATTTTAGATTCAGTTGGGAGGGGTGAAGTAGCTAGCAACAAAGCAAGTGCAGAAAGTGCCACTTTTTATATTAGCGAGAATGTTGGCGGACTATCCCACCAGTGTGTGTATGGTGTACAGTACTTATTCTACGACCACAAAATATTTTCCAAGAAAACCTATTTTCTGTCTTTTCAATTAGAGTTGAAAAGTAAAATTAAAGCGATCGGTTCAAATTAGTTCAGGCTAGTTCAGGTTATAAACCTTATAAACAACATGGACCTGAACTAGCATTTCAATTTCAATTTTCAATTCAATTTATTGATCAATTAGTTAGTTACAATGTTTGTACCAAAAAAAAAAACCATTAAGGTGTCGATCACATACCTACAATAATTGTATAAATTACAAACTACAAAAATAAATTAAAAGCAACAGTACTATATCAATAATTACATACATGATAAAACAAAATTACAAAATTGCATTACGTGATTTGTCCTGAGATCCCACAGTTCCCCATTCAAATTCCCCCTTTTTATTTTTTTCTTCCTAAATTTATCCTTTACCGAGCAAGACTGTCAAAAAACATACATAAACATTTGCATATACAATGAACATACACAGTACACGAAACACATAAAATAAACAGAATCCAGCCGAGGATTTGATCATCCTATGTCCAAGTGGAAAAGTCTTGGAATAGAATTTTCATAATATTCGTTGAAGGAATAATTGGCTGAGGCTGTTAATACCTGTTTTACTTTAGTTTTAAATTGTGTGACACTTAGCTGTCGAACATTATATGGAATAGCATTATACCAAACTCTTCCAACATGAAAGATTGTTTCCTTGCTTAATTGTAATTATTGTGATTGAGGAATAATAAGATCATTTCTATTTCTAGTACCGTAATCATGCATATGCTGATTACTATGTCCCAAATATCCATAGCATATGACGAAAATAAATGGCATAATTTTATATTCAGTTGGGAGGGGTGAAATAGCAAGCAACATAGCAAGTGCAGAAAGTGACACTTTTCATATGAGGCGATAATCCCACCAGTGTGTGTATGGTATTTATTCACTACGATCACAAAATATTTTCCAAGAAAACCTATTTTCTGTCTTTTCAATTAGAGTTAAAAAGTAAAATAAAAGCTATCGGTTCAAATTAGTTAAGTACTTTGGAGTCTACAGTTGTAAAGTACTTTTCAAATCTACTTTTTAACACGCGTGTAATATAAGGCGGTTTTCCACCAAACCGACTCAGTTTTGTTTTTAAAAACAGCAACTTTTTTTAGTTCGTGTTTTTGGCAACCAAACTGCAACTATATTTCTACCAAACCGACAAAAATGTATGTTCCCACCACAACTGCTTTTGATTGAGATGCGAAGCATTTCCACTAAAGCGAGAGGTTGAAAAATGTCTTTGACCGACTACGACATGTTTGTGGTGGCTAGTGAATTTTTGAATTCAAAAAAGAATTGAGGCAAAGAAGCAAAAACGGTATTGGGTGGGACCATATTTAGAGCAAGAAGCCAATTACACTATTCATCATTTGATTAACGATGATTCTGATGAATTACATGAAAATTTGATTGTGTTGGATCCAATGGCAATGGATTTTAATGTGTCTCATCAGTCAGTGAAAAATTTGTTTAAGCAGGAGAAGTTGCATCTCTACAAGATAAAGTTGGTGCACGAGTTAAACGGGGACGATTTTAATAGAAGTGCTGAATCTTGTGAGCTGATGATGGAAAGATGCAATTACGATAACTTCGCAACAAATAACATTTTCTCGGATGAAGCTACTTTCCATTTAAATGGCATTGTTAATAGACACAATTATCGTTATTGGTCTATCTGAACCTCCTCAGGAAACACATAATTTCTTCTTGCAGAATGGGTTTACCGCATGTAAATAATGGCATAAACGAACAGGTATGGTTCCAGCAAGATGGAGCACCTGCGCATTATGCGGTGAATGTTAGACAATACATTAGCGAACAATTTTCAGGACCTTGGATAGGCAGAAGAGGTGCTATTGACTGGCCAGCGCGATCCCCGGACTTAACCCCGCTCGACTTTTTTTTGTGGGGACACTTAAAGAACAAATTCTACGTTAACCGTCCAAATGACTTAGAATCTTTAAAAGTCAGAACTAGTGCTGAAATTCGGGGCATTCCAGAGGACGTTTTAAACGTTGTAGACGGGTTCACGGATCGACTGGCGCTCTGCTTAGCAGAAAATGGTGGTAATTTTGAGCACCTGATACACTGAGAAGGTTTCACTTGTTTATTATTCCGATGTTAAGTTGTTCAATTTTCTAGGCTTTTTATTTTGTTATTATAAAGTTTGTTACAATTTTAAATAAATAAAAACTTGAAATACAAAAGTTCAGAGCTTTCCTAGTAGAATCCAAATTTGCAATCATATGCAGGATGCTCCATTTAAAAAAAGTAAGTTAGTCTCTATGGCAACCATTCCAGAAATGAGAGAAAAAGTTCATACAGGTAGAAATGCGGGGAATAATTTACTGAGCAACTTTCATAAAGGTCACTTTTTCGTATTCGAGGTAATTGAAAAGTTACAGGCATTATGCGCGAATTTTTGCCACTCTGTATATTTTTGCACTTATAGGTATTAGACATTTTAGCGCTGCCGTTTGGGCGTCAGGTCATTTTATCGCCAGACTTTTTTTATCGGTATGTACTAATTTGGCTGAGTTGGCGCTAACCAGCGCCATCCAATCCATCTTTTTGTTTCCAATTAGCCTACAACTAAAAATTATTTTTTAATATTTTTAGTTGAAAAGTCGAAACAACCTTTTCTTTTCATTAAAAAATTTAAAAAAAATACTATTTTTGAATTCACATTTTTTTAATAAAGAATTTTTTTAGGTTATGTTGTCTTCGCCATTTCTGTAAGTAATTCTTGTTTGGCATAAATAGAGACATATTAATTAATTATTTCAATCTTTCATTATCAAAAACTATTTTAAAATAAATACCCATCGCTAATATTTATTTAGTTCTTGGTACCCTATGGCGTAGGGACCTATACAAATATTTAGCAATGATAATGATTAGAACTAACACTTAGATATATGTTGACATGCACCGTTCTCTTAACGATTATCAAATATTGGATATCCGGACGAATATCTATGCCCACAATGTCGCTTATTTTAGATAAAATCCTAGGACCTTATACAGGGTGTTCATTTAAAAACGAAACAAAGCCAATTTTGGGCACCCCAGGTTTAAAAAAAAAACGCTAGGACCCGTCGATTTTTGATTATAAGGGGAAACATTTTTTTAGCATTTTCGTCCCCTGAAAGCCAAAATACCCCTAGCGGGGGCGACAAATGCCTCCAAAATTTTAAATGGAATGGGGGGTCGAGTGATACTTTGTTTTAAAAGTATTTTTATGTAGAATATAACCCCAGAGCTTAACATCGCTACTATCTACCTAGCCTGTACAGTGGTTCACTAAAAGAGCAAAAGCAGGTTGTTTTTACCTTCTGTACTGCAAAAAAAATTCTTACAAGGCAGTCCAGTAAATGCTGGAAATGCTGCCCCTGGGCCTCCAAGTAGAGATTTTGTTCATAATGCTCTCGTACATTTTGAAGCATCTGTGAGGTAATTTGACGACATTCATCAATTATCTGTTGCTGTAGGTGTTTCAAAGATATTGGCTGGATGGCATAAATTTTAGTTTTTAAGTGGCCCCAGAAAAGAAATCTAACGGGCTTAGATCCGGAGAACGTGAGAGCCACTTAATACTTCCTCTCCTTCCAATTCATTGTCCTGAAAACGTTTGGGTCAAATAATGACGAACAGTGAGTGCAAATTAGGGTGGCGCACCGTCTTGCTGGAATAATAAATGGTTTTCCATGTACTGATCATCATTCTCAATCATTTCTACTAACGCTGGATAAATGTTTGAATGCTGCTTCTAAATGAAGATGCTGTCGCCAGCTTTTTTGTACTCAGTGTGGGATCCTGAACAACATGCCCTAAAATGGCCACCTCTGTAGCTTCATTTACAACTGGATTTTCCACTACACGTTTTTTGTTAGCTACTGACCCCGTCTCCCGAAATTTTTGCACCAATTCCAAAATGTACTTTCGATGGACTTGTCGACTTTGATGTTGATGGTTAAACAGTTGGACAGTTCTATTAGCACATTCATTGTTCGCAAAAAATAATGAAATCAATTTTATGCCGATTCTGTAACGAAATTAACAATTAACTAAACCTTACTATACCGCGACCGAAGGATATGATCTTCAACAATAATTGAAGCCCACAGGAATAAAACTAGAATTGTCAAAAAAGCAAAATGCTATTTACCGTTGTCATCGTTTGTAATAAAAAGGTAAAAACAACCTTTTTTTGTACTTGTGGTGAGCCACTGTACAGGCTAGGTAGATAGTAGCGATGTTAAGCTTTGGGGTTATACTCTATATAAAAGTACCTTTAAAACAAAGTATCATTCGACCCCCCATTCCATTTAAAATTTCGGGGATAGTTGTCGCCCCCGCTAGGACTTTCAGGGGGCGAAAATGCCAAAAAAATGTTTCCCCCTAAAATCAAAAAGCGACGGGTTCGAGCGTTTTTTTTTTAATAACCTGGGGTGCCCAAAATTGCCTTTATTTCGTTTTCAAATGGCCACCCTGTATTTTTAATACATATTATATTATAGGAAATGAGTGTGTATTCGGATAAGCCACAACTGGTCAACAATAAGTAGCCAGTAAGTACAATATCCATAAGAATATTAAAATAGTTAGCTCAAGTCTACACTAAACCTAGATGGGTATAAACATAAAACCTTTAAACATTTAGTAAATTACTTTTTTTTAACCCCATGTCATCATCTGGTTGCAATACACTCCATACTATTAGCCCATAAAAATAATTAATAAAGAAGCAGGGGGTGAAAAACTACATGCAGCTGCACTAAATTGCATCCTTATGTTGTCGGTGTAACCCCTGTTTAAAATTTCAATCACTCGACATTTACTATAAAAATTGATTAGTATTGTGTTACAGAAACTGTTGATGGCTTTTGTGTAAAACTCGTTATGTGGTTTCTACTTTGGTTTATTGTAGGTGCACCCCTATATGACACTTATTATTTAAAAATAGTTAGTGTAAATAGCACTGGGTTCAACGTTCCTCCAAGTTCCCTGAAGGGGTTTTCTTTAAAACCCTCGAAATGACCGTTGACCGCCTGAATTACATCCACATCTTTGTTTGGTAAAGAAAGTTTTGTATTTCGAAAACAGATAGGAGTGAATAGGTTGGATACGAAAGCAGTTACATTTTTATTGAATAGACCGGGGAGTTGACCATTCCAGAATGTGTCTATGCTATTGCTACCGTAAGTCTATTACAATAGGGACAGTAGTATATTTCAGTGATGTTTTCTTTTTGCACCCCCAAAAGACTGACGCTATCACGTTTTATATCCACGTTTTATACAAAACGGTGCAAAAATCCGCTGGGTTCTTCTGGAATAATCGCAAACATTCGGCATTGTTTCTGCTCCCATTTCTTCATTTGCAATTAATGATTGCCTATGCCTAACTCACGCAGTTTCATTCGCCTGTCGGCCAAATCGATGCCTGAAGTTCGTCAATGTTTTCTGGCGTCATAACAGATTTTAGAGCCCGCCAGAAAGTGAAGCGTCTTTAATTATTGTCCTACCTCGCTTGAGTTCGTTGTTCCAACATCTCGCGGTCTCATACGAGGGGCATGAGTCACCCAATCATCTCAATACATTTTCTCCGCTTTTCTTCTCTTTCAAAAAAAATAATTGCCTCCAACTGGGAATTCCAAATTTATAGTATCTCTTTTCAATTTCAGTCAAAGCGTTTGTGTGTTTATAACAACAATAAAGTTTTCATCCATACGAAGGAAGTTTAAAACAAGAGGATACTCTTTTACCTTGGGCCATCTCGTATCTAATCCGCCTAAAAGTTACTCCAAGCGTTGGGTATTCTCATATTAAACTGACAACATTGTACAAGATCTGGAAACCTCGTAACGACTTGTAATTCCCCCTGGCTTGCATTTATTCCCAGTTTGTTGTTTTTGTGGTATGGTGAAAGTTTTTTGCAGGTAGATATTGAACGACGATTCTATAAAAGGGGCTCGAAAACCGGCATATAATTTTGCAGAGGCCAACAACATTAAATGTCCAGCTTCTTGGGATAAGTGGGGTAAGGCTGAAAAAATCTGTGTCATCATAAAAACATGTCGTCAAGTAAACCCCAAACGACCAGCCTGTCAAGAGCCACAAGTGTTAATAAATACAATGTGTCCTCCATAGACTGCTTTTCTGTCTCCAAAACTAATACGTTCCTTTCCCAAAGCTGGTTATAGGGTTGGATTTGGGTAGATGGAAACCTGGAAGATCCAGAGTGCAAACAGAAACACCAGAGAAAGCAGAAATTTAAGAGGAACATTAGAAACGACTTGCAAAAAAGGAGAAAGGGTCCAGAAAGTTCATAAAAAATAGTAGTAGAAAGCTCCAAACCCTCATTAGAGAAAGAAATTGAAGAATTGGAAGATTCTAATGACGATGCTGATTGGCCTCCTGTTGTGGAAACTGCTGAAGAAAATGTTTAAATAACAGAAGGCGGTTTTTGGTTGACAGTAGGAAGAAAACACGCTATTATATAGCAGAGCTAATTGATGGTGATAAACAAGAGACCATAATGAAATATTTAAAAAAAAGTTGATGGTTCCCACAAGTAAGTTTTTGTAGAAGGAGCTAGACAGGTTTTGCAGTTCGCCTTTCAAATAACTTCCGGTAATGTTGAATAAAAATATCAGTAATAAGTTTATTTTGTTAAAATTACCTATATCAATGTACTTATTTTTCAGTTTTGGACAATAAAGTGTTTTTGATCCACTTTTTGTTGGCCATTTGACACTTTTTTCTATTAGCGTAAGAAAATACCTCAAAAAATTTTATGGCTTTTATACTATCAAGATAAATAGGAAATATTCTAATCTATGATTTAATACTATTGGTTGCTTAGTTACATACATTTTTTGTCGCTGATGACACAAGTTACTTATCAACTCACCCTCATATCTACAAAATTCTTAAAAATACAACGATATTTTCCCCGATATATATTCCAAAGCCATTGTTATCTTGCTGTTATTCTACTAGGGATTTTCAACTATTTTTACCTGAATATGATGCAAGCGTGTGTCACAAAAACGAACATCATGTGGGTTAAAATGGACCATAAAATTGAATAAAAGGGCTGATGAATGGGTGTAGATAAAGAATGAATACATTTCGGTGGCATAATAGCGTCTAGCCAAATGCCTGAACATAGTAAAGCATCACGCTATTAAAAACCACTTCTGACGGATCAAAAGAGACCCTTGAAAGGGTTGGTGGTGTGAGATGACTAGTTCCAGCTGAGTTAAAGAGATTAGAAAGAATGGGGATCCGGTGTCAACTAAAATAATAAATAACTAACTAAGAAATATGGTTGAATTGTTTATAGTTGTAATTTTCAAATATAAAAGCAAGTTTAAAACCGAATACTACAGACGTTTAATACCTACTTGTGTTAAATTATTAATAGCTATCTTGTTACAAATAAGCTATGATGAGCATCTGTAAAATAAGAAATAATAGAGGTAGACAAAAACGTAATTCCTAAGATATGGAGACGCGTATTAAATTACATTTTCCTGCCTTATCCGTTATGATGGTTTCGTATTCTCAAGATATTATTATAGACTAACATCGTCATACTAACGTCATTTTCGAAGTATGCAAGTCTTGCGTACTGAAACCGTAATGTGTATGTGAATTAATTAACTTAATTAATAAATGAAATAAAAAATCATTATTAATTGTAATTTAATAAACTACAAAACTATAATAATACACTCCCCCACAATAAATTCTGGACAAAGATAACTTTAGTTCATAGTCCTGTAATTGTTCTAATTGCTTTCCGATTCTGGTGAAATTTTAGCAAAGTGTAGACTTGTGTCTTGGAATGTTAGCCTTAATTTTAATTTCCAAAAAATACTGATGACTTGATTATTATACAGGGAGAAACAAAATATACTTTTTTACCCTCAATTTCTAATCGCCATGTGGAATAATTGAGCCGCAAAATTTGTCTTCATTATGTTTTTGTTCGAAGTGTGATCTTTTATTAACACAATGTTTTTTGGTTCACGTCATTATCTGCTTCTTAAGAAAAGATACAAATTTTTAAAGATGTGTTGCAGTGTTTCAATTTTATTAACAATTCAGAACATTTCATTATCTTATCTAGTGAGCCTTTGGTTGCATGAGCATTGTTTACCAAAGTATAACTATACTGCTATTGCAGAATACATTCTTTAAAGTTTTTCGATTAAAAAAACGAGACCAGAAGATGTTGCACGAGCTGTTGCATTAAGTGAAGATGGCCGCAATATACGGTACATTGAGGAATTCTTAGGCAAAAAGTACTGTATGCTCCATTTCACAATAATTCGTTGATTTCTCGACCGCAATAAAATTTAAATGACAACCCTCAGTCGTAATCCCAACCATGAATAAGTTGCCTGACAAATATCTAGTGTGTAGGCACCGGACCTTTTGAAAGGGCACAGGTCCTGATTACCTACTAATTTTAATAGTTTAGGTTAGCTATTTTCAACAAAACAACAAATATAAAATAATAGGTAAGTATCTTTATTTTAATCATGTAATTAAATAGCTATTAATATTTATACAAAAATACTAATCTACAATATTATAATAATACAATATTTAATTTAACCTACTCTATATTTAGCTCTGTTTCACTATCACTATCGTCTTCACCTATGCCTAAGCTAATTATTAAGGCCTTACGTTACTATTAATTATGTTATAGGAATCTTCGACTTGGATCACGTGTCTCACAGAATTTTTCCAACTTTCTACTGGGATATTATTTACACATTTTTTAATTAATTCTATAACAGAACTACTTAGTGTAGGGGATGTGTTTTCTCTTCTAATCATCGTGTTTAACTGGCTCCATATAATATGTTCTATTGGGTTAAAAATACAGTAATACGGAGGAAGGCGTAAAACTGTGTGACCATTAGCACTTGCGAGATTGTCAGAGATATGTATATTCTTTTTCAATATTGAATGTTTTTAAAACATTTAAAATGTCCTTTTTTTGTATAGGTTTTCTCGAAATATATATTATTTTCCATCATATAGTTTTGAATTTCCACTTTTGTATTATTTGAATTCGGCACTTTACTTAGTTGGCGACTGTGGTAACTAGCGTTGTCCATCACAATAACACGATTTCTGGGCACATTCGGAAGCAGACGATTCTGAAACCAATCTTCAAACAATGTAGCATCCGTGTCTTGATGGTAATTCAAAGATGAATTGGCAATTTTCTTCGCCGATAATAATAGAGCGTTCGGAATAAATCCATTTTCTGAACCTGCATGTAATATCCTAATTCTTTGTCCTTTGTTTGAGGGAGCTTTAGTTTGACATTTGATTGTTGAATCGCTCCAACCTTTTGTAGGAGTGTCGTTGGTATCAAACCAAGTTTCGTCTAAGTATATAATTACACGATTTTCTTCTCTATATTGTCTGATAAGATTCAAATAATCTCAACGCCATATACTTGTAAACGCTGCGATTCCATTAGTACTTGTCATTTGTCAATGGTACGATATTTAAAACCCATTGCTTTTACTATTCTCCAAAGGCTTGTCCTGCCACATGAAATGTCTGTTTCGTCTGCTGTAAGTACCTTTTTTAGCGTATCTATTGTTGGGACTATTTGTTTACTGTACATGTCATAAATTTTCCTCCGAATCAAGTCTTTATCAGCTTCTTCGATGCTTCTCAATTTTCCGCTGTCACACAGTTTTTTCCTTGGCTGGATGGGTTTGGTCACTATATATTTTACTGTCGTTAATGCAACTTTGGTCAAAATACTCGTTTCACTAAATTGCACTCCGGTCATACCCTTTTTCTAAAAGGGTACAGTAAACGTTCTTTATGATGTTTTTGGCATCAAGTGATAAATGTTTTTTCTTCGTTACACCATAACTTCCGGAATCAATATTATCTGAAGTTTCACACAGATCTGACATATTTTGGATGCTCGATAACACACACGAAAATACCTTTAACGCACAGCTTGACAAACGACTGATGAACTAAGATGAAAGGACTCTGCTTTATATTGAACACCTGCAATTTGCCATTAACCTACCTACCTAATATACCAATATAATAACATAATTAATAGTAACGTAAGGCCCTTAATAATTAGTTTAGGCATACATATTATAATATTGCAGATTAGTATTTTTGTATAAATATTAATAGCTATTTAATTACATGATTAAAATAAAGATACTTACCTATTATTTTATATTTGTTGTTTTGTTGAAAATAGCTAAACTAAACTATTGACATTAGTAGGTAATCAGGACCTGTACCCTTTTAAAAAGGCACTTATTTATGGCTGGGTTTAAATTTTATTGCGGTCGGGAAATCAACGAATTATTGTGAAATGAAGCATACATACACTAATTACTTTATTGAAGGCGGATGCATTAAATTTGTTTTAAAGGCTGATAAATCGGTTGTTAAGATTAGTTTTGTTTTGAACAGTTTTTGTGTTTTTTCTGGACTAATGTGAATATTTGAAGATGGCGGGAAAAAGGAAATGTCTGCCTTTAAGCGAAAAAATTGAAATAATCGAGGAAAGTGAAAGAACTGGTTTAATTACCAGGAAATTGGCTGATGAATTTAAACAAAAATATTTAAAATTATTTACATATATAGGGTTGGGCAAATGTTCCGGAACGGCTTAATTACAAGCGAACGAAAAGTGATATCGAATCGGGGTTTTGGGCAATGTATAGGACAAAAATTTTACTATTTGACTGGTATACCATATGTCAGTAATGTCACCAACTGTCAAGTGTCGACGATATTTTTTTATTTTTTTAAATGGAACACCCTGTATATTATCAGATATTCTAGATCTTCAATAAATTACAAATATTTTTCATATAGCATACCATATGATTAAATTCAACTGTTTCGGAAATACGGGCAAATGAATGTAGTACATTTTATTTAAACAAAACCAAGGTAATAACTTTAAAACACAATAATATAAAATAATGGTTATTTAATTAAATGTTCAAAATGTCGTCCTTCAGCCACCTGACAGTGTCCAATCCTGTCGGAAAATTCAGAACGCACGTTTTGCAAATGTTCACGAGGAATAACATGCACAGCATCTAAAATTCTGTTTTGAAGATCCTCCAAAGTCTTAGGTTGTGTACGATATACGACAGTCTTTAAATGACCCCAGAGGTAGAAATCTAGAGGTGTTAAATCTGGAGATCTAGGAGGCCATTCAATGGACCCTCTCCTACCTATCCACCTTCCAGGAAAAGTTTGATCTAAATAATTTCTGACATGTATACCAAAATGAGCTGGCGCCCCATCTTGCTGAAACCAAATGTCATTCGCTAGTATTTGATCGTTAACCTGATCATGATATAAATTAATCAAATTTGGTATAATTCTATTTCGAAGCAGATCTAAGTAGTAAATAGATGTCAAGTTTCCATCAAGGAAGAAAGGCCCAATAATATGGTTTCCAATTATACCTGCCCACACATTTAATTTTTGGGGGTGTTGCGTACGGTGCTTAATCATCCAATGGGGATTATGGTCTGACCAGTATCGACAGTTGTGCCTATTGACGAAACCATTAAGACAGAATGTAGCCTCGTCAGAAAATAAAATACGACTTACAAAGTTAGGTTGTAGGTCTATGTAGTCCATTATTTCTTGACAAAATTGCATACGCCTATCAGGATCGTCCTCTGATAGTTCTTGAAGCAAGCTGACTTTATAAGGAAACATTTTATTTTTTTTGAGGATTCTTCTAATTGATTTTTCGCTGTTTTCATGTGCAAGAGCAAGCTTTGGAACTGACGTCTGTGGTTCTTCTTGCAGGGCAAGCAAAACATCCAGGGATTTCTCGTCATTTGTAGCAGTTTTCGGACGACCTGTTTTTGGCAAGTTTTTTACCGTACCCGTATGCTCAAAGTTATGGAATATTCTATTAGCAGTTGATTTAGAAATGGGATCTCGAACAGGAAAACTTTGATTGAAAAGGTCGGTTGCTTCTTGAAAAGATCTCCGTCTATCCCCATATCCTATCATCATAAGCAGAGTAATCCGTTCTTGTTCAGTTAGCTGAACCATAGTTTTATCAGTTATATCAGAGGTTTAGTCGATAAATAAAAAACTCGCACAACTCACTTAATACAAATAAATAAAAATTAAATAGGAAATGTGTCAGAGTGACACTTGGGAGTCATGGAAACTAAGACTTTTATTTGGAATGTCATAATAAAAGAAATATGTTGCTTGATTTTTAAACAAAATGTAATATGGGCTTTCTAGATTCATTTGCCCGTATTTCCGAAACAGTTGAATTTAATCATATGGTATGCTATATGAAAAATATTTGTAATTTATTGAAGATCTAGAATATCTGATAATATACAGGGTGTTCCATTTAAAAAAATAAAAAAATATCGTCGACACTTGACAGTTGGTGACATTACTGACATATGGTATACCAGTCAAATAGTAAAATTTTTGTCCTATACATTGCCCAAAACCCCGATTCGATATCACTTTTCGTTCGCTTGTAATTAAGCCGTTCCGGAACATTTGCCCAACCCTGTATATAGATAGTTATTAATAAACAAACACTGTAAGATGCAGACCAGCTGTTTTAATTTTTCTTTATTATCCGACCACCCTTGTTAACCGACCAACATTTTATTCCCCGAGGATGGTCACTATTGAGAGACTTTACTGTATTATGAAATAAATGAATAAAAATGTAATTAGCAATATACTTACGTAATCTTTTAATTACCATAAATTATCATTATCTTATTTATTTCAGCATTGTTTAGCCCGAGCCCTTTACGATAACATCCCCGATTCTCCAGATGAGTTAGCGTTTCAAAAAGGCGATACCCTGGTGGTTCTCGAACAAAACACGGCAAATATTGAAGGATGGTGGCTGTGTTCTCTTCGTGGAAGACAGGTAAGAATAATCACGTAGAATGAAATCTTATGAAGAATAATTGAAAAACCGTTTTCGCAGTTGAGAATTTTTTTGTGACCTGTTTTTGGGCGGTACCCGAGAACTAACCTGTTTTAGCACGCAAACGAAAAATATTTATATGAGTACCCATACTTTATATCTTTGATGCCGTGCCGCTATATTAAAATAAATTATTGCTTCAATTTGAAAAGGAATTTGTATCTGTACAAATAATATTAGGTATCCTGTAAGGTATGCAACGATTTAACATAAATGCTTCTGAATTCCGAACTGGAAATGCACATGCATCATGCTTTAATGAGAAATAATTTTTCAAATGTAGGTAGGCAGTGCGACTTTTTTATACTGAGGTCATGGGGTTTGCTTGCTCAAATTCGAACCCCATTCTGGGACCGTACGATACAACTGAGACTTTAAACAGATAAAGTGCAGGGTTCTTCAATTAGGTGAGCTTAATAAATATCCCAAAAAAGTTGTGAAATATCCTTAAATATGTACTGAAAGGTTCGATTTTTTTTTTCAAATCAAACCTAAAACGTTTACAATAGGTTGACATACAATAGAAAAAAAACAAACAAAGAAAGTAAATAATATATAAAATAAAATATAACCTACTAAGAAATTTAATAAAAGTCTACTGATAGTCATAGCAACGCCAGAGTTCTGCATTTTAGAATCGGTTTGTGTAAAAGAAGCAAATATAACATTCTAAAAGCAATAATAAAACCAACCATGCATAATGATTCCCTGGCGCACCGCGAAACAATACGCCGTAGGTGTAGCTATCGAACGGCCGGAAATATTTTTAAATTTTCGGTTGGCAAGGAAGTAGCAGAAATTCAAGAACTAGAAAATTAATGTAAATAGAATTAAATTCTAAGAAGAATCTTAAAGTCAAAGGAACGAAGGACCTTTCTCTAGTTAGTAGGGCTGATATATATCAAGTGATTTAAATCACGATTACAATAACGATTTGAATCACTTGATTTTTGAAATAAAAATAAAAATTTAATATAATTATTTTTTTTAATTCAGAACAATGTAACAATATAATATAAAAATATTCTCAAAAACCAAAAGTAGAACGCGACGCTTTTAAAAAATAAAAAAAAAGTACATAATATAAACTTTATGTTTCTGCATCTTTGTTTCCGTTTAGTTTTCCTCCTTTCTCTATACGCATCCTGTTCCTAAAATCTAAGTGTTCTGGGTGTCCGGTTTTCTTGTATTTTCATATACCAGCACCCTTGTTATGAAAGGTAGGAAGATGGGGCTTGCGGCTTACTGTTCTATTAAAAAAAATTTCTTTTGAGTTATGACCCTAGCCTGTGTTTTTTTAAATGCGACACTCTACAGGGTGTAATTTAATTGAGTGCCGATACTTAAGGGTGATAATCTATGAATGATTCTAAGATAAAAAGTTCATATGGACATATGTCCTAAACCTCTTCATTTTTGAGCTACAGGGTGTTAACATTTTAAGAAAAATATAACCTTTTTATATAAATCACTCTTAGATATTTTTATGAAATTTTGTACATACCTTTTAATCAATAAGGAGCATTTTTTGACCTAACAGATTTTTAAAAATTTTTACCAGTGACGTCCGTACGGGGTTTGAACTGAATATTTTTAAAGAAAAAAGGGATACGCCACTGCTTTTTCTAAAAACGAAACTTACTTTTGAAATTCTCATTTATTTTAAAGCAAATTTCGTTTATAGACTTACTTTTGTACGACGCACCGTTTTCGCGTAAAAAAATAAAAACAAAAAAAACATTTTTTTCTTCGGTTCATTGAGACTGCTTTTATTTATTTTGTTGAATTTGGTTGGCACCCACCATGAGTGGAAACACTTTTTTTGGGACAACAATTTATTTTCTACTCACCAGTGACATTCAACTGAACGTTTGAAAAGAAAAAAACGGTAACCATATTAAATGCCCTCTTAAAGCAAATCAAATAAAAATCAGTAGGCTGGGTAAAGCTAC
This sequence comes from Polydrusus tereticollis, assembly GCA_963920685.1. Taxonomy (NCBI): domain Eukaryota; kingdom Metazoa; phylum Arthropoda; class Insecta; order Coleoptera; family Curculionidae; genus Polydrusus; species Polydrusus tereticollis. The sequence goes on from OY987330.1 coordinate 48,235,576, forward strand.
ATCAATTTTGACGTTTCTTTTCATAAAGACAAAAGGCCTGGCATTGATTTTGCATTATTAAATAATTATTATTACAGTAAGACGTTAAATTATAATAAAAGAATGGTAAATTTTACAAACAGTGAATTAACTGACATGCATTTTATTTATGGGCTTGCAGACGGAAATGCATACGAAGCCAGGCGGATATACCAAGAGCGGTATCCAAATCGCGTACTACCCGATCCGAGAACATTTTCTAGGATTCATAGACGTCTCCACGAGACCGGAACTTTAAAAGTAGACCACAGTGCTAAAGGAGTCCATCAAACAGTAAGAACACCGGAACTTGAAGAAGGAATTTTACACGAAATTGAGGAGAACCCCGAAAGTAGCACGAGGAAAATCGCGGCAACATTTAATGTTTCACATTTTCTTGTTTGGAAAATTCTCATCGAAAATTTATTATACCCATATCACATTCAAAGAGTCCAGGCATTACTCCCTAGAGATTTCCCGATGCGCATTAATTTCTGTGTGTGGTTTCTTCAAAACCTGATGGAAAATCCGTTATTTGACAGGCACATTCTTTTTACCGACGAAGCTAATTTTTCTCGAAACTCAATAAGAAATTTCCATAATAACCATTTATGGGCGGATGAAAACCCTTATGCAATTGTAGAATCAAATCATCAAGAACAGTTCTCAATAAATGTTTGGGCTGGCATTATTGATGATTATTTGATAGGCCCATTTTTTCTCCCAAGAAGACTTGATGGACAATCATATTTACACTTTCTTGAAGAAGATCTGCCGCCAATGCTTGAAGACCTTCCATTATTATTAAGAAACCAGATGTGGCTAATGCACGATGGTGCGCCTCCACATTTTAGCTTACGAGTGCGTGAATTTTTAAATCACACCTATCGCAATCGGTGGATAGGTCGCGGAGGAACGCAGCCATGGCCACCTAGATCTCCGGACCTTAACAGTTTAGACTATTTTTTCTGGGGGCATCTGAAAAGCTTAGTGTACCAAGTGCCGATTCATACCGAAGAAGAGTTACGAAATCGTATATTAGTATGCTGCCAAACCATAAGAAACACCCCGGAAATCTTCGAAAATGTGCGTCAGTCTATGGGAAGAAGAGTCCATGCTTGCATACGTGTGGGTGGACGACACTTCGAACAACTACTGTAAATAATGTGGGTTCTTTATTCTGTTTATCTTCTCTTGTCATTTCGCTTTCGATTTAAGGTTTTGAATTTTTCCTTTTAAATTAATCGCGATTTTTGAAATAAAATTTTTTATTTTTTTTTGTTTTTATTTTTTACGCGAAAACGGTGCGTCGTACAAAAGTAAGTCTATAAACGAAATTTGCTTTAAAATAAATGAGAATTTCAAAAGTAAGTTTCGTTTTTAGAAAAAGCAGTGGCGTATCCCTTTTTTCTTTAAAAATATTCAGTTCAAACCCCGTACGGACGTCACTGGTAAAAATTTTTAAAAATCTGTTAGGTCAAAAAATGCTCCTTATTGATTAAAAGGTATGTACAAAATTTCATAAAAATATCTAAGAGTGATTTATATAAAAAGGTTATATTTTTCTTAAAATGTTAACACCCTGTAGCTCAAAAATGAAGAGGTTTAGGACATATGTCCATATGAACTTTTTATCTTAGAATCATTCATAGATTATCACCCTTAAGTATCGGCACTCAATTAAATTACACCCTGTATACATTATTTCCTTATTTTATCCCTCTTTTTAAGAGCTTTTCAAAAATATACAATAGTCTATACTGCATTTAGATACATTAGGTTGCAAAAAGTTTGCTTCACACCATTTGATAAAACCATCCAAATCGCTCTGTACCGCTCTACAATCATGGAATTTACATCACTAAACCTTTTTTGGTCATCCGTATAAAGTAAACATTCAACCTTTTGAAATACAGATGTAACGCTATTAATATACAATAAAAACAGAAAGGACCCCAAATAAGATCCCTGTGGCACGCCAGAAGAAATATTTATTTCGCGGAAAATCACTTTTCCAATCCTGACACACTATTTCCGCTCTGTGAGCAATCCATCTGACGTTTGACCCAGTAATGCCCAGAGACAACTCTCTATGAGCAGTTGACAGGAGACTCTATCGAATGCCTTTATAAGGTCCGTATAAATTATATCCACTTGATTTGTGTTCTCCAACCCATTCACAAAGTAATCCCGGAACACCAACAGATTTGTATCTGTGCATCTACCCTTAAAGAATCCATGTTGCTTTGATGATATACAGTGTTTAAAGGTTTCGAAAACCTCGTCATTTACGATGGATTCAAACACTTTTGCAGTGCCGGATAAGAGCGAGACGCCTCTATACTGTTTTATGTCCCTTTCTGAACCAGACTTGAACTATGGAACAAGCCAAGAGTTCTTCCAGATGGATGAAATGATGTCCCCATCAAATGACAATTTTAGGTAAATGAATCACAATGGTTAAGATAATGATACACTGTAATTTCTTAAAAACACGAAAGGTATTCCATCATAACCGGTGCTTTTGTTCTTGTCGAGTGACTTTAGTTTATTGTGAATCTCACAAGGTGTAAAGGTGTGAGATACTAGAGTAGCAGACGACGGCAGATGATCAAGTTGTTGTTTTGGGTAGAACTTATAGCAGCTCTTGAAATGGTCTGCAAAGGCGTCTGCAATTTCTCTTGGGGTTCTCTTAGTTTCGTTATTAAATTTCATGGTTTTAGGAACACCTTTATCCACCTTTAAATAGTTTACAAATTACCAAAAATATTTTATGTTGTTTGCCGCCATGTGTTCAGTGCTGGAAACATACATAAGGTCGGCTGTGGTAGCTAGCATTGTCCATCACACTAACACTGTGTTCTGGTACATTTGAAAGCAAACTGTCTTTAAACCAGCTTTCAAAAAGAGCGGCGCTGGTATCGTCATGATAGTCCAGACTTGAATCCTTTATATTTTTTGCCGACAGTAATAAACAATTAGGGATCCATCCATTCTCCAAACCTGCATGAATTATTGTTATTCGTTTTCCTTTATTTGAAGGGGCTTTATTTTAGCATTTTCCAGTTAATACAACCCATCCCTTTTTGAGAGTCTTATGAGTGTCAAACCACGTTTCATCCAGATAAACAATTGAACATTTTTCGGATCTAAGCTTTTTTATTTCCCTAAGGTACAGAAATCTCATTTTTCTTAATCTTCCGAACTCCATAATAATTTGTCTCTTGTTTATTGTCTTATACTTAAATCCCATCTCTTGCAAAGCGCGGTGAAGACTTGTCCTGCTACATTATGTAGTTGTATAGTCAGTTGTTAACCGTGTTTTTAAAGAATCTAACGTGGGCACAACATTCTCGATACATTTGGTATATCTTCCTGCGAATAACATCTTTGTCACAATCATCTACGAACTTCATTTTTCCGGTATCTTTGCCAACTTCTCTTTTAAAATGTCCTTTTAGCATAACATCTCGTACCATCGATAATGGAACTTTCGTCGTTTCACTGGTATTTTTAATGGAAATTACTTTGGGGTGGCCGCTCTTTAATAACGATTCACATACATTTTTCACGATCACTTTGGCGTCAGAAGATAAATGCTTCCTGGAATGTTTAGGGTAGCTAGATATCGCATTAACTAAAGGTCTTCACATACTTTTAATATTAACTTGTTGCACACTTTTCAAAGTAAAATATCTAGGTACTAATCTATTTCGAATATTGTTTACTATTTATATAAGCTATATAAACAGGTACATGTAACTAAAAAGTTTTGAGAAATATCCTAATAATTAAGTTGTTTCTAGAAAACCTTAATTAGACAGTTTATTAATCTTGATAACAAATCAAGTAATGTACCTATCTATTGTTATTATAAACTGGCATTAAAAATAAATGTGGGTTAATACGTCTCTGCGAAAGCGAATGCCGAGTTTATGAGCGGTTTTATTGCAGTCATTAAGCCAAACGAAATATGTTGGGAAGTACTTTAGCTTATCTCTATCAATCATTTAGCGTCCTTGCGCAGCCTAGAGTAATAGACATATTTGCTGATGGACTTTGAGGATTAATAATTTTGATATGCTTTGTATTTCCTTTGCAAAACTCTTATTGTTTCCACTGTGTACCAAAAATTTTTCATTCTCTTTTTTCGTTTGAGAACATATTTTTTATTGGCACTAAAGAGAGTCTCATAGAATTCTTGCAAGACTTCGTCCACATCACTGCAATCTTTCGCCATTTTCCAGTCAATATCCAAAAAAAGTATAGAACGGGCTCTTGCGGTTGAAAGTCCAACATTTGGAATAGCATGACAGAGGTTTAAAAAAAACGCACTGTACACAGTTTGGAAAAAGAATACATTTAATATACATGCCATAAAATACCAAAAAAACAATGTCTTAAATTGACCACGACGAACAAATGCAATAAACAATTTTTTACGCTTTCACTCGATTAATTATTGACAGCCAAAAATGGGATAATGGCGAGGTAATTTTTTATTTATGTCTGACGTGCTAACCCTAAATATTATTAAAAGCAATTTAATGATCGAATTTGGGCGGGATATTGCTCAAGAAAATGATTTTAAGGTTGCCATATTATTAAAGCATACTCGGAATTATTTATTGCTTTTGGTTCTTCTGTACAATAATTGTGTGCTGCATTATATCACTATATTGGTATTTATAGTCCGTCTATCTATCTTACAAACTCATTATAAATGCTAATCCCTTACCGTCATGATATACTATTGTGTGAGGTGTAAAATTCGGCCACCTGATCTGGGGACTCCAGGTACGGATATTTAAAGACTATTATATTATTACATTTTCTTAGTAATCGTCTTAAAATAATTGGGGTAAAATAAAATAGGTTTATTTTAGTTATTTAAATACGACGATTTTTGGTTTTAAAATTCAGTTAGATGCTTGTGTTGGTTTAGACAAAAAGTTATTTGTTGCCAATTAAACGTGATATCTAAGAATGTTTCGTCCGTGGAAAGAAACCAGTACGCCAAGTGGATTTACGGGTCGTGATAAAAACCAATGAAGCAGAAAAAGTAATCTTCGACGTTTACACCACCCTTCTTGAACGTGAATTTTCAGTGGAAAGACTTTTTTACTTTTAAGAAATTGGACAAAAAGTAGAAGAATCATACGTAAATATAGATCTCTTGCCCAAAGAAAGAATTATTGTGAACTTGGTTGACGGCAGTGACAGTGAAGCTGACTTGGGTTATAATTTAATAATTATTTTTCTGACACGGTACTTTTTTGTAGGTATATGTACATTGTACATTTTGTTTTAATTAATAACCGTCCTATATGTTATAATTTTAATTGTATTGTATCTGATATACTGTTATATTATTATTTTATTATTATTACTTATTATTAAATTACGTTCAAAATATGTTTTTGTGTTTTCTTTCTAACATAAAAAATCAGAACGACACTTTTGTTGCATATTTATGCAATTTCCACGCTTTTATATACCGGGTGACAATGGAACTACTACCCAGGCTGGCGTTTCAAAACGACTTTAGATAAAAATTTGAAATTTTGGTCGACGTCCGGGTTAAGTAATGTGCATATTTTAAGCAAAAAAACAAATGACAATCACTTCCGGTTTCACCGGAAACGATTAAAATTTTGATATTTTAAATTGCAACCCCGGTATATTTTTGCATATTTGAATGCTGCGAAAAATTCTAAACATTTTTTATGTAGCATATCCTATACCTAAACTTAACAGATTTTGACTTATGGGGCTTTAAAGTTTGAACTATTTTAACATTTAATTCATTTTTCCAAAAAAACGAAGAGCGCTACGACCAAAACAAACGGTGTAATTCGTACTTCATTAAAGGCACTCTAGGACAGTAGAATAAAAAAACTGATACTAGCAATTTTAAAAAATCGATATTTTCGACAAGACGTTTTTCAGTTTTTGATCCATTTTTGTATGAAAACGGTTTAACTTACAACCATAGGACTTTCACTACCCAATCTTACTTTTTTATCTTCTATCCACTTATATTCTCAGTTTTCATTTTCAAACAACGTCTATTATTTAATAACTCGCAAATGCAAACGTTTCAAAACTACAAACAAATACTTTATTATACAAAGGTGTACACATGATTAATATTAATTAGCTAATAATAAAAGAAATGAAAAAAACGAACCTAATCATAATGAAGATTTTCAAAAACCCGACCTTCTTGTTCAATACAGGTCTCACACTTTTCAACAATTTTCCGTAATAAATTTTCTTTTTGAGTTATACTAATATCATTAATAGCCCTAATAATTCGAGTTCTTAAAATGTCCAAATTTTCAGGTGGAGTTAAATAGACTTTTTCTTTGATATGACCCCAGAAGAAAAAATCTAGGGGCGTCAAATCTGGCAAACGTGCTGGCCACCTTACAGGGCCATTTGTCCCTATCCATCGGCCCCCAAACCTGTCATTTAAATAATTTACACAAATCCTAGCATTATGAGCCAGCGCACCATCTTGTTGAAAGTAAATGTTGGGAATTTGTGCAAGAGGTAAATTGTCCAGAAAATCGTTGACTGTTGTTTCCAAAAAGTTCAAATAAGTTTGCGCTCTAAGGTGCTCATTAAAAAATATTGGACCCACAACTGTCGTTCCTAAAACACCTAGCCACACATTAACACCGAAGCGTTCTTGAAATGATCCTTCTCTAAATAGATGGTGATTTTCATTTGCCCAATATCTTACATTGTTCCTGTTGAACATTCCCAGATTCGTGAAGCGAGACTCATCAGAAAATAATATCAATCTATAAAAGTTATTATTATGGTTATGATTTTCCATAAACCATCGGCAATATTGAACTCGCCGAGCAAAGTCGTTAACACCCAAGTGTTGGTGGATTAGGTATTTGTAAGGCTTGTACTTATGTTTCTTCAAAATTTTTCTTGCACTTTCTCTGTTAACTCCAACTTCATTTTCAATTTGGCGAGCAGAAATATTTGGATCAGCATTCACACATGCCAGAACGTTTATTTCTGCTTCTTCGCTAATAATAAAAGTTTCTTCATTTTCATTTTGGGGAACTGTTTTCAAATGTTGTACCAGCCACGGAAAATAAGCATAGCAGGGTTGGTTTCTGTCGGGGTATCGTTCTGCGTGGAGTGTTTGAGCCTGCCTTTTATTTTGCAAGCACTCGCCATAAACGAGAAGCATATCTATTTGTTCGGCTCTTGTAAAAATTACCATTTGAAACAGATTACAAAGAACTACGCCAAAAAAAATCACGAAGTAAAAAACGATAATTTACAAGAATTTCCAACAATCTGTAAAACACACTAGGTGATAAAAAATAACTGACATAGGTAATATTATTGTTTCTAAAAACCATAGAAACCTGTGTCATGGCTAATATGATTATTTTAATTTTAGTAAAAAGAGCATAAAACGTTCAGCTGGTTCAAAAATAATATCCGTTGTTTGAAAATGAAAACTGAGAATGAATGGATGGAATATAAATGGATGGAAGATACAAAAGTAAGATGGGTAGTGAAAGTCCTATGGTTGTAAGTTAAACCGTTTTCATACAAAAATGGATCAAAAACTAAAAAACGTCTTGTCGAAAATATCGATTTTTTAAAATTGCTAGCATCAGTTTTTTTTATTCTACTATCCTAGAGTGCCTTTAATGAAGTACGAATTGCACCGTTTGTTTTAGTCGTAGCGCTCTTCGTTTTTTTGGAAAAATGAATTAAATGTTAAAATAGTTCAAAATTTAAAGCCCCATAAGTCAAAATCTGTTAAGTTTAGGTATAGGACATGCTACATAAAAAATGTTTAGAATTTTTCGCAGCATTCAAATATGCAAAAATATACGGGGGTTGCAATTTAAATTATCAAAATTTTAATCGTTTCCGGTGAAACCGGAAGTGATTGTCATTTGTTTTTTTGCTTAAAATATGCACATTACTTAACCGAGACGTCGACCAAAATTTCAAATTTGTATCTAAAGTCGTTTTGAAACGCCAGCCTGGGTAGTAGTTCCATTGTCACCCGGTATATTATTATCTTAAAGCAGCGCAACCTTTTATTCCGTCAGCAACGAGTGCGTCCCTGCTTTTATTCGATCACCCACTGGGTCTTATCGGCATTAGGGATTAGCATTTATAATGAGTTTGTAAGATAGATAGATGGACTTAAACTGAACAAATTATACTGTTATGTCAACCAAGTGATATTGAAACCAATAGTTTTTTACCTTTAAATACAAGCAATAGTTTTTGAGAGTTAAATTAACCAATAAAAATTTTTTCTTAATTTATTCTAGTAAAATAGGGTAAGAAGACACGCTGGGTTCTAATAAAGATATTTATTTAAAAACAAATGCAAAAAAGAACAAAGAAAAATTAAAGTAAACCATTTTTTAACCTGAAATTGTATAAAAGGCATTTATTACTAAATATTTTTCAAAATTTTCAACTAAAAAGGATTGTCTTCTATCAGTAAAAATATGTTAATACAAAGAGAAGCTTCTTTCAACATCTACTGAGGCAATCGGAAAATACTGCAACTTAGGTAGTAAAGTATAAGGCCAAGATACAACTTCGTTGGATCGTTTACCGTCATAAATACTTTTTACTGCAGTTAAGTATTTATAAATCCTTCATTCTTTTTTACAGTTACATCCAATTTGTTCCTTACTTGACCTCCTACTATACCGGAAAAGTTGTTACATCTAGCAGAAAAATTTTCAACAATACTAATTGAGTCTCTTAAACTTAAATTTCTACTCTCTAACGAGGATAATATATCCGGTATAAAACTGAATTTAACCTTAATAAAAACAAGATCTGTAACTACACTTGCACTTTTTAACAACTCTTTACTTTGCACAATACACTGCGAATCGTCATCTAAATCCAAAATTAGTTCTTTAGTGGTTTCGAAATGTTCTGCGCAGAATATTGCGGCCTTAATCCATGTTCCCCACCGAGTAATTACAGGTTCTGGAGGTAAACTAACTTCTGATAAACTCTCCTTATGCATCTGCACTCTAAGAGGTGCTTTTAGAAGCACTTTTTTACATTTGAAATTAATTTATTTGCTAAAGGATATTCAGTTCTGACGGTTGCTGCGACTCGGTTTATTCCATGTAAAAGGCAAGTCACATGTACCATATTGGATAAAAGATTCTTAAGTTTTGGCCTACTTTTACCATATACAGTGCTGCATCAGACAAAAACACTAAAAGCTTCTCATCTGATACTGGATTTGCTAAGAAAAAGCTCGATAGGGACTGCTGAATAAATCGGCTTACGGTCACATTATTAGTTTTGTTTAGCTGCTTAGAAGCTAATTAATATGGGTTTGTTGCTTCATCTTCTTCAAGTGCTCCAATCATAAGATGTGCGATATATCTGCCACAAGCATCTGTGCTTTCATCAACAATAATGTAAACATTTGTATCACCCATAATTTCTTCTAAAATGGTTTCGTATACTGAATAGACATTCTTCTTTCTAAGCGTGGATTCGTCAGGAATGGTTTGTTGACAATATTTTTGCAAAAATCCTCTTAATTGCGGATCTTACAATTTTTTAAGGGTATGTGTGCTGCCACTAAAGCCTTGCATAAGACTTCTTAAAAATTTTCCTTTTCAGATTTCGATTTTTTTCCAACATTTTGAAATGCGTTTTTTACACACATTTTTTGTAACTTTGATTTATGCAGCGGTGTTTTCAAATGTTGATCGATTTTGAACTTCTTTTTACAAACAATAATTTTTGCACAAGCTTTACAGAAGAGTTTTTCTGCACTAAACGCTAACTCTGTGAAATTTTTAATCCACGAAGACGTTTTCGCCACTTTAGGCATTTTGAATACAAATTTAAAATCACTAGTTTTACACTAAATACAGTTTGCTAAGCAGGGAATATCAAGGCATTATTGAATGACAATAAGTAACCCCTAACAATATACCTGCAAACCCCGGAAACCCCCAATAAATACCTTGTGTATAACCAAAATGTAAATATTAATTATTGTATAATTATCTTCAGATTGGAAAATCCCTGAAACAAATGACGGACTGGACATTTAAACTATGAGTCTACGAGTTTTCATGACCGGGCGTTTTTAGCTTTTTAATAACGCCGAAAATATAAAAATATGCTCATAAAATAATAATTTGAGAAAAATAGGTATGCATTTTGTTATAAGATTGACAAAATATGCAAAAAATGCATATATTCCGCCCTTTAGAAATAAATCTTAATTTATTGGCTCTTACAAGACTAACCAAGTCAGTTGCGAATTCGACAATCTTTTTTGAATGGAATTTTAATTGACTTTAGAATATCAACCTTGCAATTTGAAGTGCATCAAACATAACAATTAACTGATGGCACAGGTTAACGTTTGTCACCAATCACAGTGTCAATTTTTTTATTTGATTGATTAAACGCAGATGCATCACATTATTATTTTTTAAAATGAACGAACAAAATTCTGAAAGTGACGAGATGGTATTTTACGACGCCATATGCCAAGAAGCTAATATGGATTCGATTGACGCGGATAACGAAACTACCCTGAAGAACCCCGACTTGGATATTGCACAACTCAAGTTTCTGCTCACGTTGCCCGAGAATGCAACTGACGAATCGATGTATAAAAAATTACTGGAATACATTAAACTGAACAATATGGCACCTTATTATGAACTTGTCTGTGAAGATTTGCAAATACGGATTAATAATCAACTTTTAAAGGTAAATTTTATTATTGTGTAGTAATCCACATTGTGGACATAAGGGGCAAATTTACACTGTTTGCGGACGATACTACCATTCTGTGGCATAGTAACAATACTCACTCGTTGGTGGAGATGGTGTCGTCTGATTTGCCAAAGGTGAAAGAATGATTTGACTGTAATGAACTAACTCTGAATGTTAACAAATCCAACATGTCAGTGGAATGAGCATTGGAGATTGCTCACTGCTTGACCTGTCTAGTGCAAGGTTTTTGGGTCTCAACATAGACCGTGACTTACAGTTTCGGACACACATAGCTGCATTAAACAGGAAGGTTGCCTCGGGCTGCTATGCAGTGAGGAGGGTTGTGACGGAGTTGGGCGTCAACACGGCTAAGAGCGTATATCATGCTCTTATTGAGGCCCGCCTTCGGTACGGCATTGCCTTCTGGGAAATGTGTAGTCAGGGTCTGTTTGATACTGTATTTGTATTACAAAAACGGGACCTTCGGTCTCTCTATCACATAGGGCATCGTGAATCATGTAAGCCATTCTTTGCTTCGGAGGGAATTCTTACTCTGGTGTCTCTTTTTATATTGGAGATTGTTAGTCTGATTTTTAAATATAGGGAACGGTTTGTGGACCCAAGTCCCCATTATATTACTCAACAAAGTCCGGATATTCCTCTCCCAATACCGACATTTACGTCAACAAAAAGATGAATTATTTATGAAAGCAAAAATTTTTTTAACCATCTACCTGCGGGTATTAAAGGAGAAACGTCTATCGGATTGTTCCGTAGGAGGGTGAAATCGCTATTAGTTGGTAAGGCCTATTAGACTCTGGCTGAATATTATAAGGATACATTTTTAGTTTAGGTTTGTTTTAGCTTTAATATGTAACATGGACTCCGACTTCTTGATTATGTTGTTTCACTGTTTCTGTGGTGTTATTGTTTGGTTTATTGATGCTTGTCTCATATACATTATATTTGTATCTTTTATTAGAAGAAACACTTTGTCAACAAGGATTATTTTATGTTCTTTGACAATAAAGTATAAAGTATAAAGTATCAAGTATATTCACTGGACCACAAAATTAACCGGATGCAAAAAAGTTTGCTTCGATTCAATCTTAAATAACTTTTAAGTTTTTTTATTAAGTTCGATAATTTTTTGACATGTTGCAGATGCTGTCATCTTCATCATATTTTGATATCGTTTTTACGAACAGTGTAAATGGATATGTTGACATACAGGGTAGCACAAAAATTCTATTTTACGCCGAATTTCTGAACATCCTGTGGAAAGATTTAAGAACTGATTGGTTTCTATGTACGACATTTTTATGTCCCATCTTTTCTCAACAACTTGCTTTTTGATTTATACTAATATCTGGATTATTAAAGGAAACACACAGGTTTAATGGAAATAATGCAATAATCCTTTATTAGCAACAAAAAATTAAAAAAATAATTTGTTAAGTTGGCTTTGTCTGTCTTTTGTCTTTCTGAATCCAGTTACCATGGCACCATGGCTTGTCAAGGAGATTTTGGTCAACAAATTACAGATTTATTAATTGTTGTACTTAAGTAAGTAAGTGTATTTATGTGAATTAGAGATGAGACCAGAAGAAGTGGCACAAGCAGTTGCTTTACAAGATGATGGTCGTCCGATTCTGTATATCGCAGATAGGCTAGGCCATCCATTTCCAAAAAACAGTCTTTTTTATAATTAGTTGAGACTGTTTTTGGAAATGACATTTATTGCTCAAGAACCCAATAGTATGAACAAAAGAACAGATATCCAACATTTAAGTGTAATTTATTCATATCTGCTCCACTTAGATAAAAATTTACGTACAATCAATACTATTGATAACACTTCGAACCTCGTATAAATGCATTTTAACGATTTTTCAGGTTTGCTGCATGATAACACTTAAATCCGTATTTCTCTCTATTTAATATTATTCTTATTGTAAACCGCATTCAAAATATTTTTGACAATTTCAATGACATATTAAAGTGACAGTATTTCCTAACCTATTAGTCACTTAAAATGGAGACACGCAAGTCATGATTTCCCGCTAAATAATTCCATAATTTCAAATTAAGTAACGAATTTTCAAAATGTGAACATCAAAATTTTGATTTTATTTTAAATTGTGTGTTTCTACGTCCATACACAATGTTTTTAGTATTGTCTCCAATTTTTGATTTTAATTGTAATTGACTTGGGTTTCAACACGTTTTCTTCTCGCATGTCCTATATTAATTCTATGAACATCCTTATGATCAATCTCAAAAGAGTTGTAAGTAAAATCATTTATTTATTGTTCTAATGAGGTTTCCTAATCTTAATTTATATAAATTGTAGTCTCCCTGAGGATGGAAATGAAATATATGATTTCCGAAAGCTTGGAATAACTTTAAAGAGTACTCTTTCATTTGCTGCACTCCCCAATTCACTAGTTTATTTCTTAACTAGTCAGCAACGACTACCCTCTCTATATTATTATATATATGCATCCATAACACAACAATAGTAATCTTCTAGTTTAGATTGCATTATTTGGAATTAAAATCAACAATACAAACAAAAAACAAACATATTCCACCAAACTCAGGCATTTAATAGAAACACTTTTAGGAACGAACAATATCTGCTTTCAATAGTTTTCGAGAGCGAACAGCCTCTGCTCCGGTTTAAAAGATGGAGTTTAAAAATGTCGTACAAAGAAACATCAATCAGTTCTTAAATTCTTCCACAGGATATTCAGAAATTAAGCGTAAAATGCAATTTTTTTTGCTACCCTGTATGTCAACATATCCATTTATACTGTTCGTAAAAACGATATCAGAACATGATGAAGACGACAGCATCTGCAACATGTCAAAAAGTATCGAACTTGGTAAAAGAACTTAAAAGTTATTTAGGATTGAATTCAAGCAAATTTTTTTCCGTCCGGTTAATTTCGTGGTCCAGCGTAAATGATGTTTGAGAAGAAACTCAATTCAAATATTTCTTTTCGGTAAGATTTTTGAATTCTACTGAAAAGAATACATCAATTGGCTATTTTGGGCTTTCCAAAAATACAGGGAAAGTCAAAAATAAGCCTCTGTACAGTCGTCGTTGATATACCCTGTACATAAATCTGTGTGATCAGTGGACTTATTCGCGACGTCAGTGCGTCTGAAGTAATTAGCAATAATTTTCTTATAAAATTCGTTTAACGTAGGAATTTCAAAAGCGCGATGTAATACCCTATTAATAGCATACCGAGGAACGTCCGCAATGATTTTTAAGGCTTTATGCTAAAGTATCTGAAACTTGTTGTGCTCGACCGAGCTTATCATTCACCGTGTTGGCACACCATAAAATAGGACCGATCTGACCAAAGATTTTTGCACAAATCGACTTTTGTCCTGTAAGCTATTTTTGTTTTAGAGACAATGAATAAAACTTTTAATTTTTCCGCCAATTTAATTTTTGATCAACAACAAGTCCCAGATATTTAACTTCTTGAACCCGATATACTCTTATTCCGTTTTAAAGGGTCTCGGGTCTTCTCACCTTGCGTTTCGAAAAGAAATAGTCTTCGTCTTGGTCGGATTCAGACGAATCTTCCAGTCCGAAAGCCATTTTTCTAGTGAAATAATGTGTCTTTGCAGTCTTGACACCAGTATCCTCGGTGTCCTTGAAACAGAAGTAATTGCAGCATCGTCAGCAAAAAAAAAACAGCTCAATAAATCTGTCCCTCAAAATGCCATAAACATAAATATTATACAACACCGGAGAGAGAGGGAATCCTTGCGGAACTCCCTCCCGGATATGTCTCGGATCTGAAATCGCGCCTTCTGATGAGACTACAAACTTCTGGTCTCCAGAAAGGAGATGATGACCGTAATGAGATAATTGGAGGCCCCCAGTATATGCTTTAAGATCAGACCGCAGCCCCAGCCCTTATCAAAAACTTTCGAAACGTCAAAGACAACCGCTCCCGGTGTGTGCTCTCCTGTTGAAACCCTTAGAATTCTTGTAGCCAACTTTGTAGTCTGTCTCACAGTCTTTCTGTCACTCTCTTTTCTTAAACCAAAGAAAGTTATAGCTACGCAAAGTTTCTTTGCTAAAACCAAACTGTTCGTCACAGACAATATTGCGCTCGAAAACAAAATTTTGCAGGCGTCTAAGAATTACTTTTTCGACTATTTTGGCCAGTCTCCTCGACAATAAACTTTTCGGTTATATCATTGCGGAGGATCTTCCTTGTGTTTTAATATCAAAACGACCTTCGCTTTCTTCCACACACACGGATATTAGCCTTCTTCGGTAAAAACCTGTGACAGGATTACTCTAATATTCTAATATTTTCCAGTAGATTACGTAGTTCCGCGTTTCTTATACTGTTCAAGCCTCCATAGTGACTTCTTGGACGTTTTGGACTGAATGGTCCATGCCGCGATATATCTGTACCGTTTTGAAGATTCTTTCATCTCTCCCAGGGTCGGCAGATGAATTCTCGCTAAACTGATCGCAAAGGTTTTCTGCGAGAAGTTCAACTTTTTGTTTACAATCTGGTAAAGTGACATTGTCGTGGGTTCTGACAAACGACGTCCGTTGTTATTAATTAAAAAACGACTACCAAATACATCGAATATATTATGGTAATCAATTGGCAAACCAATTTACAAAAACACTCGTATAAAAACATGAAAGAAATGCGCTGTGATTCTGCAAGCTTAATAGTTGTCTATCCTGAACTATCTGTGCTATTACATTTAATAGTGACATCCTGTTTCTACTTTAATATCAAATTTAATTTCAATTCGTCGAATACATTTTTTCTTAAATTTATTTTTATAAAGGCGTCTTTATTCGTTGATCTATCTGACTTTTTGACATTCTTAAAATGATGTGCTCAATTCCATAAGCATCAGTATTGGATTTCCTTGGTTGTCTTACAATATTGTTTGTCAAGCAATCGTTAATCATTTTAGAAAACAAGGTGTTTTATCTACAGCATTTGCTCTTCAACTCGAGTTGTTTCAATATCTTCATTGTATTGGGTGGCTCACTCAACGGGCTCTACAGCCTTTCTTCTATCTTGTAACAAGATCAAGTTAAAATATAATATTGTATTTTTTAAAATATCTTGTATTTCATGTTGTGTAATAGCATGTACAATCTTTTATTGTCGATTAGACTCGCTCTTTGTCACATGATTGATTATAGGAATCTGTTACCACTTATGTTAAGATTTTTTTAGAGAAGTAATTGTTTTTATTTTTTGGTCTTTAGTTCCTAAAACATTTTGTTCAGTTTCATAACTCATTGGCTGTCTTAGTTCTTATCGAATTCCTTGTTTCAGAAGTCAAAATGACATTGGTATGGGGTTGTTTCCCCATAAGTCATGAGATGTCTGCTTTAAAATCATGTGTCGCTCAATGGCAGTCTCATTAATTTGATTAAAATTTTTAGCTAGTATAACTTGTTTTCGCTGGACCACCAGCCGTATTACAGTCCGGATTTAACTTCTCCTGACTTCTTTTTCTTTAGATATTTAGGCACCTCGGCGGACGTTGTTATTTAGATTATAATTAGTTGAAAGAAATTTTGAGATTTCTGATAAAATCAAGTCGTTGCAGGTCAGGTGATGTTTGACGTTAAAGGTTATGTTGAAAATAAAAAGATTTAAGTCATTTTCATTGTTTGCGGAATTTTAAAAATAATTAATTTTTTTTTTCAAAGGAAATGAATGATATTAACACGAAAGCTCTGGAGTCATTCGATTCTGAAATCGAATACGCTTGCAACAACCTTGGTGTTAACGACGCTAAGAAAGCTTATCTGAACAAAGCAAATTATTTAAGCAAAATAGGCGATAAAGAGAACACAATAAAAACGCTGAGCCAAGCTTATGCTAATACAGTCGCATTGGGATGCAAGTTGGATAACGTGTTTCACTGCTTAAGAATCGGCATGTTTTTCAACGATTTGGTGTTGATTAAGAGAAATTTGTTGAGGTGCGAAGATCTGATTGAAGAAGGAGCCGATTGGCATTACAGAAATTGCTTTCAGATATATAAAGGTTTGCATATTTGTGTTTCACTGAGCTGGTATTCTTTAGATGGATACGAATGCAGCTTTAGTTTATTTGACTGAATTTAAGACTTAAAGTTTATACACTCACCGACAAAAATATCGCATAAAAAAGTGGTACCTATGTGTAATGTAAACCCTTGTTGAATTAAATTGTATACTCAGAAAAATATTTAATTGGGACCCTCTTAAACGAATTCATTCATTAAAGATGTTTAAATGAAAATCAAATACTTGATTCGCTGAATTAAATTATTTGATTTAGAAATTCAAGTAAAGTTTAATTAATTATTGCCTACGATATTATGAAATTTTGCAACAATAATCTAGTGTATGTGTTAACTTCCGGTTAAACCGGATGTAAGAATGTTAGAAAGTTAGTAGCTGACAAAGTTCAAAAATATAATTTTTGAAGAGTCGATATTTTGGTAACTATTAAGTGAAATGTAGCCATGTGGCGACATCTCGTGGCAATCGGGCGTATCCATCAAACCAAACCAACGAGCACTTATAGTGGAATGGAACCTGCAAAATGAGTCGTCAGGTGGCGCCGATAGCCAGTTCATCGGTTCGTGTATATCGAAAACAATATTTAACAAACTTCCAGAAGTTCTGCCCTTTTCCTTTCCGTTAGGTTAGGCCTAATCCATGTACGCGTTTCGCCGTATAACGGCGCATCAGCAAGGTTATATAGAAGGAAGGGACAAGGGACCTTAGTGTCATTTCAAATTTCAATACAAAATTTAAATAATATTGTGATATCTAGAGGCATGTGGCGTAAGTTGTAAGTTTGGTAAATATTGTTTTCGCTATGTCCTCATTGGCTTGGTTGGATTAAGACGTCCGATTGTCACAGGATGTCGCCACATGGCAACATTTCACAATATTCATTTGCATTTTGTGTTGAAATAACACTAATGTCCAATCCTTTTGGTCAGACTCCATAGCCTTGCTAATGAGCCGATATACGGCGAGACACGGCCAATGATAGGGCTTGACGGAGAGGAATAGGGATGAACTTCTGTTTGTACATATAACACGTTAAAGTAAAAAGCTTGATTATTGTCATAATAATTAAAATCCCTGAGGGTATTAATTGCAGTAAACATTTGAAGCTTAAACAAACTTGTTTGTATTTGAAAACAATTAGACGTACTAGCTAATCGAAACGTCGTGTAACAAAATACAATAATGACAATTTAAGTCCGGAAAGTACCTTTTAAACAATAATATCCGTAATGAATAATAAGATACGTTATTTTAGAGAATATACAGGGTGTTTCAGAAGTACGGTAAGTAACATAAGGGGGTGATTCCTTATGATATTCTAAAAGAAAGAGTTAATATGAACATGTGTCCGGAGTTGCCCCGTTTTTTATATAGGTACAGGGACATGGTGTCTAAAGTTTAAAAAAAAATCGGGTTTTTAAATTTTTTTAAATATCCTTTTGCCGATTTTATTGAAATTTGGTACCGTTATTAATAATCATACATAAAAATATAATTTTATTTTTAATTAACTTTGAAATATAGGTATAACTATTTTTTTTTGTACTCGAAAACGAAGCGGGATACGAAAACAATTAAGGAAACAAAAAATTTGTACTATGTATTAATTTTTAAATCCGAGAAAAAATATCAAAATTAGGAAAAAGTGGCGTACATTTTTTTTCAATAATATTCGTAAAGGTGCTCCCCGGGACGCCACTGGACTTAATAAATTTAGTATAGTTAAGGCTAATTAAGCCCCTTATCATTATGAATAACGGTACCAAATTTCAATATAATCGGGAAAAGAATATTTAAAATAATTATAAAAAAAACATTTTTTCAACTTCAACACCCTGTATATCAAAAACAAGGCAACTCCGGACACATGTTTATATAAGCTTTTTCTCTTAGAATATTATAAGGAACCAGCCTTAGGTTACGTACCCTACTTCTGAAAGACCCTGTGTAGCTTCAAAGACATTTACCATTTTCTTTTTAATGTAATATTTGCGCGGGTACACTAATCTTCTGGCTTTCTCTACTTCTAATTTATTTGGCATATTGAAATGAATGAGTCCCTCGATGGGTCCGATGTAGCAAATTCTTTTTGTAACGAAACTTATAAAGCTACAGCACATAAAAATTGTTTTTTTGAATAGGAAGAACTTTCTTAATATCAGAATCTTTTTTGAAACCCACTATCACGGGGCAATAATGCACCAATATTGTTAATTGCATATTACCTCTCTGGAAAACATAACTGCTGAAGAAGTTTGCATTATTGCTAAAAATTCAAAAGTAATAATTTTGTCATTTTGTTTTATAAAAGTCATTGATTTTTGAAATACTCTGGTTTACAATAGTGATATTTTCAGTTATCTCAAATCTTTTTCGTCAATATTTTAGTAATTACGGGTAAACAGAAAAACAGGAGTTTTACTGGTAAATTTCCACTGTATTACATCAAATAAATTGACATGTTTCGCTACACAGTATATAGCTTCTTCAGAATAAAGTGTGTGAATTCACATTGTTTCATTCACATTGTCACATGTTTCATTTACACACTTTATTCTGAAGAAGCTACTGTGTAGCGAAACATGTCAATTTATTTGATGTAATACAGTGGAAATTTACCAGTAAAACTCCTGTTTTTCTGTTTACCCGTAATTAATTATGGATCTCCACCAAGTATCGGCTGATTCGATCAAGTCAATATTTTAGGATCCATAAGTCACAAAACAGCCCTTATTCTTTTGCCAATAGTTAAGCAACTAAATTTTTTAGTGTTAAAATGCACCTCGAAAGCATGGACGTATTGTACGTTTACTTTGCTACTATTAAAAAAATCAGTAGGTGGGACACATGCCTAAGAACTCATGCAATTTCGTTGGCCATGTGTTGCAAGAAGAGTTATTGGTTTACCGCTATATAAAGAAATGTTCCGCTTTTTCGCCGATTCGAAACAAATTTAGCGTAACAATTCCGCTTATGACTTCTCGGGTCAGTAATTCTTATGATATCTGTATTCCGTACAGTGCCGTGGGCTTTGCAACTTCAAGATAAAAATTTCTGATGTCCAGAGTGATTTATTCACCTAAAATGCAATTTATTCTTTATTTCTGTACAGTGGCGTCTCATAGATTGGCAGCTAGGGTCGGCAGTTCGGTACAGGCGCAAATCCAGGAAAAGATGCTAAGGAAGGTCAGGATCGCCGCAGGCGAATATTTTTGGAGCCCACACCCAAATTTCGATTTTGTTTACTATTCTAATATTTGCATTGAACGAATGTATGAGAAATTATTTAATTACAAGTCCATTGTTTTTTTATTTCTTTGCAAAAAGGTAGGCGTGAGAAAATGTAAATCACAGATTCTTTAATCATCATATATTATGTCGTATCATATTTTTGAGGGGGGAGGGGTCATGTCCCCCATAACCCCCCTGTATCCGCGCCTGAGTCCAAATGTTATTTTTATTTTTTAAGATAGCCTAACTAAAAATAAAATAAAATTAGAGTTAAGTATGTGATATTCATCCCAGGATTTTTTTTATATAATTTTTATTTAAACCACTCACTAACTAAAAGTTAACGGCCACGCATGAGAAAATTTTGGAATTTTTCAAACCTGTTTGTAAAATGCTGATTTTTGTAGTTTCTTTAGAATTTTTTTTTGTATTGACAATTGTGACAAACTTGACACTTGCTTCTGGTTAATTATTATTGTATTACAGGAATAACTTTTAATGCGCTTTAAACTCTAAATCGCGCTAAAACTTCTCTCAATTTACAGAGATTGTGGGTAAAAATGGCAATGGGCACATTCGAGAGAGGAAACTGCTCCGGAGTGGTTACCGATTGTGATCCAACCGCTACCGATTCGTCGACTTTCATGGATTTCAATGAAAGGATCATTACGTTTGGTTCAAATGCCAATTCAAATCAGCTGTGCGTGACAAACATTAATCTTTATTGTTCTGTGAAGCTTACCAACACTCATCCTTTGTAGCTGTTAAGAAATACGTTTTCCTGTTAAATATATATGATTTTTCCTGCATTATATTTATTACGTTCTTCGTAACCAAAGTTTTGTTGCTTTTCAAACCATTCCATGTATATTTTGGTGATTATTAGAGAGAGAGAGATGATCCCATCGGTAGTCCGTCTAGTTGACTGTGTAGAATATATCCTTTTCTTGGAAATAAGAATTATTTAGAATGGTTTGAAAACCAGACAATTGAAAAGGTAAAAATAAAACCGAAACTATGGCTTCGTTACGTTGACGACACATTCATCATTTGGAATAGAAGCGATGACGAAATCCCAGCTTTTCTATTTTACATCAATAACTTGGCACCAACAATCAAGTATACCATGGAGAAGGAGAAAACAATAGAATTCTAGACGTCATAGTACTGAAGAACAGGGACACCGTCCAAACATCGGTATACAGAAAGAAAACTCACACTGGTCAATACCTTAATTACGCCTCAAACTACTCAAATACCACAAAACATGGGATAGTCAAAGCACTCGTTGACAGAGCATTTACTCTATGAGTCTGAACAGTGTTCAGCTCCAAATATTTCTTAAGAAGCCACCTGACGAAGACAAAGCCAACTGGCCAAAGGGACACGAAGAACTGCGTATATAGAATACCTTGCGAGTGCGGACAATTCTATGTTGGTGAAACCCTACGCCCAATTGAAACAAGAATCAAGGAACACCGAAACCACACAAAGAAGGGAGAAACAAACAGATCCGTTGCGGCAGAACATGCTTGGATACACGGCCACCACTTGCAATGGTCAGAGGCAAAAATAATACTCAATGAGGAACACTGGCGAAAGAGGAAATTCAAAGAAGCGGCCGTCATAACCCAAAATCCAGGCTGCTTGAGTAAGCCCTCTTTAGACATAAGAAATATTAGGAAACCCTTGTTAAGTAGATGTAAGCTTAGTTTAGGACCACACAGTAACGCATGACTGCACCAATCTCGGTCATGCGCTGCTAACCAGGACGCGGTATAAATACCCTCGTAGTTTCGTAGCTTGTTCATTATTCACCTGAAGACGACTGGAGATACTCACCAGTTGAAACGTTGTGATATAAATAAATAATGACAATGGAAGTCCAAAACACATCTATCACTCACAATACATCATTATCTCAAACTTTCAAACAAACACTAGAGTGATTGTTTTAAGCAACTTTATTGCCATTGTTGTCATAGAAAAATGTTTTGTTTACCAAATAAATCAAGATCTTTTAAATTGTCAACGGATTTTAATTTTTTACTTTTTGATTTGAAAATAAAACGCATTTTATGGCCAACAAAACAATGCTAATTATATTCAACATTTTAGGGGTGACATGACCATTGTTTTTTTTTTTAATTTTACTCTAATTCAGTCCTTTTCTTTCAATAATAAATAACAAATAACCGATAATTAATGTATAATCCAAGGATTTATTTCCTAAATCCGTGGTATAATAATAATAACATTAATAACTAGCTAACTAACCTAATTTTCTTTAATGGTTTGTTCCAACCCGTTCTTAAATATGCCCGAACGATCAGTTCCAGTCTGTCAATCAAATTTTGAACTTGGCAATCGACTGATGCAGTAGTAAATTAGTTGTGCGACCGTTCGGGAATTGTACCTACTGGCACGGTTTTTGGTTGGGTTGGAGCAAACCTTAAATCTACCGGCAAATGTGAGGTTGCCGAATGTAAACTAGTGTGAAATCTTTAAATATATAGTGGTGTATGTTTGTTTGCCTATCCTAAAGCTTGGACATTTTAAGTTCTTTGTAATGGCGGGGCAGGCTTGCCGGACCTGGTTCTGGATACAAAGGTGCCTTCAAAAGCAAAACAATTAATTTGGTTACAAGGGAGATTTAAAAATTCAAATTGATGTAGATGAATAATAATATTATACTGGCTGTTGTCTGTTTAAACCTGAAAAGCCGCCACTGTTTCTGTAGTTCAAAATGCTATAGGCACTCAAAAAGTAGGTACGTCTGAATATTTTTTTAATGAAAATTTGAAACTCTACCGAGGGGTCAACAGGTGTTATTGGGAGTTAACGCACTTGTGTGCACAATAAAAATGGCCGAAGATTTTAGGTTATTAGCCACTAATTTCCGGATGATTTTCAGTGACTGATTCGATTCCCATTGATTCCTAGGTGATTCCTACAAAAATGTATATCGACGAAAATCCGTTCTACAATTAATGCGTGCAAGGAGAATATGCTCCTGTTCACATGTCTGATTGGTACTGCCTTTTCACACCGGTGAATTCTCACCTGCGATAAGCGCCGCGTCAAATGAACCCTAAAAAACACGGGCCGATCTAAAAACCAAATTTCACTGCCCGATCCATGATTATTTGTGTAAATACACTGCAGCAATGTTTATTATGTCTGCATGAGGGGTCAGAAAAGCTATCAATTACCGACTTCCTTTTCTAAAATACCCTGTAAAGTATTGATATATTTTAAAGAATTTCTAGAGGAATGTAAACCTAGTTACAGGTAATTTGTCGCAATGATAACTGCCAATTTAGCAACATTATTGGCAAATGATTTCCTTTCAGTTCGGACTCCGATCTATTCAAGAGGTATTTTAATGAGAATGAGGACTTATATTAAACGTCACTTTCCGTTAAGACTTTTGTCATTGGCCTTAAAGTTATTCTTGTTTCGCTGATTTTATCTTGAGGTTTAACAACCTCTGAATACCCCTTAATTAGTAAAATATATTGATCGCGTTACGTTGTAGGATACGTGGCTTTTTGATGAAAGATTAATTTGACGTTAATCTCATTTGCCAAACAACTTCTGGTTAATCACTAATGTGATAATATAAATTACCATAAACTAATTAAATAATAATTTCAATTACATATTTCAAATGGTAAAGAAATCCGTCAAAATTTTAAGTTTTTGGGGAATTGCGAAAACTTGCATGTTTGTAGTATTCTGTTAAGCTTCAATTTAACAATATCTGTGTGTTTACTTACTTAATTAGTAGCAGCAGACAAGTTTACAAATTGTAACTTTTATAAACTAAAGGAACAAAAATAACTTATTCAGTATTTCTTTCTGTGAGTAAATGTTTATAGAAGTTATAAGATAGTTCGTCTATCCAGAGTGTCCGGGAAAATGTGGGAAATTTCTCGGATTCAGATAGAACATGAAAAAATAAGAGGCCCTTCCAACGGAGATATAATGTGCTCCTTAAAGACGCCGCTGGAAATCGGTTTTCCTTGAATAACTTATAAAGTACTTAATATAATTTAATAAAAATTTAATGTGATGGACACTAGTAAGGACCTCTTAAAATAGTTTCCTTGAAACATATTTAGCTTTTTTTTTGTTAACCAGGGGCGGACTAAGCTTTACAACTTGATGCTTAAATTTTTAACACCCTGTATGATAAAGACTTTAAGAAGAATAATCTGGGCTAAAAAAAGGTACTCTTGTTTATTGCCGATAAAATGAACCGTTTTCGAGAAAAAATATAATAAACGAATAGTTGTAGAAGACCTATGTTCGCAAAAAAGGTGCGTTATACCTATTTACCGGCACCAAAAAACCTATTGTTGTTGCAAACATTACTATGGTACGAAATAAATAAAATATCTTGCATTTTAGAACTTGCCATCTTTTACATCGCTGACACATTGATCCTTTACTTCGATATTAATTTACTGATTTTTGGATTTTGTGGTGAATTTAATTATGAATCAATTCGAACTATGGAATACACGTTAATCGAGTATGCAGATATACATCTGATGTATGGTCTTGCGTCTTGCAATGCTTTAGAAGCTAAAAGGTTATATCAAGAAAGATTTCCTAATCGTACTCTGCCAAACCAGAAGACATTTCAATGAGTTGACCGACGTCTGAGGGAAAATGGTGGGCGATTTCCGTTAATAAGGTACTACATATTATTGACTTGTTTCATAATTTTAGGAAAGTTTGGAAAAAATAGTACTGATGCTGGTCTGAGAAGGAGCGTAAGTATGCACAATTAGAGGAATATATTTCAAATGCTGTCGATGACACTTCATCAACGAGCACTCGAAAACTATTAGCACAGTTATACATATTATACATCTATAATACATCGACAACAATAGTTCGTATTGCCTGAACGCGTGAATGGACAACTTTATTTGGAGATCCCCCAGAACGCTTTTCAGGATTTGATAGTGCACTTACCACTTGATACCCGCCGCAACATGTACTTCATGCACGATGGGGCATTACCTCATTTCAGCGTTGGTGTATGGGAGCACCTGAATAGCGCCTATCCAAACAGTTGGATAGGTAGAGGAGGACCTACTGCCTGGCCTCCTCGATCTCCCGACCTAACGCCGTTGGATTTTTACCTGTGGGGACATCTAAAGAACTTGGTGTATGCCCCTCCGGTCGGCACTATGGAGGAACTTCTTTAGAGAATCACGTTTCATTGTGATGTGATAAAGACCAAGACTGGGTTATTCTGGCGGGTACAGCAGTTCTGTATTCAGTGAGTGTATCAGACTTCACGGAGCCCATGTTGAACCTTCTTATGAAGTTTTTCAAGAATTTCATTAAGGTGCCTCCTATTACATCACTGCGTTTTTTTAAATTTTTGTATTATTTTGGATTAAACAACTTAAAAATGGTCCTTTTTATTAAAAATAAACTATGAATTCGTTTATTATTCTTTTTTCCAGATAACGGTTCATTTTATTGACAATTAAAAAGATTTTTTTTTAGTCGAAGGTGCAAGCTACCCAGATTTTTTTTAAGTCTTTATCATACAGGGTGTTAAAAATTTAAGCATTAAGTTGTAAAGCTTAGTCCGCCCCTGGTAAACTAAAAAAACTAAATATGTTTCAAGGACACTATTTCAAGTGTTCCTTACTAGTGTCCATCACATTAAATTTTTATTAAATTATATTAAGTACTTTGAAAGTTATTCAAGAAAAATCGATTTCCAGTGGCGTCCTTCAGAGTCACATATCTCTGTAGGGAGGGCCTGTAAGAAAAAATTTTATAGGAACTTATTATCTTATTTCTTCATGTTATATCTGAATCCGGACACCCTGTACACATACACAATATTGTTTCTAAACAATGTCCCATTCTGAAAATTCTTAGTTTTCGAGTTTTAATGAGTATTCATGATGTTAGTGCTAAACATGCCATTTTATTTTGTGAGAAATGAAATTGGATAATAAGCTAGCGCGTGATTCAACCCTTCGAACAAATTAAAAACACTTTTAACACGCGCATCATACAGTATTTGTTTTACAAACACTATTAAATCAACCACTAAAATGAACAAAAAATTAATACCTTAGATCTCTCTTCGAAACATGCGAGACATATATTTTTATTGTATTTTCGAGGAACGTCAAAACGCACCTTTGCAGAAATTGTCCATAAGCAATTTCGTACTGTTCCTTTGGCTTTTTCGGCAACAACTCAAAAGTAGCTCTAGTAGCTGCTTTTAAAAGTGTTTTTCTTGTAATAGCCGCTATAATTTAGTGTATTAGATCAAACATATATTCAGCTTGTGTTTCGTAGACAATATCCCCTAAGTGACCCCAAATCTAAGGATGTTATACCTGGTGACCTTGCTGGCCATCTTATTGACCCGTTGATTTTAAACCATGGATTGGGATACTGTTTGTCCAAGTGGTCCTTAACAATGTGAGCATTATGAGCTGGAGCAGAATCCTGCTGCAGGAACATATTCGTTTTGTACTTAAAGGGTACCT
The DNA here is from genome assembly GCA_963920685.1 of Polydrusus tereticollis. Lineage (NCBI taxonomy): Eukaryota > Metazoa > Arthropoda > Insecta > Coleoptera > Curculionidae > Polydrusus > Polydrusus tereticollis. Next base: position 48,262,222 of record OY987330.1, read on the forward strand.
CTTCCAACAGTTCTGCAAGTGTAACTTGAAAAAAATGTGAGTAACATTCTGCAGTTGGAATAAACCGCACAAAACATTAATTCCAAAAACGCGTTGATTTCCTCTTTCACTATTCCAATGAGGATGATTCTGGGACCAATAGCGACAATTTTGTCGGTTCAGGTTAGTTCACTACTTTCATCACTTTATAAAATGTTGGACAGGATATTTACATTTTGGCAATACAATTCGAAAAATCTTGCTAAGAATTCCAGTCCTCGTGGGGAACCCCCTGGTTTTGTATGGATGAAACTTGTTGTTGTGTTCAATCCTCCGTGAGGAGCAAACTAGTATTTTCTTTGATTTAGCTAGTATAGAGTTTCTAATTATTATTAAATTACTGTAAACCTGTATTTTCATCATTTGTAGCAATTCTCGTCCTTCTTTGCAGCCATAGTCCCGTAAGTACTTGCACAGAGCTGCAAAAGTTTTGTCATCAAGGATTTTTCCATGCGGATAATGATACCCATATACTCTTTGTGCATCTTTAACATTTGACCTGCATTCACCGTAAATTAATAACATACCTACTTTTCCTTGGTTAGTGCATTGAACCATTTTCATAGCATATTATCAATTATATCATTATATTATCAAAATATAAATGACAACAAGTACAATGAATCCAATGTCATAATCTGTCGAGGGAAGGCAGGTAAATTATTTACTTGTGCGAAGGAACATAAAAGATAATATTCATTAAATATTTTTGGTTAGACTGCATGAGACTGATTAACATTTTGTAATAAAATAAGTAAAATAAATAGGCCAATCAATGTTAGGACCTTAAATTTGTCTTGGCGTTTATTATGCACCACCCTATATAAGAATTATGGATTTTAATTCATATCATTTTGCACGGCGCAAGAGCAAAATACTTTTCAAATCAGAAGAAAAAAATTTTACATCTCGTTATACCGGGAAAACTAAACGTTTGGGAACTTGGTGAAGTTTTCTCGTAAGATAAATGTATTTTCTCAACATTTTATTTTTTGATTCTTTGAAATATTCGCATTTTAGTGAAAGATACACAGTTTTAAGCAAAACATGCTTGCAACTTAGTTCCTCCGGTTTATTAAGATGTATTATTGAGAATTGAAGTAGCAGGTGATTATTTTGATCACTAAATGTGTAAACAGATTTTAGGTAACCAAGTTTGTCTGTCGGTGAGGGTAAAACTTTTTCGTCGCCGTTATGTTACATCCAAACACGAATTTTTTATTATTACTACTATTTTTATGTTATTTTAGGCCTTTATGCCATATCAGTCCGAGATTTTACTACAGCAAGCGAAGTCTTCACAGAGGCCATTGCTACCTTCGTATGTACCGAACTAATTTCTTTTAATATGTTTATCAAGTACACCATATTGTCCGCCATGCTGGAACTAAACCGACGAGACCTCAAGAACAAATTAATTTCAAATGCCGATGTGCTCCAGGCCCTGCACCATACTCCAGGTCTGAAGGTGTTTGTTTTTTCTTTGTACAACTGCGACTACAAGGAGTTTTTCCAAAAACTAGCTGAAATTGAAACTCAAATGAAGCAGGACATGCTCTTGCATCCTCACTACCAGTATTATGTCAGAGAGATGAAAATTAAAGCCTATGACCAATTGTTAACAACGTATATTTCGTTGAAGATCTCGCATATGGCTGAACAATTCGGCGTCACTGAAGAATACTTAGAAGAAGATATCAGTAGATTTATTGCGTCGAAGAGACTTAACTACAAAATTGATAAAGTTAGTGGGAGAATTATAAATATGCAAGGAGATATGAGGGCTGAAAAGCTGAACAATATAGTGAAGCATGGAGATATTCTTCTTAATAGAATCCATAAATTAAGCAGAGTGATAAACGTTTAATTCTTACCGTACAATAAATCTTCTATGTATTGAGTTGTGTTTAAATAGGTCTGTATTGTATGATTTTACCGACTGTCTTAGTGTTGGTAAATCGTACGTGACATATCTATGATTGTGGATGAAATAGGTTCATGTTTGTTTCATAAGTTAGTCAGCGACTTTATACTTCTATTATTTTGCTGTGTTGCTGCTAAGCGATTGGAGTGGATGTGTGATTAGAGGATTCAGAGAGACGTCCGTTCGTGTGGAATAACCGATAATAATTTTATATGTGTTCGGTTATTATCGGTATTTGTTTAGGGTATAAATAATCGTAAAGCGAGGAGCATTATTCATGATTCCAAGCATTTTGCTTTAAAAAGTCTAATCCAGTAGGCGATACCATACATGAGCACTGGTCGAAAAATTGTCTGATACAGTAAAGTCTTGATGCATAAGTCTAGTCTGCTTCTACTACTAATGAGGGAATATATGGCACCAATTTGACAGTTGGATATATTGAAACGTTGGTATGCGTTATCGCTTCAAGCTAGCCGATTATCGAAGATTAGGCCCAGATATTTTATTTTATTACACCAGTTTGGTCTGGAGTTTTTTACTTGCAGTCTGGATTGAGGAAGCTTACATGGGGACCTCGAAAAGCAGATTGCTTGGGTGTTTGCGTCATTTAGGCCAATTTTCTATTTGTCCAGCCCCGCGTCGATAAGTTTTATGTACCGTTGTAGTTTGGAGACCACTAACCTTGGCTGTTTGACGTTGGCGGTGACCACCGGCAGGAAATGTGCAGATATAATTGTGTTTAAGCGAATTTAGGAATATCGCTGGTATGGATATTGTATAGAGCGGGTGCAAGGGGGGAGCCCTGCGGTACTCCGACTCTTATATGTCTCTCAGTCGATATCGCATTTTCGGATGAGACCGTGAAACCCTGTCCGTCAGAAAAGAATGAATTAACTTAACTAAGTAATTAGGCATACCTGCATTAGCTTTAAGATGAGTCCCTCGTGCCAGACCTTATCAAACGCCTTGCTGACGCTGAATATCGCTCCAGTACTATAGCGACCATTAAAACCCTTGAAGATATTGGAAGCTAGTCTAGTCCTTTGGCGCACCCTGCAATGAGCAGGAAGAAAACCGAACTGCTCTGGCGATAAAAAGTTGTTGTCGAATACGAAATCGTTGATACGACGAAGTATTAGTTTTTCAATAACTTTGCCGAGATAGAAGGCTAATGGGCCTGTAGCTGGTTATTAATGTTAAATTTTCTCCTGGCTTTGGAATGAGAACCACTTTAGCTTCTCACACTTGTGAGAAACGGGCTTTTTCAGTAATGGCTTGTGCAATGGTTACTACATCCATAATAACATTATCGGGCAAGTTTTTTAGAACTTTCATTTTAATACCGTCGAAGCCCGGCGCCTTTTTTGGTTTAATTGTTTTGATGACGTCTTTAACTTCATCCATTTGAATATTGCGAATATTCTGAATAAGGTGCTTGATAGAGTTATAAATTCGTATCGTTATAGAGATCCGCGCGTTCCTTTCTGGATCCGTAATAGCGTGGGTACTGGCGTGGATAAAGGTCATAGGGTTTTTGCCGCACCTCGTAAGGGATTTTGGCATTATTATATAGACTGTTGTCTTCAATGCTGAGATCCGTCACTTTATTTTCCCACATAGAGGACTCCTGAGCCTTTAGTAGATCCTAATTTGGTCCTTGATTTCATTAGTTAAGTTTCCGTACTTTGAGAACCTGGATATTTTTGTGGTAGAAGCGTTGGCCATAGAAGAATTAATGTCGTCAGTGCATGATTTTAATCACCGCAGCTTCTATATATGTAGTCGCCTGAATTGGTGGCAACGGATCATTATTTTCCAGTTGACTTCTAAAAAGAGATTGACCCCTGTCCCTTCTCCTGCGGGTTGCCATATTCTACAACTACAAGCAAGTGGTCCAAGGGTTATATGCATTATATTGCATAGCAAACAAAAAATGAAAAATTTGGCTAAAATTACCAAGAACAGAGTTGCTCTGACACAAGGGTCACCAGACGGGTGGGACATTAGGGATATTTGGCTCACTCAACGCCTATATTCTTATGTTTTACCCATTTGAGATCTAGCCCCTCTCCACTTATGTTCTCGCCTGGGATGATCTGCATATAAATGGAGGTGATGTTGTTTATTGGCTTGCCCTCTTACAGAGAGACAGAAATAGTCTCCGGTACGCTTGCCTTAGATTCTGTTATAATGCTCGCAAATATTATCACATTAATCCATATCTGGACGAATGAGGATGGCTAGCGTTTGTAACTTCTAACAGGAACGCATGCTAGTCTTTTTATTTTATTATTTTTTTTTATGATAAGGCACAGGACACACTGCAGGATTCATCCTTTGCGAGCGGTGTGTGTACACAGGAAACGATTCACGTTGGTCTTGAATCTTTAGAAAATATACTCGTTGGGAAACACGGCCTCAGGGAGGTCATTCCAGAGTGGTGACGTTCTCCAGATAAAGGAATTTTTAAACAGTGTCATTCGAGGGACACTAAGCTTAACCACGTACGGGTGGGCTGTAGTGGCTCGTCGTGTATTTCTACCATATACCGCTCTGGGTGGAATCCAGGGGGCAACCTCAGTTGAGCACTTGCCATGAAAATATTTGAATATTTGTTTAGCAGCAGAGCCTCAAATATGCGAACAGTACTCCAGCGATGTCGAATTTGGGTTTTATAGAGCATCAAAAGTTGTTGGGGTGTATAGAGGTTCTTAGTTCGGAAAAGTATTGCAAGCTTCAGCGAGACTGCCTTAGCAATGACCTCAACGTGACTATGCCAAGACATATGACTATCTAAATTGACGCCCAATAAATGAATTGATGAAGCCAAGGGAATCAAGTGTCCCGCCATGACTACTGGGTCTCCCAAAAGTCCCGCATAAAATTAATATCAATTAAAGGAAAACGATCTAGGAAAAATGCTCGGACCCGTAAATTATTATTTGTAATTGTGCATTTTTTGACATAAAAAAATCATCTTATCTCATAGAACAGTTGTCACGTCTTTGACAATTTTTTTTAATGAAATGCTTAATTTTTTATTAGGTTTTCAAATTCTACGAAAAATTCTAAATATTTTTTTATGTAGGACTTGCTATCCCGATTTTCAGCTGCTTCCAAGATATTGACATTTAATTTGAAAATTAAAACAAAAAGGTTATCCATAAAAATTTGTTATGTATTACTAAAATAAAAAGTCTAAAAGGGCAACAATGCTGGAAATGTCCACCGCCTTCTACCTGACACGCCCCTAGGCGATGGTAAAATCCGTTTACTGCATTCCTAATAAAATCAGGAGGTATTCTATTTGTTTCTGTCCTTATTCTTTCTTTGAGATCTTCAATGTTGTTTGGTCTGTTTCGGTACACTCTTTCCTTTAAATAACCCCACAGAAAATAGTCCAGCGGTGTTAAACCCGGCGACCTAGGTGGCCACTTAATAGTACCCCTACGACCAATCCAACGGTTTGTAAAGGTTTCATCTAGGTACCTTCGTACCTCCACGCCAAAGTGTGGAGGGGCACCATCTTGTTGAAACCATACCATCTCATTTGGAATATCTGGATCCATCTGGGTAGGAAAAAGAACTGCTAATGCCGGAATTAAATAAAATGTTAAAAAATCCAAATTACGTTCAGCGGTAAGGTTCTCTTGAAAAAAATAAGTTCCCAAAATTATATTATTTATTATGCCTGCCCAGACATTAACCTTACCAGCATATTGAGTGTGCGTCTCAAGTAACCATTGCGGATTATCATGAGACCAGAATCGATAATTTTGTCTATTAACTTGCCCGTTCAGCTGTAGCTTTATCAGAAATAAAATATTACTTGAAAAGGCATTATTAGTATCAATCCTTATCATCATTTCTTCGCAAAATTCAAGCCGTCTATCATAGTCATCTTCTAGTAGTTCCTGTACAAGAAGAGGTTTATTAGGATGTAATTTTTTGCTCTTAAAAAATCGATGTACTGTACTACAAGTAGCTTCATTATCTAACGCCAAAATAACAACTGAAGAGTGGGGGTTTTCAGTAAGCGATAACATTAAATCGATTTTTTTATCCTCGGTTAGAACGAGTGGTCGACCACGTCTAGGTAAATCTCTAACTGTACCATGCTCCTCAAATTTATGGAATACCCTACTTACAGTCTTCTGAGTAATTTGGTTTTCTGGATACTTTTCGTTAAACAAAGTACAAACCTCAGCTTGACTTCTTATTTTGTCCCCACACCCCAACATAATTAAAATTTCGATGCGCTGCTTTTCTGTTAACATTTTTAGGTAATTGATAAATTACTTAGTCAAAGTCAGTATTAACATAATTAAGGACAGTTGATGACAGTAAGATACCTGATTTATTTAACATGTTCTAATATAAAATACAAATATGTACTAAAAGTATTGCCTTTAATAAAAAAAAATTAAATGTCAATATCTTGGAAACAGCTGAAAATCGGGATAGCAAGTCCTACATAAAAAATATTTGGAATTTTTCGTAGAATTTGAAAACCTAATAAAAAATTAGGCATTTCATTTAAAAAATTGTCAAAGACGTGACAACTGTTCTATGAGACACCCTGTATAATATTCTTTTATGTCAAAAAATGCACAATTAAAAATAATAATTTACGGGTCCGAGCATTTTTCCTAGATCGTTTTCCTTTAATTGATATTAATTTTATGCAGGACTTTTGGGAGACCCAGTATATCCGGTTCTTTAACTGTAACTTTAAAAAAAAATACTGCCGCCTGGGTTTTTTAGCGTTAGATTCTACTTGGTTACTGTCACCCCAAGACAGAGTTTCTACCAGTTCTTTGTGAAGATGTGACTTCTTGCTGCCTATAGAGATATGCATTGGCAGCCAATGTCTGAGCATCCAAAGTAAAAGATGAAACATATGTGCTGTCATCAGCGAAGCTATATATAGGATTTTTAGTTTTTTCCAAAAGATGTAATATATAGTAAATGGAGGGTGGGCGATAATATAGAACCTTGAGGGACTCTGGCGTTGATGTTAAATGTTAAAGGAATCCATCCATCGTCACTCACAGAGAACGGTCTTTAAGAAAGCTTGACAGCCATGAACATTGAACCGGCATTCCGTATGTTCTCACTTTAGTTAGTAGATACTAATGCCATACTCGGTCAAAGGCCTTGGAAATGTCCAGTGCTACTACCCGGGACTCCCCATGATGTTTTATTGCGTTGTTTCTACTTTACTACTTTATGTAATTTGTATGTTTACATTCTGTTTTATTGGTAGTATTTTTTCTATGCATATCTTTCCATTAGGATGGTTGTATGAGCAGCAGTGCTTGGATACCGCCAGCCACTATTTTATGTATAATTTTTCTCTGACATTCTAAATAAACACATTGTTCTTATTATGTTTGCCAATTGTATAATTATATAATGTTCTCATTGCTATTAATATAATAAAGAAGCAACGGCGATGAAAATAGTTCAGGAAATGCAATTTACAAGAACAGATAAAAAAATGTTACCTTATAAGTAAGAGCATTCGTATATAACTAGGATATTAGCGATATAAATAGAAATAAATACCGTGTAATAACCTGGCTGTACCTATGGTTGTTATAGTAAAGTATAAAAAAAATGACCAAGACTGGTTTTCCGCGCGGTTTCTGATCTGAGGTTACCTATAATAATAATTTTAAAATATTTACTTACTGTTGCTAAAAAATTGTTGTGCCTTTTTGGGATTTAATTATTATGATTAACACGGAATTCTGTACTGAGAGTAGGGTACACACCTATTATACAGTGAGAACATCTAACATGGAATAAATTCTGTATTGTCACTTTTGTAAATTTTTCTAAAAATCGCTTGGACACGTGAACTCTTATTGTTTATTGTGCATTTTATGAACCGAAATACGCACATACAGGGTGAGACCAAAAATACTTATCATGGCCAACTTTTTTCTTAATGGAAACCTCGTATTTTTTGTCATATTTTTAAAGAACGCCTAGAGTTGTACAGTGACTCCCAGAAGTAATGTCTAAAATCATTTAAAATTCAGCGGTGTGTTGTTTGGAAAAACGCTCGGACCCGTCGACTTTCATTTCTTAATGTGGTTCTTCTGATGGTAAGCTCATGTATACAGGGTAGCCCAAAAGTAAGTTACGACCATCAACTTCATTTTTTCGAATGAGAACATCTATTTTTTATTTCATTTTTGAATTTCGCATCGAATTTAAAGTATGTTTAGTGTACCATGTCCTATACCTAAACTGAACACTACTGAACAGTTATCGAAAAAATTACGATTAAACATATCAACAAGTAAGACCTGTTTATTTAAAAAGATCAGGACAACAAATTAAATTAAATGTTAAAAATGTGCGCCATTTCCGGCTTGATAATATCCAAGGCGATCAGTAAATTCTCTTTGCACGTTTTCAATCATTTCCGAAGTTATGGCACGTACTTCTCTTCGAATCTTCTCTTTCAACTCCTGCAGATCGTTTGGCCTGTCAACAAATACTTTCGATTTGAGGTAACCCACAAACAGAAGTTTATCGGAGTTAGGTCTGGTGACCCAGCAGGCCCCTCGATAGGCCCTCTCCATCTTATCCACCGATTGGGAAAGGTTTCATGCAAAAATGTACGCACACTGGCAGCATAGTGCGGAGGATCTCCATCTTGCTGGAACATCAGTTCTTCGTCAGGGGAGTCTGCGACCGATGGATTCGAAAATAATGCTGGAATTAAATTAGTTCCACACCACATATTTGTTTTTTGAGGGTACTGGCTGTGAACCTCCATTATCCAATGCGGATTTTCTCTTGCCCAATAACGACAATTTTGTCTGTTCACATTACCTTTCAAACAGAACGTAGCTTCATCGGAAAAAATAATAATTTTACTGAATTATTATCTAGATTGCACATATTATTTTGCATGCATTCACAAAACTCATTTCGCCTATCGAAGTCATCTTTAAATAATTCGTGCACTGGAATAACTTTGTATGGGTGATATTTGTGCTTTTGAACTGTTCGGTGAACAACAGATTTCTGCATGTGTAAATTGGCCCTAATGTGCGATAGAGGAGTACATGGATCTTCTTCCAAGGAAAGCAAAACATCATGTTGTTCATATTCATCTCGAGCAGGACGACCAGAGTTGAGCAAATCTCTAACATGACCAAATTTTCTTAATTTAGCCTCTATTCTACTAACCACCTTTTGACATATGGGAGGACGATCAGAATGGATTTCATTGAATAATTGAGCTGTTTCTATCTGAGTACGTGTTCTATCACCAAACCCAACAATGCATAGAATTTCAATTTTCACTTCAACTTCATCATTGTGAAAACCGCAACTTTGCAACTACGATTTACAATTGCTTATTTGAAGAATTGCCACACAGTTTCTATGGGACTAAACGGTGACAAGTTTCAGAAATACCAGAACTGAAAAAAAAAAACAAAATAAACACACAATGGAATGCTTTGCTCGATTTACAAATAAATCCTCAGAAATAGGGTCTTACCTCGGGTCTTACCTATTGATATGTTCAATCGTAATTTTTTCGATAACTGTTGAGTTTAGGTATAGGACATGGTACATGAAACATACTTAGATTTCGATGCAAAATTGAAAAATGAATTAAAAAATAGGTGTTTGAATTTGAAAAAATTAAGTTGATGCTTACCATAAAGAAAACCACATTAAGAAATAAAAGTTGAGGTCCGAGCGTTTTTCAAAAAAAAACTGCTGAACTTTGAATGAATTTAGACATTACTTCTGGGACTCGTTCACCTAGTAGTAACCTAGCCGTAAACTCAATCCATTTTTCACATTCTGAATAATCACTTTTAGAGCAAGGAAATTACGTTAATTTTTTTGGCTAGATAAAGGTCTGTTCCAACCATCAGTCCCTGACAGTTTTAAGCTGTCAAATAGAATCAGCCAGTTTAGGACTTAACCAGGCATCCTGGGGTCTACATGCAATATTCATCTGGTACACTCTATTTCTGATTAAAAACTAGTCCCGGACTTCTGGTTCTCCTTTTTCTCGTTTTTTATACAGTTACAGTTATTATAATAAGTTTTGCTTTTTTAATATAGGTTTCTGCTTACGATGGATGTGACATTTGGATTTTGACTGAGTCTGGCTTTGATGAAGAAGTCCGTCGACAGTTCGTATATGTGTTGACTTTTGCTTCGCGATGCAGTTGGTAATTTCTGATGTACCATGGCGCCTATGATTTTTCTTAGAGCAATGTTTTATATTGCTTGCAGCTTTCTTCTGTGTGATTTTGCCATCTGTGCCCAGGCCGAACAGGCGTATGTGATTGCGGACCTTTTTTCTTGATTCTAGTAGTGGGCTGAGTTTTGTGGGTTGCCTTCTGGTTTTGGCTGCTGTTTGAATTGTGTGTTCTTTCCATGTCAGTCTCTTGTCGTATGTTAGGCCAAGGTACTTTATGCTGATCCTCCACTCTATCTGTACGTTGTCAATGTTGACCTTCTGCGTTGGTAACTTTCTCGTCCTGGTGAACATTATCGCCTGCATTTAATTTAATCTTCCATTATTCAAACCATGGCTGTAGGGTGTTGATGTGCCTCTGAATATTTCTGGTGAGTATGTCTGGATTTCTGCCAGTTGCTATGATTGCCGTGCCGTCTGCATACAGGGCGAGGTTTGTGTTTTCATCTGGGGGCATGTCTCCAATGTATACGTTAAACAGAAAGGGCGATATAGGGGATCCCTGCGGCACTCCTGCCATGATGTTTCCTGTTATAGATTTCTGGTCCTCGACTATTGTTTGAAATGTTCTGGTTTGCAGGAAAGAGTGTACTGTTTTTTTTAGCACTAGAGGGAATCCTATTTTGACGAGGTCCAGAATCAGTCCTCTATGCCACACTCTGTCGAAGGCTTTGGCGACATCTAGCAGAACTGCTCCTTTTTATTCAATTGAACGATAACTTGCTCTGCCAGCATTGTAGCTAAGTATGTCATGGAATGGCCTGTTCTGAATCTAAGTTGTTCGTTCTAAATTGCTTGGAGTTCCTCTGGTTTCGCTTTTAACTTGTCCATCGCTATTTCAGCGATTTTTTCCATGGCTGGCGGTAGGCTTATCGGTCTGTAGTTTTTTGCTTCTGTGCGTGTCGTTCCTGTCTTGTGTATTGTTATTATAATTGCATGTTTCTATCTTACCGGGAAATGGTTTGTCCTGTGTATCACATTGGTGATACTGATCAGCTCTGAAGTTTGTTTCTGTGGGAGTTTTTTGAGAACGCCGTTTGTAATTTCGTCGTATCCTGGGGCTTTTTTGTTTGGTCTGGTTTTGATTATCTCTTTGATTTCCTCTGTGGTGTTGAAGTTTCGTCCTGCAGGATGGGCATTTGATGGAAGATATGCAGGGTTCTTGCAATTCTGTTGTCTGTGTCTATGTTATCATTAGTGAACTTGTTTACTGTAAATTGCTGTTCAAGCAAGTTTCTTTAGATAAATTTGCGATTTTGCCATTAAGGTTTAAAGCTGGCAGGGGCTGCCTAGTTTGATTTGTCAAGGCTTTCATCATTTTCTATATTGAGCAATCTTGGAGTATCAGATTTTTTACTTTAGAATCCCTTCTGGCGTGGTCTCTGTTAGCTCCTCCTTTAAGTTTGGGTCTCCTGTGTCTCCTGCTTGTCGTAATTTACGATTTTTCTCCATGGTTTTCTGCTTTATGTGAGGGGAAAGTGCTCCGATTTGCTCGTAGTCTTTTTCTTTCACAACTGTGGCGTCATTTAATGCTGCTTTGATGCCGTTTTCAGTTTTGCTATTGCAGTATCTGTCTGGTCTGCTGTGTTTATCGTAGGGATGCTGCCAGTGTTGTTTTGGAGGTATATTTCAAATTTTTTCCAATTTGTGATTTTGATTTTGGTTTTTGGCGATGTTTTCTGATTTGGGTCTCCTATTTCCAGCACCACTGGAAGATGGTCAGACGTCAGTTCGTGGTGGACTGCCCCCGGCCTGAAAAAAGTGGGCTCTTCAGTGGCAATGACATCAAATAAAAACTGGTTTTGTAGCCTGAAGAAGACTCTGCCATTTTCGATATTAGTGTTATTTCCCCATTGTGTGTTTTTTACATTTAGGTCTCCTCCTAGTCTTGTTATTTTTAGATTGCCAAATATGTTTCTGAACTCTTGGAGATCTATAGGGTGCTGCTTGCCGCTCTGCTGATGAGCTAAGTAAATTTTGACTTGTTTATTGTTTGTCATATTAACTGTTATTTGAGTTGTTTCGGTGGTGGTTAAGGTCATTATTTTGTGCTTGTAGTAGCCGATGTCCGATCTTATAAGGATTAGGATGCCTCCCAGGGGCCCCCTGGTTCTATCGTCCTGTGTACGACATTTCGCAGTACAAAAACTAGTATGATAAAAAAAATCAAATCTAAGTATTATAAAATAGAGAGTATGCCATCTTAAAGTGAAATCCACCATCACAATAGTCGGCAGAGACAAGGCATTTACTTAAAAACACAGGTTTCATAAACACATGAACAATATTCCTTGATAGCAGTTTGCCTCAAGCCCTGAAGGATACCACATTATTATATTTCAAAAATATATTTACTTAAAAGTGCTATGCAGTGTGACAGGAATTGAAACTTATCTGACTAACAACAGGGATTATTTTTAATGATTAGTTCCTTTACATTTTATAAAGTGTGCTTTACCTACCCAATACTGTTTTAATTTTTTTTTATTTATTATTATGTTTAAATTTGTTTGTTAATGTTACACTTTCGAACGTGCTCAATCTATTTATTGTAAATAGTATAAGATCGAATAATGAGTATACTTAACTAAACTAATAAGTTTATTATGTTTGCTTTCAGGGCATTTGTCCCGCCAACCGGTTGAGGTTAATACCGGGAGTTTTCGAAAATTCCAGCCAATCCAGAGTATGTTCCCCCCAGTTTCCAGATATACATGGTGACTTAAGCTACCTCCAAAGACAAGGAAAACGAAGAAGTTGGCACGTTCATCCCAATCAGGTAAATTAGTTATTTTATAAAATACAAAACTAAGAAAAAAGTGTCTGTTTCTATTATAACACTATTAACCTATTTACATCGAAAGTTACTGTACTGGCGAAAATGATGTACAAGCTATAGGAAATACGTGTATAAATAGGAACCTACAAAATACCAAAAAAAACGATAAAAAATAAATATCAGGGAAATACTAAAAATAACAGAAAATACGTTGAAAATACAGGGGGCATAAGGAAAATAGTACATGGGTTAAATATTATTAGTCAATTTGACAACGTTGTAAAATCGTTAGAAGATATTATGATACCTGGGATTATTTGTTAATCGTTTCCTTTGAAATTCAAGAGTCGGCAGTCGTGGATCCAGGGAAAAATGTTAGGGAGGGTTAATGAGCGCCGCGGGCAAAATTTTTTTATATTTCTATGCAAAAAGTAGGTTTAAGAAAATGTAAATCAAACATTCTATATTCATGATAATATTTAGTAGTATCATATTTTTTTAGGGGGGGGGGGGGGCTGGATTCACGCCAGAGTCGGTATATTATTGATGATTAATGATTAAAGACCGGATTATGTGCAACCAAACACCTTAAGAATATGTGCATATATATGTACATATTTTTTAAAATTTATGCAGGATATATGCAAAAAAGACGTAAATACGCAATGAATATGCGGTAATAAAACAACTAAATTTTGATATTCTAAACCAAATTTTCATTTAATTAGAGGATTGAGTATTGAATAAAGATAAAATCAGTTAACACCTAATACAGTTTTTTATATCAAACTTATACTGATATTAATTTGACAAATTATAAAACGCACCAGTTATTATGTGCGCTTCAAGGTTTTAAACTAAAAACTTGTGGCGTCTATCACTAAGGACATGTTTGTAAAAAGAAAACGATCTTTCTACATCTACTGAAGTTATAGGGCAAAATTTTAATTTCGGAACTAACGCAGGTTCAATAGCTAAATTATTTACAGTTTTTCCTGACATTATGTTTACGACCTGCCTTAAAATCTTGAAACCTGTGTTTTTTTCTATTAAATTTTCTAATTTTGCCACTACTGTTTTTCGTACCTCACCTCGTATTTGTTTGCAATTTTGTACACATGTTTCTATTAGATCCATCGACTCTGGTAGACTTGTACACGATTCCTCTAGTTGCAAAATACTGTCTGCTATAAATGCATAGTTACACTTAACATACATTAACTGTTGTTCCACTTTAGCACTTTGAAATATTTCTTTAGACTTTAGGATGCACTGTGAATCATGATCAGACATGTGTGAAATTAAATCTTTCAATTTTTGGAAATTATCTGCATAAAATATTGCCGCATTAATCGAGGTGCCCCATCTGGTCACTACAGGCTCAGGTGGTAATGGTACTCCGGGAAGATTCTCCTTGTAAAATTGTACTCTTAATGGGGCCTTTATGAATATCTTTTTTACATTTGCTATTAGGTCATTGACCAACGGAAAGGAAACTCTAATAGTTTCCGCAACCCTATTTAATCCGTGAGCTAGTCAAGTTACATGAATCAAATTTTCATAAAATATTTTTAAATTCTGTCCTGCCTTTATCATATACGGCGCAGCATCGGACAACAGGACAAGAATTTTATCTGTAGGAACTGAATTCGGCAAAAAGAAATGTGTTAAGGTTTCTTGATTAAAACGTGTAACTGTAAGGTTGTTTGTTTTTCCCACTTCTTTTATGGCTATAAGGTAAGCTTTTCCAGGTTCTTCTTTTGTGAGTTTTCCGATCATTAAATTAACTATATAACGATCACACGAATCAGTTGTTTCGTCGACGACAATATACATAGAGTTACCTCCAATTTCTTTCTTTATTTCATCTAGCACGGAACCAAATACCTTTCCAACGACATTTTTTCTTAATGTTGATTCATCTGGAGCATTACATTTTGTATATTTTTGCAGAAAGGCCTTTACTTGCGGGTTGGTTAACTTGTTTAAAGGAATCTTAGCAGCCAATAACGTTTTACATAGATCTTCGTTAAATTCTGACTGGTCATGGTTTCCGTTTTTAAAAATCTCAAATGACTGCTTCAGCGTTGACTGTATGGGACCAGACTTCATCTTGCTAACCTTAGCAATGTGAGACGGCGTCTTAATGTGTTGGTCTATTTGAAATTTCTTTGAGCAGGAAACAATTTTTAAACAAGACTTGCAAAAAACATGGTCGCCGTTTAAAGCAAGTACTGGGTAAGGCGTAATCCATGAAATACATCGTATTTTCGACATAATCACCGCTTTCACTTTCACTTTGTTTGCGTTTACAATACTAACTGCGGCTACGACAAACGACAACCTCAATAATACTGACAAACAGTAACAAATGTGAGCAAATAAATAATTATAGAAGGTGTAGATAAAGAAATTCTAGTTAAAACATTCGGTCAGAAATGCCCACCCACTAATGGAATTTCTCAATAGAAGAATAATAGTTTATTTTATTAGTTTATTACTTTATTAATTAGCCTATTTATTGCCCTCTTATCTTCAGACCCCGGCAGCACAGGCGACACGGCGGCGTGCGACCATAAAACGTAAGAAAAGAACACAGAAATCCCAAAACATTCTTAGATATGCAATAGTTCTTAAAATATGCATTTTTTTCTCAAAAATCATAAAATATGCAAAAAATGCATATATATGCAAAATGCATAAAATCCGGTCTTTATTGATGATTGATTGATAACATAACTACTAATAAAATAAATATATTATATAATACAGTTACGTGATATTTTAATGAGCTTTAGGTTCCAAAGCGCATGAAAACTTTAGACACGAAAATCCTCGCTCATTTGACACAGATTGTGGGTGGACATCACGATAATTTAAAATTTACGGAACGGTGTTGTTACAATAAAGTGTCAGGTATATATTATACCCAAGTAAAGTAATACATTTTTCTTAATTTACAAAAATTAGCGGATCAGTCTTGCATTTCTAACTGGTTCTCTATGTTAGAAAAAGCATTGATAGCATTGACAACAGATTTTGCAAGAAATACCTACTTATCATATAAAGATGTTTTTTGTTTGTCAGATAAATCAAGTTCTTTTAAATTGTCGTACCGCCGCACGACGGATTTTAATTATTTTCTTTTTGATTTTAAAATAAAATGCATGTTTTGGCCAATTAACAAAATAATGCTAATTAAATGCAATATTTTAGTGGTTGTCGGACACGACCATTGTTTTTTTTTATTTTACTTTGTTCATCAAATGGAAGAGAAGACGATAAAACAATGAATAGGGCCATTGAGATCCCTTTTTACCGCAGTTTCAACTTGGGTTTTAATGTCATTGCGTGGTGCGTGCGTCCAAACAAGATACTTTATTTAAATTTTAAAGTACTTGCCTGAGGTCCTAATCCTAAACAAACCTATAAACGAAACCAAACGTCTTGTTTTTCAACAGACCACGCTGACTCTGGCTTATTTTACACTAATTCAGTCCCTTTCTTCCAACAATAATAACAAACGACCGATAATTCACGAGTATAATAACCAACAAATAATAATACCAATAACTAACTAACTGATCTTACTGTCTTTAAAGGTTTGTTCCAACCCGCTATTCTTTGTTCCAACGATCATTTCTAGCCTGTCAATTAAACTTTGAACTTGGTAATCGAATGTTGCAGTGGTACGGTTTTTGGTCGGGTTGAAACAAACCTTAAATTTATCGGCAAATATATTTTTGCCGTTTCTGACGATGTGTGAAGTTTTCAAATATATTACTATTGTATGTTTGGTTGCTTATCCTAAAGTCGTTCGTGGTAATGACGATAGGAAATATATTTTATGGCGGCCGTAATTTGCGAGTATGAGGTCGAGGGTGATTTAAAAACTGGAGCGGTTATTCGCTGGCATTTTGATATAAATTTAATAATGGAGTATACTGTCTGTTTGATATTGGGTTGGCACTTCTGACCCTGCCGTCTTTGAAAATCCGCTACTAATGTCGGTATTATAAGAGTAAGGAAATCAAGCGGAAAATGGAAAAAACGCACAGAAGTAAAGACAAGGCAAGAAAACACTAAAAATATCGAAAATAGAATTAAGGAAAATATAAGAAAATAAGGCAGTTTTGAAATTGTGGATAAGTAGATATTTCGTGTTTTTGGACATGTTTTTATTGTGGAAAAATTACAAAATACTATTTACCCATAATTTATAAATAAGTTATTCTTACACGTCCGCCAACGCTGTCTCTAAAATTGCAATTTTACGTAATCGAAGGCAGAATCATTGAAATTAATATCTCGCTAGGGGCGTTAAAGGCTCAGTTAGTACAAATAGAAATACCCAGAGGCTTAAACTTCCTATAATTTGAGAAACCACCAAAGCGTGTAAGCTGTTATTTAGCGTCAATTGAAGGATTAATGTGTTCTCACCTTTATGAATTTATTAGGTGTATTCTATGTCATTACTGAGATAAAAGGCGTGATTATTAGGAAACGAGTAAATAATATGCACAAAAGCGAGCTTTTTTTCTTTAGGCGTGTTTCTAAATTACTAATATTTCGTATTGTAATGGCTTAATCTAACGATTGGTTGTGAAGGCAGCTTAATGAGTTTATTAAGCTTTCCGTGGCTTATTGCCAAATGGAAAAAATATTGTTTGCTTGCAATTTCATAGCCATGCAATTAAATATTTAATTATCCAATTATCTCTTTTACTTTAGACGGGGATATGAATATTTTATTAACCTCAACTGAAAGAGTAAAGCGCCACATTAAGTGTATTACTATTACATATATTATATTCATCTAGAAAAGTAACTCTGTGCGGTGGTGGCGCCAAAACTTCGAACTATCGAACAGCCTCCATTCCTTCTTCTTAATTTTCATCTGTCAATTTCACACAAGATACCGTGCGAGCGAACATAGTTTACATCCAAAAGGGCTTGGAGTAAAAAACGTAGAGCTTGGTTTAGGTCGCATCTATAAGGGGACGATATATCTAACCAAATTTAGGTTAAAGTTGTGTCAAGTTCATATTATGACATGATATGTCAAACTGATGAATATTAAAATAAGTAAAGGCCGAGACACAATCAAAAACTTAAGGAATAAAGAATAGGATTTAAGATTTAGGTGTTAAGGAATAGGAGTACAGGACAGAATTAAAATTTTATAACCTAAATTTAACCAATCCGGTTCCTTAAAAACGGCGCGATTTTTAAATTCTAAACTATTGGCCTAACCCCACTTTTTTGTTTACAAATACAAACTATTTTTACAACTTTGACAAGCTTACCTATACTTTTAAAAAATATGGAAGGCTTGCCAAAAAAGTCCTTAACTCTTTTGAATAGTATGTTTGCAATGTCGGCAGCGTTTTATTATTACCTTTAGAAACGAAAATACAATTTTGAGGTTATTTAATTGTCAAAAGTCAAACCTAACAAACATGCTGACTTCTGATTGGCTGATTTCCTATTCCTTATTTCTTAAAACCAACAAGTTGGTTTTTTAAAGCTTAAATCTTATTCCTTAATTCTAAAAATTCCATTGTGCGTTGTTTACATAGGACAACATATGTTCGTTCTTAAATCTTAATTCTTATATCATAAATCTTATTTCTTATTCCTTAAGTTTTTGATTGTGTCTCTGCCTTAACAAAGAAAGGATGCAGCCGAGGCTATCAGGATGTTACTATCGAAATTGTGGGACGACAGAGTCCAGAGTTTGTCAATCGAGGACACTTTGTTCAAGATGACTCGAACTATAATCTGAGGTTCGAGAAAATCGATGTCGGTCCTCAAAAACCAACAAACAGGCCTGGTTGTGACGGATGCGAAGGATAAAGCTGTAATAACAGCTGCAATTCAACAAAAATGTCACCACAGGTCTGGCCAGAACAATTAATATTTACAGAGCGATAGAACATTCCCTGCCAAATTTTCCGGCGGGTACTCTTGTGGAAGTCAGATCACTAGTTAGTGTTTTGAATGCTAGAATAGTCCCGGGTTTCGACGGCTTTGCGAAACCTGCCAAACGCAGCTTTAAAGAACATTGTAGACGTATCCCAGGCTATTATCAAATAAGGTCATTTTCCGTTCGCCTGGAAACACGCGAAAGTCATCCTCATTCACAAGAAAGGGGAGGGTCCTACGGCACCGATTAGCTACCGACTTATAACCCTGTTATCAGGCCTGGGTAAGGTAGTTGAAAAAATAATCCTGTCTCGTATAGACGATTTCGTTTTTAATAACAATGTTTTGCATACCGAATAGTTCGACTTTTGTGCCGAATATTGCACAGTTAGGTAAACGACGGAACTCACTTCGAACATAGTGAAAGGATTTAACAAAAGGGCGCACACGGGGGCGGTTTTCTTTGACGTTTCCGAAGCTTTCGATAAGGTCTGGCACAACGGTCTACTATTAAAGGTGATACAGCTCGGTATTCCAAAGTATCTAGTCAAGATCGTAGAATCATTCTTAGAGAATCAAAGTTTTGCAGACTCGTCGGAGGAAGCGATTTCTTCGATAAAACGCATCGGGGCCGAAGTGCCGCAAGGCTTACCTCTGTCTCCGATGTTGCACGATATTTACACTCACGACATTCCGCGAGGTAGACAGAATCAGCTCTATCTGTTCGTCGACGATACTGCAATAACTTTGGCTTCTAAACATTCATGGCTCCTCGTCACACGGATGCAACGCCAAATAACCCAGCTAGAAAAATGACTTTCGGATTAGAAGATTCGTTTGAATCCCGCCAAAGCAAAGGCTATTTATTTTTTGAAAAGTCGTGTCAGAAGACCTGAAACAAGGCTTCGTGTGAATAGTCCAGATTGACTTGTGTCAGGAAGTGAAGTACCTTGGACTTATCTTTGACCAAAGACTAAACTGGAGGTTAAATTCGATAAATTGAATCAAATTAGCATAGCGTCAAATGAACTCAATCTACCCCCTGCTTCACAGGGGGAGTAAATTCAGTAATGGAATCAAAGTTAATCTCTACAAGGTCCTGGTCAGGCCGGTACTTACCTATGGAGCGCCATCATGGTGCAACATAAGTAAGTCCGAGCTGAATAAGTTCCAAGTAATTCAAAAAAACGCATTAAAGACGATAGCGAATGTACCTAGGTATACGATGAACAGGTTTTTCCATAACGATTTTAGAATACAAACGATTAACGAGTTCTTTTTGAAAATTATAACTGATTACTACCAACGAACAAACGTATCGACAAACGAACGATAACAAACTCACATACAAGAACTAGAGCAAACGCAACATAAACTACCTAAAGACTGGCTCTCTGTACGCGAGCCCAATATACAGTAGAGAAGCACTGGAAACAGTAGAGAATCACTATCCGACAGCGTCCAAGGGGAAACAGGCGCTAACGGTAGCAGCTCAAAATTTTCTAAGAAACACGCAAGCACGAGACACGACAATTTGAAGCCCCGGCCGATGAAACATTAAAAATTGAACAGAAATGCTGAATAGTCAAACAAGGACCAGAAAAATGTCAAAGGTATTCACCTGACGCAAAGATTCCAAAGAAGATCTTGTATGTAAAGAAAGGAGAATAAAAATGATAAACATTGCTGAACTTGGCCACCAATTGGCTCCAAGCATAAATTCACACGTTTCTTCATATTTCCGAAAGCGTTGACTAGCATCTCAGGATTCTTGGATAATCCTTTAATAACTGTACTAAATTTTTAACTGGTGTTTTAAAAATAATGTTCTTCAAATGAGGCAAAATGAAGTAATTGATAACCGTTAAACAAGGTGATCTGGGTGGGAATTCAACGTCTGTTCGAAAACTGATCAATCTGTCGGCTGCACCGTCCTATTGAAAATAACTAAAACGTAGTTCATCGTCAAGTAATTGCTCCACATATAGATTAGTCCCTATACCGCTGTGCTGTAACTGTGTCATGAAAAAACATAGGACCAACAATTCTTCTTCGGGTAACAGCCAACCAGACAACAATTTTTTTGAGGGTGCAAGGTTAACTCTACAAAAAAATGGGGATCTTCACTACTCCACATGCGTGAATTCTGGTGGAGGTGGAACCTCCATCAGAAAAAATGTTAGGTCTAATAAGTTATTACTGTAGCCCCAACCACGTACGGTATGGGTAACTATTAGTTAGGTCGGTGCAATGCTTTTTTTATACCCGCAAACTACTCAAACTAGATGATATATTCGCAAAATTGTGTTAAAAAGGTGTCCAAGTAGCCCCACTTTACTAACCTATACTCTGTAGCTTAATGTCAGAGAGTAATAAAACGTAAATTTGCAATGACAGGATCCATTAGGCATTTTAAAGGTCGCATTGTAAATTTCAGGTAAATTGCAATGATAGTTCTTAAAAATTCCGTATTTCAGACCTACACACCCCGAATCGGTCCTAAACTAGAGTCACTTTAATTTGCATATAAAGGAAAGACGAGCTTGGCGAATGAAAGGAAGGTGACAGCGGCGTTACTTCAGGTAGTTTATTAGGATAAAAAGTATATAATAATTATACTGGATTATAATTATAGAGATAGGCAGATAATTGAGATATTAATTATTCTAATATTAAGTAGATAAAACTTATATAGAAGTAAGAATAATATGAAAATAGATAAATTGGAATAAATATTAATATTTATAAAAAAAATCTACTATGTACAATACAACAACTTAATTTTTAAATCTTAGTCATCATGATCCAAGTAGTCCGATGAACTATCGTCGTTGGGGCCCAGAGAAATAATTG
This sequence comes from Polydrusus tereticollis, assembly GCA_963920685.1. Taxonomy (NCBI): domain Eukaryota; kingdom Metazoa; phylum Arthropoda; class Insecta; order Coleoptera; family Curculionidae; genus Polydrusus; species Polydrusus tereticollis. Next base: position 48,283,987 of record OY987330.1, read on the forward strand.
GGGGATCTACAGTGTTTTCTAGCATGTTATCAGCTTCCCACATTATCTCTTCCATTTCAATGACATGTTCGACGCACTTACTCCATTTTTCACAATCCACTGTTGTATTTATTCCCTCTTGTAAGAGGTCTCCAACGTCTCTCATTTTAAAAATGGTGTTATGCCTTGTTACAAAACCTTTTACTTGTGCCTACACCAATTCTGTGGGGTTTAATTCACAGTGATATGGCGGAAGGCGAAGTACCGTCATATTTCGTTTTGAAGCAATTTCGTCGACAACAAATTTGGTACAAATAGGCTTGTTCAACTTTACAATCCCCACTAGCTCCCTTTTCAGCATATTTTTATGCAATGGCTTCTTATTTACAGTAAGCCAATAAATGATGTCATTTTTTTCCAAGAAGACGTTGGTATTTTTTCGAATTTTCTTGAGCTGTAGCTGGCATTATCGGTGACCATAACAGACCCAGGGGGAATAAGATCTAGCATTCGCTGGAATTATTCTTCAAAGACATTAGCGTTCATGTCTTCATGATAGTCTCTAGTTCGTTTTGATTTCAATGCTAGTAAGCCGCCATCGACAAATCCATTTTGCTACCATTGTGAGTTGGTGGCGAAGAGCGTTGAATACATTGAGAATAATAATTTTCTCATCTTTAGAAAGCGCAGTTTTACTAATCCGCTTATCGGCAACAAATTCAGAAACACTAGCCATTTTCAAGTTTTCCAACAACTGCTGGAAAGTAACTAAACATTTCAAATTTTTGAAACAGTGAGGCACAGATAGTTAACCTACCTGTGCCTCTACTTACCCGATCTCGAGGCCCCTGAAAATAAACGTAATTAAATAATAATAATGGACTACACCTATGAATGAAAACGGGGAAAACCACTGGGTTTTATAGTTCAATAATGATTTATTACTCTCTTGCATTAAGCAACAGACAACTGGTAAAATGTAAAGGTGATTGAGTAATAGAATTGTCAAGCTCAAAGCATACCCTATTGAGCGACAACCAACCATATTTTGGTTAAATAATTGTTAGCGCTAGCAGTATATGGATATAAGAACTAAAGTTTTGAAGCGGGTGATTTATAAAAGTAGCTACAAAATTTTGTATCGAGTAAGGCCAGGAATAATACAGAAGTATCAAATTAACATGGGTTTGTGCAAAACCGGATATTACAAACATTAATTTAACACCGGTATTTATATGAACTTAAATTAGCATCAGATTGAATAAAACAAATATAAATTCACAAATAAAAATATTTACTTATTTATTATTTATTATTACAGCTAAAATAGACCCTAAAAATGTAGACTTTAGAGTTAACACTTCTAACTTACACAGAAACTCTCCTGCACGGAGAAAAAAAAACGTACTGCAACAAAATTAAAACTTTAGTTACCCGTTCGGTTAGCGTTCGGTAAGTTTTGGTGGTATCGAAAAAGCCGAAGATCATTCAATTACCTTTTCAGGCTGGTATAACTCAGTTGATTTTAATTATGACAATATATAGGGACAATTAAACCTTGGGTTATCTCAACTGGTTGCTGCAACCTAGATAATCATACTTACCTAATTTAATCATACCTACCTAATTAGATAACCGCAACAAGGTACCTACCACAACATTTAAAATTAAGTAAAATCCTTTTTCTACTCAATAATTTAGTTCTGGCAAGGTGCCCGGTACGTTGTCACAGCCAGAGCGGTCCAAGAAAAATAAATTAGCTGGGAGAACTATTGCGACAACTAAAAAATAGATTACCAGAACTAACTAGTTTAAAAAAAAAGTTTTTCAACAACCCTGCCAAAACACGACAGCAGACTGATTGGTCTGTAACTGACAACCAATGTTAAGTCCTGTCCTGGCTTAGGTATTAAAACAACCTTAAATTTTTTCCACACTTTTGGGAAGCGGCCCTTTTCGATTATAGCCTGTGCAGAGCTGGGCAGTAGCTAGCTACTAAGTAGTTAAGCTACTAGCTAGCTACTTTCTTGGTAGCTAATAGCTTTATTCGAGCTACTTTTAAAATCAAGTAGCTTGTAGCTGTAGCTTTTACATTATTTTTTAGTGTATTCATGAAGCTATTTTTAAAAGTAGCTAGTTATTCGAAAAAGCTACTTAAGCTACTTTCGGTAGCTTAAGCTACTCTCGATAGGTTAAGCTACTTTCGGTAGGAATTATTTGACAAATTAGATTTAAAGAATGATGCTTTTAAAGAAACGGATATTCAACATTTGGAAGAATATTGTTCAACATAATGCGTAGGTACTTTGGCTATGTGTTGCCCAGTATAATGTCCCTTAAAGTAAAGCTTTATAAATTGCAAGCAGAGAACAAAATAAAAATGCTAGCTGGTGTACGAAAAAAATATTGTAAGTCATTGTCAAAACGATTTAAAGTTAATTTTCTTTAAAAACAAATTCCGAAGAAGCTGTTGTTGCAGCTGTAACAATTCACTCAATTAAACTTCGTTGGTTACCCGTTTTTAGAGAAACTAATCCAGACGTTGATGGCAAAATAGTATAGAAAGCTCTTATTAACATCGCTACGAAAATAATTTAAATCCATATTGATAGAGGATGTGATACGATTGAACATAAGGAAAATATGTCAGATTTCCTTGACTCTAACGAATCACCCTTAACGCCAATAATTGCACCTGCAACGGCGGCAACTGATTCTGATGTTCACTGAAGACACTTCTTTAGAAAATAAAATCGAATTAAAAATTTTAAAGTTTCTGGATGACAAAAGGCAGCACATCGCTATGTTAGAAGATTATCCAATCATTAAACAAACTATTATTATTTTCGTTTTCTACCTATATTAATACTCCGAGGCAAAATGGATTGTGGGACAGCTTATTTGAAAAGCTTGCTCTACTTAAAGGAAACTCTTTTTTGTAATAATATAATTTCCACCTTCGGCAAATAGTTAAAATTAATGTTATAGTTAGTTTTACTGTCATTCTGTAATTCTGTTACATTACAATAAATTAAAGGATATTGTATTTTGTATATTTATTTATAAACTTAGCATCTTGCCTTTGTTCATCGTCATTAGATTAAAATTTAAAGAACTAAAAAAATGTATAAAACTTTGACAGTCATGTCAGTCATATATAAAAAAAATATCTATTACCAATAATTGCTTGAAAGTACGGCAAAAATAATTTTTTACGATGTACCTCTCCTATTCTGCACTGTTAAAAAGATGCTCAATAATATATTTATACTTAGGTATATTATTAAAACTTTTATATTTTTATTTTCATCACTATATTACTTAATAATAAACTCTTTTAATGCCGAAGAACGCAATTTTTCAAAACTGCATTCACTGACATAAAGTAAAATAACAGAGTAACTTATAGAAGTAGCTTGTAACTTAGCTACCGATAGTTAAGCTACCGGTAGCTAAGCTACTTTTATTTAAAAGTAGCTTGATTACACGGTAGCTTAACTACTTCAATTTTAAGTAGCTTGTAGCTTGTAGCTAGCTACTTTTTTTCCAGTAGCTTTGCCAGCTATGAGCCTGTGCAGTGTGGGCCACATGGTGCTACATAATAATCCAGAACGCAGTTTTTATCTACGAGTATGTGTAACGCCGAATTTCGGTCCATGCCAGCCCGTGACAACTCCCATTAAATTTGCAACGATTCCAGATAATTCCTCACACTGCGGAGCGGGTGCGGCGCAGGGAGACACGAAAAACTTGCATCGGTTTTGACCTTGTTCTCCCGGTTTTCCACAGCAGCTTTCCATTTTCATCTCGGCTTCCCGGCGCGCGGCGGCTGGTAACGCGATATCAATTTCAAAATTTTCATTTTTGTCAAGATTAAGTTTCTTTGATCTGAAAACTGAGCAGTTGGTAATTGCTCCCAAGGACATGTCGTTTTGTTTGCGTGAGTGTAAGCTTGTTCTGTGATGGGACAGTTGCGATTTGGTCCTACTCCGGTTCTTTTGTATTTTAAAATGTAAGTCTTTTGTTTTAAAATTAAAATACGCAGGGTATGCTAACATTGAGGAAAAAAAAAAATACTAGCGTCTTCCTCCAATGTTAAAAAATGCTTTGAGCGACAGAAAGAGTGACTTAGCAGAATTTTTCCACTTCCACCAGTGGCGTTCGTGTTACCAAATGACGAAATATTAAAAGAAAAAGTGGTAGGTATGGCACTGTTTTTTCTCGGCAAATATATTTATAAGTGCTCATTTCTGAGGAAAAAAGGTGTCACGACGTTGTACTGTCTTCAAAAAAAAAACTAATAATTATTTCTCATGTCATATGTTGTGTCCGCTAACAAAAATCGGGCTACAAAGACACACCTGAAGATTTACATTTTCGTATATAACTTTTAGGCAACTCTGTATATTTTAATGAAATTTTGTAACTTTGTACTGTCCATATGTACTAAGAAACCCATACTAGAATCATTCTTGTATATGGCCAGGAAAGCGAGAAACATAATTTTCTTATGTGTCATTTTTGAAAACTAAATAGTTATTTTTCATGAAGTATATAACATTTTTTCTCCTTCCCGCAGAATTTATTCTTGGATTTTTATTAATTTAATTCGATACTTTTCGCATGAAATTATGGACAGCTTTGACCGGTAATTTTTGTAAATAATGTTCATAATTGTAATAATTGTACTATTAATATTCATATCAGTTAATATTACTCAATTTTTATAAATCATTGTTTTTATATGGCATAAATTATTACCACCCAAGGGTGGTAAGTTGACTTACAACCCGTCGTCAAGGGCAATCGATACCTTTTTGGTAATTGTTACTTACGTCCTTCAAAACAGTGTCAAAATGCGTTGTTTGCAATATAGGGAGGAGACAAAAATCTTTAAATACTTTGCGTATTTCTCTTTTAAACAAACACTCTTTATTGGGTTCAAAAAAATCGAATCATTTTCGAAATCAAATTCTTATACAATCTCTAATATCAGCAGTAATTTATTACGAAATTTTCAAAATAAATTTATTGACCGTCAAGATATAAAAGCACATTTCTAACATACGTATTGTTTTTACATACTTATTATTACTATTCTTACTTACTATAATTCTTTGGTACTAGTATGCGCGCCAATGCGCCTGTCCACACCTTTAATATACAGTAAAACCAAAACCTCTGTTCCCTAGCTATAAAGTGATCACCTGCGTTAAACGACCGGTTATGAATTTACCATATTTAAAAATAATCCCATTATTTTATACTCTTTTTTACCGTCCCTTCTGTTAAACGACCGCGAGCACTCATCATTTTTAGTAAACATTAATGCTAAAACACCCTCCATTAGGAACAGTAAAACCCGAACCGACAATTCTTTAGAAATATATTTATGCTCCATTCCACAATAATCTCCCAGCAATAAATAAGTGCCTATTGAAAGGGTACAGGGCCTGATTACCTACTAATTTTAATAGTTTAGGTTAGCTATTTTCAACAAAACAACAAATATAAAATAATGGGTAAGTATCTTTATTTTAATCATGTAATTAAATAGCTATTAATATTTATACAAAAATACTAATCTACAATATTATAATATCATCTATGCCTAAACTAATTATTAAGGGCCTTACGTTACTATTAATTATGTTATTATATTGGTATATTAGGTAGGTTAATGGCAAATTGCAGGTGTTCAATATAAAGCAGAGTCTTTTCATCTTAGTTCATCAGTCGTTTGGTGTTTGTCAATCTGTGCGTTAAAGATATTTTCGTGTGTGTTATCGAGCATCCAAAATATGTCAGATCTGTGTGAAACTTCAGATAATATTGCTTCCGGAAGTTATGGTGTAACGAAGAAAAAACATTTATCACTTGATGCCAAAAACATCATAAAGAACGTTTACTGTACCCTTTTAGAAAAAGGGTATGACCGGAGTGCAAGTTTTAGTGAAACGAGTATTTTGACCAAAGTTGCATTAACGACAGTAAAAGATATAGTGACCAAACCCATCCAGCCAAGGAAAAAACGGTGTGTCAAGCTAAAGCTCCCTCAAACAAAGGACAAAGAATTCCGATATTACATGCAGGTTCAGAAAATGGATTTATTCCGAACGCTCTATTATTATCTGCTAAGAAAATTGCCAATTCATCTTTGGATTACCATCAAGACACGGATGCTACATTGCTTGAAGATTGGTTTCAGAATCGTCTGCTTCCGAATGTGCCCAAAAATAGTGTTATTGTGATGGACAACGCTAGTTACCACAGTCGCCAACTAAGTAAAGTGCCGAATTCAAATAATTCAAAAGTGGAAATTCAAAACTATATGATGGAAAATAATATATATTTTGAGGAAACCTATCCTTTTAAATGTTTTAAAAACATTCAATATTGAAAAAGAATATATCTCTGATGATCTCGCAAGTGCTAATGGTCACACAGTTTTACGCCTCCCTCCGTATTACTGTATTTTTAACCCAATAGAACATATATGGAGCCAGTTAAAGACAATGATTAGAAGGGAAAACACATCCCCTACACTAAGTAGTTCTGTTATAGAATTAATTAAAAAATGTGTAAATAATATCCCAGTAGAAAGTTGGAAAAATTCTGTGCGACACGTGATCCAAGTCGAAGGTTCCTATAACATAATTAATAGTAACGTAAAAATAATTAGTTTAGGCATAGATGAAGACGATAGTGATAGTGAAACAGAGCTAAATATAGAGTAGGTTAAGTTAAATATTGTATTATTATAATATCGTAGATTAGTATTTTTGTATAAATATTAATAGCTATTTAATTACATGATTAAAATAAAGATACTTACCTATTATTTTATATTTGTTGTTTTGTTAAAAATAGCTAACCTAAACTATTGAAATTAGTAGGTAATCGGGACCTGTACCCTTTCAAAAGGCCCGGTGCCTACACAATAGATATTTGTCAGGCAGCTTATTTATGGTTGGGAGTACGACCGAGGGTTGTCATTTAAATTTTATTGCGGTCGAGAAATCAACGAATTTATGTGGAATGGATCATACATACTTACTTATTGCAGGCGGATTCATTTAATTGTTTTAAAGGCTGATAAATCGGTTGTTAACATTAGTAATGTTTTGAACAGTTTTTGTGGGTTTTCGGACTAACGTGAAATGTGAAGATGGCGGGAAAAGGAAAGTGAAATAACTGGTTTAAGTACCCGGAAATAGGTTCAAAAATTTAAAGTGAGTAAGACCCAAGTGACTATGTTGCTTCAAAATAAGGCAGAAGTTAGAAATTTGCTTCAGGAAGGTGGCAACGGTGAACAAAAAAGAAAATTGCCCAAAACTCGAAGGACTGGCAGTAGACCAAGTTATTTTTAACTGGTTTTATAAGGAGCGAAACAAGCATCCGGGTCCATAATCCAAACAAGATCCCTCAAATATGCTCAATGTCTAGGACTAGATAACTTCAAGGCATCAAAAGAAATTTCGCCGTCGGCACGATATTACCTTCAAGAAAATATGTGGCGAATCAGCCGATATCAATATCGAAGACGTAACTGCTTGGAAAGAAAAGCTATTGACCATTTTAAAGGGTTATGCCCCAAGGTATGTATTGAATGCAGATGGGACAGGTCTCTAGTATCGTGCATTGCCAACAAAATCATATCTATTGAAGTATGACAAGTGTACTGGAAAAAAAAACAGCAACACAACGATTTACAATTCTGTTCTGTGTAAATATGGAAGGTATGAAGAAAAAATCACTTATAATAGACAAAAGCAAAAATCCTCTATGTTGTAAGGGCCCACATATCGATAAGTTACCTCTTCAATGAGTCTCGAACAAAAAAGCGTGGATGACAGCAGAGATCATGACAACATCGCTTCACAGATTTGATACCAAGATGAAGAAGTAGAATAGAAAAGTGGTATTGTTTCTGGATAATGCAACGTCTCATCCCAAAATTGCACTGGATACTTAATGTAAAACTTATTTTTCTTCCACCCAATACTACCTCACATTGTTAACCTTTGGACCAAGGCATTATTCAGAATTCTAAAATGCTGGGCAGGAGCTATATTAAGAGGCTTTCAACATGTATAGACAGTGGTTGTCCTCTTCAAGAAATCGAAAATAAAATTACCATAAACAACGCCTTGATATGGGTTTCGGTGGCCTGGCGCAATTTGCCCTTAGACCATAGACCATGAGCTTTTAATATGGCGAAGCATTCAAATATCTAGCCTGGTTCAGTTTAATATAAAGTGCAGATGTGACGTCACATGCTGTCATCTGCCGATTTTCAAATTGACGTACAGTGGGACCAAATCGCCAAAACCAGGCAAAAAATCGAAACAATTTTTTAGAGCAATTTTGAACATGAAGTGTAAAAATAATGTGTGAAGTTTGTTGTATAACAAAAGAACATTGCATAGTAGTAAAACATAAATGATCAAATAAACAATAATTATTCTAGTTACAATAGGTATGCTATCGATTTGTTTTACCACGCTGATTCTAAGGGTCAAGTGTATAGGTATGAATTAACCTTACAGTTAAACCTAAGTTTTACCTCTAAGTTAATCCGTAAGTTAACCGAAAGTAAAGTATATTGCCAGTTATATAGGTTTGGGGTAAAATATGTTTTTTGTACAACTGTCAAAAAAAGTTGACATTTTTTCATCGCTATCGATACGTAAACCTTTTGTTTTTTTAACAGTGAAAAAAAGACTTTTTTTAACTGGAAAAATGATTTACAAAAAAAACGATAAAACATTACTTTTTAAAAAATGTATTGAATTTTTTTGTACAAATTTACTAATTAATTACCAACTACCAAAAAATCTCATTTGTTACAATAATAATTGATGGTAAAGTTCGAACAATTGCTTCCAATATTAATTCCCGAAGCTAGTCCACCTTGCTGCTGATCAGAAACGCTAGATATTCCTTGAAAAGTTGAGTCCACAATTGTATCAGTTATATTGATTTGTTTGGAAGTAGAGGAACAATTTAATTTATTAGAAATATCAATTTTATTACTCAAACTATCTTCTATATATCCTTCTGCTATGGCGGCAGATTTCCAACCACCGTGGCGTTTTATAGATGTCATGTTACCCCCCTGCATTGGCTAAGAGAGTTGCAGAACTCCTCCTAAAACAGTGACCTGTGTAGCTCTTATGCAATTCTTTTCCCAGCCATTTTGCAATCAAGCTAGGAATTTCCCCAATTTTATTTATTCCCACATGTTGGTCAACACATTTTCCTCTTGAATATTTTAAAAATAATCTCTTTTTGTGTGTATGGGACGGCCTTAGTACTCTATACTTGCGATATATCTCAATATAATCAGAATTTGAAACGGTAAACATTCTTGGGCAATAGGTCTTTGTATCCGGTATTTTAACAATCAATATAGACCCGGTATCTTCAATGTCATCAATAGTTACCTTCAATAATTCTTCACGGCGACAAGCACCGCTGATTCCCAAAATTAACGCAACCTACAATTAAAAAAATATTGAAATTACTGAAATAATACAAAATTTTGATCATCTGTACCTTATAAAGTAAATTTGTTTCATCATCAGCTTCTTGAATGAATTTATTAATATCGTCTCTCGATAAAACTTTAGATTTCTTCCCTCGGTATCCGACGTTTTTGTTCTTAATAAAAGGCACCAATTTTGAAAACTTCTTTATATCAATATTGTCTTTAACATTCAATGTACTCTTCAACATTGAGTAGACACTCCATAAAGTAGAAGGTTTTACAGTTTTTGATTTCTCCTCAAAATAGCATATAAGTACCTTTTCAGACACTTTTTGTATATTTTTCTTGCCGCACCATTCACGGAATTGGTTATAATTTTTCTCGTATATAAATTTTGATTTCGCCGGTAACATGTTAGCTATAGCCGAATTTGCTATATCGGCTATATCTGAAGGAATCTCGCTATCACTATCGTAATCTACATCCATTTTAAGTACTTATACTATTTATTTAAAAAATTGCAATAAATATGAACAGCTATCAACGTATGACAACAAAACAAGCAACGTGCCAACAAACCATTTCTATAGTAACGACAGGGCTGTTAACTTGATTATGTGAAATTATATGGTAAAATTTTTATTATAATATACAATTTTACCGATTAATTCAAACTTTCAGTTGTACAAAAAATGTTGTTTGTATTTCGTTTGTGAAATTCGTGTTTTAATGGCACATTCGAGAGAATTTTTCGCCTCGACCTGCGGTCTCGGCAAAAAATTGACACTCTCATATGCCATTAAAAAAACACTCACTTCACGCACTTAATACAAAAATAACTATTTTTAGCCACCTGCTAACTTCAGTTTGATATAAGTTATCAAAATGTATTTCTAAGGTGTAAATTATCCTAACCTTACTACATTGAATTATCAATTCAACTGAAGCCTTCGACACTCTAAGGCTTAAATGTATAGGTTAGAATTAATATGAAGATTTACCCTCAAATTAAACCTAAATTTAATTATTAAAGGTTTTTGTTGTAATTATATAGAATGGGGTTAATCCATAAAACTGCTAACTTCAGAGGGATGGGAATATCAAAATTGCTTGCTGTTTTCACATTTGATTTGTCATGTCCATGTCATTTAAAACTAACCTAACTTTGCAACTTTTTTTTTATTTAATATTTTTTGATTTGTGACTTGCAAAGTCTTTGGTGATTTGATACCACGTTTTTTGTTGCAAGCGTTGGCTAATCGCTTGAATTAGCATTTCTACAGAATGTTTTAATATTCTAAACCTTGCAATGGATTTTGGATCTATCCAATAGTCTATATTCTCAATACGACGTTTAAAAACCCGAGGGGTTCGCACATTCTCAACTACATTAATAATCCCCAAATCTTCTTGGTCATCTGAAAGAAGACAATTTACAACATCAAATACATTCATATAGGTTTATTATATAATTACGCAACTCCTGGATTAACCTTCACTTTTGAGTTAATCCAAACCTATACAACTGATTTAAAGTTGAAAAAATAGTCCATACTTCCAGTGGAGTCAATGAAATGTAAATGAAACAATGCAGTCTTCCTCCACAGTTTAATTTTAAAGTAAATTTTAAGTTCCCAACATATTTCGAGAATGCTTAAGCATTCATCATCAGGGGATACTAACATCCAGTTTAAAAGGGATGTATGTTGTCTCAAACTAATGAGTACAACTTATAATGTGATATAGTAATATGTGAAAGTTGAAGACTTGGTATGAACTAGCTAGTTGTGTTGAGATTAAAATAAAGATAAAAATTTTAGTGAAATGTGAGATTTTAATAGAGAAAAAAGCATTTTAATGAAACAGTAAATTAATTTAAAGCATATGAAGGAAAAAGTTTTATTTTTTGTTAAATTTAGGTGTTTAAATAAATTTGGAAATTAAAATTGAAGAATTAAAAAGAAATTTAAATTAATCAGTTTTTTAGCTGACATGATGGTGTGGGGATATACCCCATATTTTAAATTTCACTTGTATTTTTAACATTTTAACAACGTGGAAGTTGACTGCAACTTCCACGTTGCAGGCGGGTACTACGGTCGTGTTGTAGCACAGGTTATATTTAATTCATTTATAACTTAAAAATTTTTCATTAACTTTTAAATACTAAAACAAATTCATTAAAATGCCTCAATTTCAGCCGTGGATAAGCTTGGAACGGCATTTTATATCCTTTCCATCATGTTTTCGCCTAAATTACAAGTTCCAAGTTGGCCATGGAAAAAAACAAATTAATAATTTATTGTGACAAGCTGTTGATGAGTTTTAAACGTCAAGCATCTTATAATATTAAGCATTGTTTTTTACATTTATATTGCATTTTTCTACAAACAGTATGCCGTTTACTAACGCAGAAGCGTATGATATGTTGAATATGTATTTTCAATCTCTTGAAAATGCTGTAATAGCGTCGCGAGAGTATGCAATGCAATTTCCACAAAGAAGACACTATTCTCGAGAAGTATTCTCAAGATTAGCTCGACGATTAAGAGAAACTGGTAATGTGCAGCCCATTCAATGACCCTTACGCATTCGTAGGACACGTAATGAGGTAAATATTTTCAACGTTTTGGCTTACGTTCAATACGATCCCACTTTAAGCACCAAAAAAATTTCCCTTGACTTGGGGGTTCCAAAAACAAATGTCCACGAGATTTTACAAACTAATAGTATGCACCCTTACCACATCGTTTTACACCAGGCATTGAACGATACTGATTATGATCGTCGATTGGATTTCTGTCACTGGCTATTAAATATGATTAGGGAAAATCCAAATTTTCTTTCACGGATATTATGGACAGACGAGGCCACTTTCACTAACGCTGGGGGTGTGAATTTGCATAATATGCACTATTGGTCTGAGCAAAACCCTCATTGGATGAGGCAAGTAGATTTTCAAAACCGCTGGAGTTTAAATGTTTGGTGCGGGATCTTGGAAGGAAAAATTATCGGTCCCCATTTTTTTGACCAAACCCTTAATGGAGCAAGATTATCAGATTTCTTGGCCACTTTCCTTCCACCTCTTTTGGAAGAAGTCTCCTTACAAACGAGAACAAACATGTGGATCCAACTTGATGGTTGTCCGGCGCATTACTATCGTAACGTACGCCAATACCTAGAAGAGCAATTTGCGCATCGTGTAATTGGAAGAGGAAGCTTGTTTCCCTGGCCGGCTCGTTCACCGGATCTTACTTGTCTTGATTTTTACCTATGGGGTAGGTTAAAAGATCTGGTTTTCCAAGAGAGACCAACAACAAGGGAAAACATGATGGTAAGGATAACAAATGCCGTTAGAAACTTATCCACGGCTGCAATTGAGGCAGCCGTATTATCAACTAACAGAAGAATAATTAAGTGCTTACAAAATGACGGAAAACATTTTGAACATTTGTAACTATTATTGTTGTCTCGCTAAATTGCTAATAAAATTGTTTCTAGTTCTAAGATTTGTGCACTTTTTCATAGTCTAAGTCTCATAATATGATATTATCATAATATTCATATTTTATTCAGTGTTATTGATGTTTCTTTGACTCGTTAAACTTTTATTATAAATTTTATAGTTAATTAAACAGTAGGCCATGAAATTAGTTGTTATCTTGCTTATTAGGGGTATACCGGGTACCGGTAAATGGAAACTGTATCATTTTTTAAAGAAAAATCAAAATAACTTTTAAACCCCTGGTGATATCTACTTGCGGTTTGGACTAATCTTTCCCTATGCAAATTGTCTCCTATTACTACCGAAAAAAATTATACCATCCAATTTGCAAATACCGAGAAAAATAAAAAAATAAGTTAGATTGAATAACAGCGCCATCTTAAAATTGTATCAGGAAACTTGTGACAATTCCTGAATCATTTATTTAAACTCCAAGGAATTCCCTTTCAAACAAGTTCAAGTTATAGAAAATCCGTTAAGGATAACGACATAATGACAGTTTTTGAAAAATGTCCTAAAGACTTCCCCCACTTCTTTATTAGGCGAGATTCAAAAAAATAACAATAACAAAAGTTGTAGTAAACAATCCACTGATTTTAATTATTTATTTGCTTTTCTACGGTTAAGTGGCATTTTTTGCCGTAAAATGAACTTTAAAAAATAAATAAGCCGTTACGCCCTCTTGCGGCAATTTCCGAAACTTAAAATTATTTTGAATGAATTTCTCTTGGCAGTTTTTATGATGAGAGCTTTTTTTTCAGATCTGTGGAACGTATCGTTTCCGAGATATGGCCGCTCCGTATCCTTATCCGGACACCCTGTATAATTTGGGGGCCATTCTACACGCTTAAAGCCACGTTTTCTGCTGTCATCTTTTGGAAACATAAAATATGACAGTTGCGAGGATCCATTTTGTACGCTACAAAGAACACACTTCTTGGGATGGTTCTTTTTTGCTTGGGGGTTGGGGATGGTTTCTTGCCCATTTTCAGCATTTCTGTCAATAGTTTTCTTTCGATATTTTCTCGAATATGCAGAAATGAAAACACTCAATCGCTTTCGAGAATTGTGCATGCCATCACAAAGTTTACTTTTATTATCCTTTTCTGGTTCTCTGAAATCGGTCCTTCGAAAGTGTCTATTGCAAAGACGTCTGTAGGTGCTCAAGTTTGCACTGCACAAATTCTGTGAATATTACAAAGGTGTTTTAACCATTTATCTAATTTTTCTTTATTTTCCGGAAATCTTGAAAAAAAAAATTCAAATTCCGCGTACACTATAGCTTAAGTTACAACATAATCTCGATACCTACTGATGAGATGAAATTATTGCTTCGGCATTTTTTATATGCACAAGATAAGACAAGCATCCCGTTTAACTGGTAAGGACATTATCAATTCATCTTTTTTATCTGCCAATAGTACAGAGTGGCAAAAAAGTCGCGCATAATGCCTGTAACTTTTGAATTACTTCGTATACGAAAAAGTGACCTTTATGAAAGTTGTTCAGTAAATAATTCCCCACATTTCTACCTGCATGAATTTTTTCTATCATTTCTGGTTTGGTTGCTATAGAGACTAACTTACTTTTTTTAAATGGAAGACCCTGCATATGATTGTATATTTGGATTCTACTGGGAAAAGAGTTTTTTGTATTTGAAATTTTTATTTGTTTAAAATTGTAACAAACTTATAATAACAAAATAAATAGCCTAGAAAATTGAACAACTTAACATCGGAATATTAAACAAGTGAGACCTTTTTAGTGGATCAGGTGTTCAAAATTACCACCATTTTCTGCTAAGCCGAGCGCCAGTCGATCCCTAAACCCGTCTACAACGTTTAAAAGGAAGTCCTCTGGAGTAGCCCGAATTTCAGCACTAATTTTGACTTTTAAAGATTCTAAGTCATTTGGATGGTTAACGTAGACTTTGTTCTTTAAGTGTCCCCATAGAAAGAAGTCGAGCGAGGTTAAGTTCGAGGATCGCGCTGGCCAGTCAAGAGCACCTCTTTAGCCTATCCAACGTCCTGGAAATTTTTCGCTTATGTATTGTCTAACATTTGCCACATAATGCGCAGGTGCTCCATCTTGCTGGAACCATACCTGTTGCTTTATGCCATTATTTACACCCGGTGAAACCATTCTGCAGGAAGGAATCATGTGATTCCTGAGGAGGTCCAGATATTTTTCGCCATTCAAATTACAATCTATGAAAGAAGGTCCCACAATATGTCTACCAACTCTGCCCGCCCAAACATTGACTTTTTCGGGCCTCTGAGTATAACCTTCGTGGAACCAGTGAGTATTCTCAGTGGACCAATAACGATAATTGCTATTATTAACAATGCGATTTAAATGGAAAGTAGCTTCATCCGAGAAAATGATATTTGTTGCGAAGTTATTATCTTATTGCATCTTTCCATCATCAGCTCACAAAATTCAGCTCTTCTATTAAATTCGTCCTCGTTTAACTCGTGCGCCAACTTTATCTTGTAGGGATGCAACTTTTCCTGCTTAAACAAATTTTTCACTGACTTATGACACATACTTAAATCCATTGGCATTGGCCTGGATGATTGTGTTGGATTTTCATGTATTGAAAGCATGATATCCAAAGCTTTGTCTTCCTAGGTTGCTGTTTTAGATCGACCTGATCTAGCGGCTTCCCTAACACTGCCTGTTTCTCGAAATTTCTTTACCACTCGACACACCGTTGACTGATTTATTGGAAGCCTATTTGGATATAATTGATTGAAAAGTTGACAAACCTGATCTTGCGATCTCTTCATATTTCCGTAACCGCTCATTATTAAAATTTCAACTCGTTGTTTCTCATTCAGATGAACCATAGTGTGAACAAATTAGAAATTAGACAACAGAAAATTAAACAGGAACTCAAAATTGACACCTCTTAGGTCGCGGTCATGAAAACACCTTGACTCAACTGGTGGGTATTAGGTAGGAATAATTATAATTAGGAAGTTTTTCATTTTTGAGCTGTCATTATCTCGGAAACGCTTGCAGATAGGTGAAAATTTAAAATATAAGAAATTCATGTAGGTAGAAATGTGGGGAATAATTTACTGAACAACTTTTATAAAGGTCACTTTTTCGTATACGAGGTAATTCAAAAGTTACAGGCATTATGCGCGACTTTTTTTCCACTCTGTATAATACCATAATAATAAATGAACAGAATTTGCATTTGATTATAAAACAATAAACTCATTTAGGATACAACATTTATTTAATACAATTAACAATTGACGTATTTGAATTGAATACTCGAATATTGAAAAATTTAAAGATGCGATTACCTATTCGAATATTGAAATATTTGGAAAATATTCGGTATTTGAGTATTTGAATATTCGAATAGTCGAATTATTTCAGTTTAATTCCTAGCACTACTCTGTACGATGATTTTGTTTGAATATTTGACTCAAACTGACTTTTAACTATAGATCATAAATATTCCTAAAAAGTTTTTCGAAATGCTGAAGGGCCCTGGCTAAAATTTAATCCTTAATACTGAATGAATGAAAATTTTAACAACTGTCATGAAATGTAAAAGAACCCGGTGGACACCAAACACATTGGACATTGTTTTTTTTTATCAATCTAGTTTTTATTTGAGAATGTCATATTCATTTTTAAAAGGTCTAAGTGGTAATATCTAAAAAAAAAACGTTTATTTTTACCGTAACAGATAAACCAAAGTGATTAATTTATCAGAAATGACATAAAACACAAAACTGTTGCTGGAACTACGACGCAATAAATACAAGCCAAACAATGGCCCTACATGTAGGTCAGGGCTCTGGATCAATAGCAACTGCAACCATCAGAGGGGCAGAGTCTGCGCTACTGCACCAAAACGCAATCTGGAAATTTCCAGAGGGATATCGATTCGGTGATCTGAATCCCAAAATAGAATAGAATACTGCAGTAGCGTGCAATGATGAAACATGACTGAAAAGTACTATACTAATGGAAGTTTGATCTATGTAATACTAAGGTGGTCCAATTTATATCGAAAAAAAAATAAGTTGTTTCTATCAAGCATCTATATGGCCAGGTTTTGTCCACTTTAATGTAGTAATTTATGTGCCAAATAGAGGTCTCCCAGAATAGTTAACCTTTTTGTCATAAATAAATAATAATTACAGCCAATTTGAGATCTGCCCGAATAATTGGCTTCTTGGAAAACCAGTCTCCAGTCTCCAGGTTGTCAACAGTCCAGACGTCCTCCGTCAGTTTCATTATTTAGCAGAAGGCAGAACCTTGACATGCGACGCAGCTTTAAGTGTTTGGTAGCATTCGAGAATGGCAACTCAGCGAACTGATTTATATGTGAGAAAGCTTTCCAAATTGTATGAACAGTACTTAGGCTTTAAGACGCATCATACTGGTCAAGGGGAACAAACAGAGAGGGAAAGGATATCTTTTTAGGTAATCTGGAAGTATTATTTGTTATCGCCGGTAAACATGCTATAATGAAAGCAAAAACCGAGGAAAGTGAGATATTCCTTTAAAAGCAGAGAGATGTTTTCTAATGTAGCATAAGTGGGTCTGATTTAAAGACAAGAGACAAAGCAATTAAGAGATGCATGAAAAATATGTCAATATGAAAAAATGGAGAGGAAATATGTTTCTAAGCAAACAATATCAATTTAGTTTTTCAGACAGCTTCGGAACTGACAAAGAGTAACAACTTATTGCGTCAACTTCTGCAGTAACATCCAGTCCTTTACTATCAAAAAGAACTAAGAACATATTCAAGCCACCCAAAGTCGTCGAAGCTTTCGATCGTGTTAATTAATCTTCCCGACAGAGGAGTTGCATTTTTTGTTGGAGCAGTTGCCAAGCGTTGATCATACCGCAGCTTTACTAAGCAAATAACGAGAAGAAATTTTAAAGTATCTATTACGTGCCCTTCAAAAAACCACATTCTAGAGATCCTGGGCCGACACATCGTGCGAGATGGATAGCGAAGGTTATTTACGCCTTAAAAATCTCTTTCAAAACAAGCTGACACCTGAAGAATAAAAAAATACAGTACACTTGACTTTATTTGTCAGTCTTATATATGTAAGATTTTGGAATGAAGCTCCTCCCGCAATTAGAGCTCAATATAATGATATCTAGCTTCTACATCAACTGAAAAGCTATCCTAATCCAATAGTTAGTGAAAAAGCTTAAACCGCTTTTCCGCGGCATCTTTGGTTTCTTTCTGAGCAATTGGTAGAGTTGGCCTTTTCTGACGAGTATCCTTGAAAACTAAAAAAAAAAATTGTAAGGAATCTAAAATGGTCAAGCAAGACTAATTTTCCACGACGTATACAAATAACTGAGGAAAAGAATTAAATCTATCAGAATTTGTAACTGAACGGACAAGCAGCGTTTTTAGAAAAGTTTATTTATTTATTTATTTATCAACGGGCTAGTGCCCAATTCAGTTAGCAGTCAACATATATATATATATATATATATATATAAAAGCATACATTGCAAACAAATAAAATAATACTATTACCTAAAAATAGAAAATAGAGTAAAAGTAGGGTAAAAGGACAACTAATAAAAGACAAACTGACAAAAGAATATTATAGATCTACACAAAAAAAAACAAAAGTAAAAACAAGTCAGTATTGGAAAAAAAAACACAACATTGTACAAGTGACAAGATACAGTTATACTTGATGTAGTTGTCTCAAAAAATGGGACCTACTAGAAAAGAAATCTAAAGAGTTGGAATATTCGTTGGCTAACCTACTGGTGCGAGTGACAAAAGTATTTGTACCGTAATTGGTTCTGTGCACAGGAACATGAAAATACTGTGCAGAGCGAGTTTGCCCTTGGCTAAATGTGCATTCCTATTCTACCCAGCAGGTCCCGGCTATGAAGATGGGAATTCAAAATGTCATAGAATAATCTCGGATCCCTTAATTTGCGTCTGTTTTCGAGAGTAGAAATATGAAGGTCAGATTCCAAGTGCTCGTAATTAAGAGGGACGTGACTGTTTAGTTTAAATGCAACATATCTAATAAACTTATGCTAAACCTGTTCGATCTTCTGTTTGTGTATGTTCTAACAAGGATTCCATGTGCTGGAAGCATATTCTAGATGGGGGCAGACTAAAGAGCAGTAAAGTAATCTTAATGAGTTGACGCTCCGAAAATCCCGAGAGGATCTCTTTATAAAACCCAACATCTGTAATGATTTCGAGACTATTGCCGACATATGATTAACAAAGCTCAGGGAGCTATCCAGTGTTACACCCAAGTCCCTCACATCACTGACAGTATCCAATGGATCGTGGCCTACATAATATGTGTAGGCAATGATATTTCTAGCCCGGCTCAAAACCATGGCGTGACACTTAGATGCGTTCAATTGCATGCCATTACGATCGGACCAGTTCAGAAGTCTGTCAAGGTCGGACTGAAGTCGCAAACAGTCCTCTTTATTTGATATTCTCATAAAAATTTTCAGATCGTCGGCGAAAAGTAAGCAGTTAGCATTTTTAAGGAATTTGGGAATGTTTGAAAATTTAATAAAGTTGATTTAGGAATGGAAAGAGGATACATGAATTTTGTGAACGTTATTGTCGAATGGGAGTGGTCAACGATACTGCTGATCGTGGAATCAGTTCAATTAAAGTATAGCCAGTCGCTTACTACGAGCGAAGAACCGAAGCAGTTTATTCTTTGCCTGGTAGACAAATCATAGAGAACAACTTTCTACTCTATCAAAGGCCTCTCTTGTTTAGTAACTTGTTATTTTGTTTTTGAATATTAATAATTTGTATTTAAAATGATTTTAAATGGGCGACCCTTAAATTTGATTTGTTTGCTTTTCGCTTTCGTGCACTTCTTATCTAAATAAAGTTATGGAGAGAAAATATTTGTTTGTATTTTAAACTACCCTAATGTAGTTTAGTATTATAATTCTAAATAATCATTATAAAAGTTCAAAAAAGTCAACGAAGCTTATTGGATGCCATGCAGTATTAGCAATTAATTGACAATGCAAATGTAGTAGAGATTATTTAAAAAGTCCGAAACCCCAATAAAACGTGCAACAAAGAATGCTACAGAGTATTCTTTGTTTTTATACAACTCAAAAGCAAGAATAAATTAAAGGGAATATCCAGTTGACGGCCTTCAAAGAGAGTAAAATATTAAATCACATAAGTCCTAGTGTTCTATCTTTTACCAGGTACCCAAGCGTGTACCTGCGGAAGAGAGACATAATGTAATATGAAGGTCGTGGTGGGAATCCTCCCACCACGATGAGGGTGTATTTTATATCCTTTTATAAGCTGATTGATATCTGTGGTGAATGCTGGTGGGATATTGGGTCAGATCCGGTAAAAAATAAAAATGAAACCAGTATTATTGAAAAATTATGTTTTATTTCACATATAATTTATAATGAGCTAATTTATTAATAATTGTAATATTTTAAATTTGAAGAAGTAGTCCATACTTGCAGTGGAGTTTAGGTAATAAATTAAAACAACACTTCTGTCTTCCTCCACAAATATTGTATATTTTGAAAATTCTTAACGATTGTCCGTACATGTTTCGACTATATATACAGTCATCCTCAGGGGAACTATATCGAGTATAAATTGGGTTCTAATAGTTGTCTCAAATTAATGAGTACAACATTTAAGATAATCATAGCAAGTGAAATTTGTTTAGTAGAAGACTAACTTGAGGTAACTCAGAGTTGTGGATATGTAAATTAGCACATTTTAGTTTATTTTAAATTTGTTAATAAAAGTAAGAGAATTTAATTATTTTTAACAAGTATGGTATAAAATAAATTTTTAATAATTAATATATGAGCATTTTTCGCTATAACATGGTTTATGTGGAGAAACCAAAAAAGAAAGAAAAATTTTTTTGAATTATTTTATAAAAAAAAAACTATGAAATTTCATGTTTTGTTGAATAATAAAGAAAAAAGCTAAATATAGTAGGATAGGGGCTAAGCCCCTATGTGTTTAAATAAAACCACATTTCAGTATGACGAATTAGAAAAAAAAAATTTTAAGAGAAATAAAGTTTCGTGCTCTACCACGCTTGACTTAAAAAGCTATATTTTATATTTTTGTTTTTTATAGTTTTTATGTTCAGTGGCGGCTTTAGGGTTTGGTCTTTGGGGTGGGGGAGGGAAGCAAGCAAATCTTAAATTATGTACATTAAAAAAAGACATTAATTAATACTTTTTAAATATAAATGAGGCGTTCTTTACGAAAACGACCATAGTCCATTTTTTACTTTTTTGGGAAAGTCGAAAAAACTTTACATGGTCATATTTCGATAAGTTTATTTTTTAATATCACATATATTTTATTTCATACATAGCCAGTGTCTTTTTAAAAAAGTAAATTAAACATTTTGATAATTTCTTAAGGAAAGAAAGCAATTTTTTTAAAGGACGATGGTTGTTTTTACAGGAATTTTTGTGTAAAGAAATAAAGAGCATAAAAAAGGTGTAATAAATGTATATTTAAATAAAGTAAAAATGCTAATAACTACGAATAACAATGTTGTTTAATCTTCTGCGCCACTACTATTGTCTTCATTGTCAATTTCCACTTCAGGACCAGAACTGGTACTAGTGCTGGTCTGAGCAACATTAGATTGCAGGTTCAGATAATAGTGAACATTCTCGGGAATCCTCAGGAACTTAGCAAGACTTCTCAGAAAGGCTAGCTTTTGGGGTTTAATTTCAATCTCATTTTGATATAGAGGCTTTATTTTAGTTCGTTTGGAAGTTTTTTCCTATTTCGCACATGTAGGTATTGTGTCCCAACCACCTGTGTAAGATTGCTTGGTTTGGACATAGTCTACTTCAGCAGATATTTTAATCACTCTTACCGATTTAATTTTCATAGGTAGCTGTAAATTTGCCATAAAAAATGGCTTTAGACCTTCAGCTATATTAAAAAAATCTTCGCGCTCTACTTTAACTAAGTTAAAAAGAGAAGGCTTCTCTCTTGCAGATAATATTATTCTGTCCCAATCAGATTGTATTTCCGCAGTGTTTTTGTCTTTTTTTCACCTCAATTAAACTAAAATCTTGATCATTTGGCAGCCTTGAATGTCCTCGAATTGGAAAGTAATATGTAATAGTGTTGAATATTTTAAAAATCTAAACTAACGATAGTTTGACCGTATAGCGTGGCGTGCATATTAAGCCCCACCTAGAATTCCGATAAAAAACGCCATTGTCCGCGACAATGGATGTTTTTGCAGGAATCCAAACGGACTATGGCTGTTTTTGTAGAACTAGTTAAACTTTGGAGAGCTATAAATCCGGACTACGGTGGTTTTTGTAGAAATCATTTTTCGGATTAATTTGATTCGGATTCAATGTATAAATGTCACTGAAACCGCGAAATTCAAATTTTAGGACTATGGTCGTTTTTGTAAAGAACGCCTCAAATATAATAAAAAAAGAGAACATTACAAAAATATATTTCATATTTATATTTATAACATTTTCATGAAGAAAAAAACATACAACTACATACAAAAAAGTTAATCTGAATCTGAAAGTAAAGAAATGTCACTTTCAGAATCTGAACCAGAATCTGACACGTGAATAATTATCAGTGGCTTAACTTGAACATCCAGAATGTGTTCTTTTTGCCAATAATCCCTTATCATATTATTTGTATGGCAAACACAATCAGACCAATTTTCGGGGGTAATGGCTTGTAATGCCTCTTTCCAAACATCCAAAACGGCATTTTCATCTTTCCTGTCTTTTCCAATAATTTGTTTATTAAAAAATGTTTTGCTTTGGGCTCAAATTAATTCAATAGATGCAAATATCATCCTCCTCCCGATGTTTAATACTCAGCTATTAGGCCTGAAAAAATAAATGTCTCCTCGAAAAACTACTTTCACAGTCCCATATCGATTTCCTCCTAAAATACGAACCAGGAAACATAAACAGCGACATGTTTACAAAATAGAACTACTAACTAACGTGTCTTCCATACAATGATCCAAAAATACTCCAAAACTAATAACTTGACGCCCAGAATATCTTCAATAACGTGCTGCTGTCGTCCAAGTGAATAATTCGACTGGGCCGCGTTAAATTAACATAAATTTGTTAAAGAGGTTTAACGAATTCGTTTTTAATCAAGTCGTTTATCACGTGAGACGGTCGAAGACAGGCTGATATGTTATTTAAATATATTGGGTATTCAAAAAGGGTTCTCGTTCTTTTAAAACTGTCTTTGGGTATACAGGGCGAGTCGGGAGGAACGCACCAAATTTTACAAGTATGTAAAAAAACAAATTTGTACCTAATCCGATTTTTATTTGTTTCTCGCCATTCCAAGTTTTTGAAAATCTGATAAACATATTTTTTGGGTAAGTGGAGAAGCATAGTGTTTTTTAAAAAATATCATATATACATCCGCAATAATTTTTAGCGCCCTGTTTTGTATTAGCTGGAACTTATTAACTCTGTTCTGCTTATGTTGCACCACGAAGGTGCACCATAAGTGAGAATTAGCCTGATTAACACTTTGTAGGGGTTGACCTCAGTCCTATTACCAAGTCTACCCCGCTTGTGAAGTAGGAGGTAGATAGAGCGTAATTGATGTAATTCTATCATTACTCTATTAATTTAATTGCGCCTGCAGTTCAGTCATTGATCAAATATAAGTCCCAGGCATTTTACCTCCTGGCACCAGTTTATCTGGACTCCGTTGACACAAGGCCTTGTCTCAGGCCTACTAACATTGCTTTTCGAAAAATAAATGCTTTCGTCTTGGAGGGATTTAAACGAATCTTCCAAGCCAAAAGCTATTTCTCTAGCTTGATTATGTGGCGCTGTATCCGGCTGATGACAAGTCGCGGCTGTTTGGCAGTTGATAAAGATAAAAAGATAGATGAGAGTTGCAGCACGTGGCTACATCTCGTGGCAACCACACGTATCAACCCAACCAGGACAGCGAGAATCCATATAGGTTCAAACGCTGGCAAACTACGTTGGGTGTCGCTGGAAGCCAATGTATCGGTTCAGCCTACCGAAAGCTAAATATTGAAAAACACGAACTTACAATAAGTTAGTGTACATAATTGTCCCTTTTCCTTTCCGTCAGACCCAATCCTTGGACGCGTTTCGCCGTTTACGGCTCTTCAGCAAGGCTCCGATATCTCATTCTACTGTCAGTAAAATAGAAAAAAAAAGATAGAGATTTAGATCACGCGAATGAGAAAACCTTCTTTATTAATCGTTGGTGTTATATTTTCACCATAATTCTTGGGTGCCAGTATTAACCTTAGGATAACCTAAAATATACTGCGACATGGCAACTTATGCACCCTACGCCCTGGAGTATGTACTTTAGACAACAGTCCCTAAAAATGACCTATGTTGTGCTGCCTGAAAACACCCCTTAGCTTCTTAGCTACCTCAATTCAGGGTAGGTTCGCTATTTTGTTTCTAGATTGAGACGTTTAGCACTCCTATATAAGTAAGTTAAAGTCAAATCCTGAAGGCGCCACCTTAGTTTTATTTTACTTAAAAGCCTTTAAATGCTCTAGTGTTTAGCCTCAGAAAAAAACAAACTAGGAAAATAAACAATTATGTCACAATCCGTTTACAATAGCTTTTACAAGCTCCTATTTAAATACGAAAGGTCGACCTGCGGTATTAGAAGATACACAATTAAATATGTTGTTGTTGGTTCAAGAAGACCGCCATAAGGCGAGTAGTACTATTGCTTTGGAAAATCATATCTGCAAAACATCCGTTCTAAAGTAGCTAGACAAAAATAAATTCCATTCTTAAGTCCAATTGGTTCATGAACTCAATGAATATGATCCAGATAGAACAGTCCAATTTTGCGAGAGAATGATGAATTGTATTTTCGGATGAGGCATCGTTTTGTTTGAATGGAAGTGTAAACAAACAAAACTGTTGTTGTTGGGCTATAGAAAACCCTCAAGAAGTTAATGTTTGGTCAGACAATGTTTAAAATAGAATTTTGAGACCTTTTTTATTGACAGTAATTTGAGATGTGAAACATATTTAGAGATTTTAGAAAATGATCTAGTACCGTGCCTTGCCACATTATAACCTAATCCAGAAGATCCTAATGCACCGAAAAAACCTTTTGTGGCATCAGCAAGACGTAGCTCTGGCCCATTACACCCGCCGTGTGCGTGAATACCTTAATACAGTTTTTCCAGAACGATGGATTGGCCGACGAGGTCCAGTTGAATGGTCGGCCAGATCTCCAGGTTTAACCTCTTTAGATTTTTTTTTGTGAGGTTGTCTTAAGTCTTAGGTATATGTTAACCGACCAAACAATATTGAAGATTTAAAGAACAGAATAAGAGGCGAAATAAGATTGATGGAATCTTACGTCGTTTATAACGTTCTGCAAGAATTTGAAGATCATCTCGGGTACTGCCAGACTGTTGGTGGAGGTCACTTCCAACATTTGATAAAGTGACTTTTAGTTTCTTTTAAATTTTCTTTTTTTTTTGCTAATAAATAATGTGTTGTTGTTTTAAGTTAAATCGCAGTTTTCTCGCAAACGGCTGAATTTAAGTATATTATGACATATTTCATGAAATATGTTTAGAATGTTATGCAGAATCCAAAAAAATACTATAAAATAGAGGGGTATCCGTTTAAAAAAAAAGAATGTAAACCGTCATAACTCGTTTTTTGGACAACTTGTATACATAAAATAAGCTTCAAAAAATGGACAACAAAAATAAAAAATTGACGGGTCCGAGCGTCTATTCGAAAAAAAACACATGAATTTTATATGAATTTGTTTCAACCTTTACGTTCTCACTGTATAAATAATTAAATACATACGTCAGAGTGTTTGCTTTTTGTGTTAGGACCATTCACCTGTACGCAATATTTGTAAATACTATTACATATTTTATCATAATATGCCACCTTGAACTTTTGCCAGACACACAACGAACCACCGATGCATCACATTATACTTAGCATTATCAATCACCATATAATTCAAAATATTTTCTTGATCAGTTTACAAATTAACACAGTTCAAGGCTTACAAGAAAACACGAATAAAACGGTACAGACTGAACTGAAGTTACAAGCTGATAATATAAAAGTTCCCATTTGCTGACGATGGTGTTGAAACATTCAATGACGGTTAATGTGCTTGTCTGGCGCCATGGGTACTTCTGTTCTGGTCGTATCACTGATAAAGCCACTAAAGCCAGAACATTACTGATAGTCATATTGAGAGGGATGCAAAACAGATGCGTTTTTTACGGCTGCACATTTAAAAAGACTGCAAATACCTTTTCCAACATATTTTATGACTTTGTTTATAGTAAAGTTTACATTATATCGTTGACCTTTACTGCAAGAAATCAACTACCTGATTTAACCCCGTTTTGTAGGTCTCAACATCGATTAATTGGTGCAGGGTTGGCTTGAAAATATAGCTATCTATACAGGGTGTTTCCTAACCTCTCTAAAAAAATGAAGGAGGTGAATCTTTACCTTATTTTAAGACGAAAATGTGGTATAAAAGTTTTTCGCATGTCGCTTCGTTTTCGAAATACAGGGTGTTAAAAAAAATTAGTAAAGCAATAATAATCATTTTAATAATTGATTTAAAAACTTTTAATAATGAACTCACATGAACAAAAGTCAAATAAATTGCTGAAAATGTCCCCCATAAGCCAGTAAACACCCATGTACAGGACGTGCTAAATTGTCTCTTACGTGTTGGAAAATTTCGGGACTAACGCGAATCGTATTAAAACCATCAATAATACGCAGTCGAAGGTCTTCTTCAGTTTCAATAGGAATAGTATAAACGAGTTGTTTAAGGTTACCCCAGAAATAAAAATCCAATGGATTCAGATCCGGCGAACGGCGTGGCCATGGGTGAGGTCCTCCTCTACCTATCCAACGAGCAGGATATTGTTGATCTAAATAGTTTCTAACACGTACTGCAAAGTGAGGGGAAGCGCCGTCATGCATGAACCACTGAACATCTTCATCTAAACTAAGTATTCATAAACATATTATAAGAATTTTCCACCCTAATTACATGTTGTATACAGTTTCTCCAACTGTCTGCAGAAATGTCACTTACTATGTTTTTTTATGAATTCCACTACAGATGTAATTAATGTGGGGGAAGTATTATTTCTTCTAATATTTGATATTACTTGGTGCCATATAAGTTCGATATCGTTAAAACAATTTCAATAGTTTTCGGGAAAAGGATATTTAAAAGAATGATAAAGAAACGATTTTTTTTAAACTACCACCACTACCATATTATGTATATCAAAAACGGGGCAAGTCGGGATACATGTTTAAATGAACTTTTTCTCTTAGAATATCATATGGAATCACTCCCTTAAGTTACGTACCGTACTTCTGAAACACCCTGTATACCTGATGGAACGTAAAATTATTTTCTAGAAAATTTAGCCGACCAAAGCCTATTATTTTAACAAAAAATAAATATCTCTATTTAATATTTTTAAAATGTGAAACTAAAGCTTTGTAGGTATTTCTGACGACCGCATTACACCGAATTTTTGCGCCGTTACCTCGGAAGATATTATTATAAGGTCTTTGCAGTTTTCTTTACACTGATGCCGTGTGCCGCACTTGTGCCAATTAAAGTAAGTTTTTTAGGCTGGAGGGTTACAATAAGTGAAAAGTCAAAAATATACGTATCTATTTGATATTAGTAAACATTAAAATTGGACAACTAGATGCAAGTAGATTAAAATTTCTTTTTAATATTTAATTTACTAATTTGGCAATTGTGGATAAGTCAATTTTTTTTGTAATACTTTTTGAAATAAAATGTCAAATTTTAATTGAAAAAAACATCGGAAAGAACATCGCAAAAAATATCGATGTTAACGAATAATATCGATAAGAAAACATCGATATAAACATCTGGCCAGAAGACGCAAAAAAAGGGTCAATATTCCTGATGGATGGAAAGAACTAGTACGTTTAACTTCAAAAAAAGTTTAAAGTTGTAAACGTCAATCAGAACATGCTCATGGATTTTGCAACACATTTAAAACCTTTTTTTAAACCTACTTTTGTTAGCAAAGAAAAAGCTAAGTTTAGCATTTCAACATTCCGAATTTTGCAGTATCAAAAGGGATTTAAATATGTGGAATGCAGTATTGCAACATCCATCCCAGTCTTTACAAGGTTTTATATTGAAAAGGAAAATGTGGCATTGTGTGCTTTCCAAGTTCGCATATGATACAACCTTATCCTTTGCCGCTCAATAAAAAAAAGGCTGCTGATGTTAAACTTCTATCAACAAAATACGTACCGGCCGCCGATCTATGGTAATATCGAATGATCTTCGGAGAACCCAAAAATATTGAAGTTCCACAAGAAGTAGTTGTTACAGGTGATGATGCGTATGACTCTGATTCTTCATTTATGTCCCCTCTTTGTAAAGTGGTACTGCTTTTGTTCCGTTAATTAATAGAACCGTTTAAACCATTCTTTGCATTATTTCATTACTATGTTTGGGGCAAAAACCAGGTAAGTCCAAATTTTTAACAAAAAAAAGTAAAATTTTGAGTTGATGTTTTTATGTTATTTCATATTAAGCGTATTATTAATAAATAATATATAATAATAAATAAAATGGTTTCTTTTTCCTATTTTTAAACAAGATAATAAGTTTTTTTTAATTTCTTTAAACTTTCTATAATGTGACTCACCTGGTTTTTGCACCGAGGTCTTCAATTGGAACTAAAATTAATAAAAATCAATTTGATATTTACATATTATTAGGTATTTATTTATACATATTTAAAATAGTACAGCAATTATAGGGATGCAGGTAATTTGTACTTCGGCTCTTTCCGAAAAGATTTAAATCTGGATCATTTTATGGGATAATAAGGGGTTTTATGGCAGTCAAAAGATCAACGGTATCATGTAGACTTTACTATACATATAATTTCGTTTTTAGACAGTTTCAAACATTCTTTGTCAAAGATATTATTATTAATCTAGGGTGTTAATCCCATCTGGTTTTCCTAATTCCGGGATTTCGGGATTTATTCAAAAAAAAAGGAAATCTAAACGAGATTCAAAAATTAATCATTTCATTGATTAAGATAAAGTAAAAAAAAACCTACATCTTATGTTCAAGAAGGTTCATTATGTATAAATTTATTCTTTTTTGGCTCAAACCTATTTATTGCATAAAACATCTGTCGGATTTCACGCTTGTAAAATAGAGGGAAACTGTTCCCAGTTCATTTTTAACAAGGAAAATTTACAGGGTGCCCCGAAATTAGCCCGCAATAATTCTGGGATGTAATCTAGACCTTAAAATAAGAGAAAATGTTCATATACCCCTAAAAAAGTCTCGTTAGGGAGCTAGAGCTACTTAAAGGAGGCATCCTGAAGGTGTGTTTTTTCAAATATCTCCGAAACCCCTCAATATAAAAGTACGACAATTGGTGGGTCTTCTCTCATTTGGATGACGCTCTGGTTAGTCTATTTATTTGTTTAATTTATTTTCCAGAGGCGTTACATGCAGCTGGCACTGATTATTTATTGCCCCAATTTTTTCATTTTTTATGTGTACTTAAATAAACAAAAATTAATTTTGTATTTTTCATACATTTTTATTAGAAAATGTACTCTTGTTATGTCTTAATAGAATTAACCGTTCGCGAGTAAAATGGATTTGAAAAAAAATCTCATGGAAAATTACTAAATTCAAAACTTAAAAAAATATTTTATTTTTATTCAGTTATTATTAACTTAATACCTAAAAAAAAACTTTACACTAATTGCTCGTGCTTTTTTATTCCAATACTATTAAGTTGAATTAACACTGCTGCATATCAAATTAAATAAAATCTCAGCCAACCAGGTTGCTTTAAAAAACTAGTTATTTTAATACATTTTATCGTGGCATTAACTTAAGTGACATTCATATAAATAACATGGAAGTCGCTCAACATCAAAGGGGCCCAAACAAATTCAGCATTTTCTCACACACTGCAGCGTTACATAAGAAAAATGCATGTGCAATTCTAAATATAGAAATGAATCACAGCTTTTATATGTGTATAAGGTATTGCACGTATGTTGGATAGTTTAAATATTTAAGAGTTCTAACGAAATTAGTTATAGTCGAGTTGGGGTTTAAATTTTATTTTATACAGCGTGTGCGTGGATTTGCTTGCCAACTGGAAAACTTCTTTAATAACAATTTTTCGAAAAAAAGTTATTCTTTATAAAAAGTTTTACTTTTAAAATTATTAAGATTGGCATAAGAATTTCTTTTTAATGTTGTACAGGGTGTCTCAAAAAACGAAAAACTTTAATTCTAAATGTGAAAAAACTTTATACCAATATTTATTAACTGGCAAATTGGAAAGAGCGAAAAGCGCATTAAATCGTCAACTAATTTGTAGTATACAGGGCAATGATAAAGTTTTTTTTGAATAGTTACTTAACATTTTTGATAAACAATATGGATAAATACTATCGCAATATTTATTATTAAGGAATCATTTGCAGGTTAATTTAGTATACAGAGTGATTAAAATATTTAGATAATGTACAACCTTATTGAAAATGTATTAAACAATCATATAAACATATTTACACATAACAAGTTTTTCAATTACTAGTAATTACACAGTAAACACGAACAAATATACATAGAAGATTAAATTTCAATAAGCCCCCCCGTTGTTCCTCATACACCTAATAATTTTTTTTCTAAAACTTCTGACGGCATTCGATAGTTGATATCCCCGTAGCCCGGCACATTCCTGAATTATTCGTCTTTTGAGGTGTTCTCTGTCTCGGGGCCGCCTTTTATATACCCTTTCTTTGAGGACACCCCACAAAAAATAATCCAGTGGGGTGAGATCCGGGGACCTCGCTGGCCAATGACAAAAACGCAAATCTTGATCTGTACCTCTTCCTATCCACCTATTAGCAAAATTTTTGTTCAGCCAATGTCTAACTTGCAATGCAAAATGTCCGGGAGCCCCATCTAGCTGAAACAATAAGTTTCGTATACCGGCCAAAGGTATGTCATCCAGCATATCACTAAAATCATTTTCTAGAAAATTTAGAAACACCTCACCGTTTATATTATCATCAAAAAATATTGGTCCCAACAATCGGTCCCCGACTATACCACACCACACATTTACTTTTTTAGAATATTGGTTTCGGCACTGTATAACCCAATGAGGGTTATCCACTGACCAATAACCGGAGTTTTGAGAGCTTACAATATCGTTGGTCGTAAAAACAGCTTCATCTAAAAGAATTATTTTAAAAGGTAAACGTCGATCGTCCTCCATAACGCCTAATAACCACGCAGAAAAATCTAGTCTCAATTCCGAGTCCCCTGGTAATAATGTATGGGTAAATTTTTTAGAACCATTCTAATGAAGTAGATTTTTAAGTCCAAATCTCGAGACATTTGCCTTAAACTCGTTTTAGGGAATTCGTTGATGTAGAGTAAAACATTAAGTTCATCATTTTTATCGTATAAGCGAGGAAGATTATTTTGACCTTGGTTTTCTGATTCATCAGTGGTGGTCACGGCACAGAGTCCTGGTGCGCTCCTAACCCTCGTTTTGAGTGTCGTCAGTGATTTCGATGAATGGTGCAAAAGAAACTGATTTTGAACGTTCAGAAGACAGTGTTGGTTAATTTCAGATGCAGGACTAATTCACAAACTATAAGTGTGAACTCAGTAGTGAGAACTGCGGAAAGCTGCAAATTCTTGGGCTTGCATGTAGACCAATTCCTAACGTGGGAATCCCATGTGGACCATGTTGCAGTTAAAGAAAGAGTACTGTTGCACGTATATTATTCTTTGGTTGATAGTCATTTCAGCTATAACGTTATACTTTGGGGAAACTCGGTTGGCTCTAGGAGAATATTTTTAATCCAAAAGCTGTAGGCCTTTGTTTTTAAATAGGAAGATTATGACATTCCCGTGTATATATTTGTTTAAATGTATGTGAAGAAAAATGAAAGTAAATTTGTATCCAACTCCTTTTTCCATAAGTATCCAACCAGAAATGCAAGTAATTTATCTATAATAATACACAATCTAACAAAATTTCAAAAAGTCACCAGATTATGTTGGCCCTATTTTATTTCCAAAATAAATTAGACTTTTAAATGAAAGCAAATTTAGAAGGAGAATTAAGTAATTTCTGGTAGGCAAATGTTACTATTCAGTATCGGAATTTTTAAATGAATGAGAAATGTCTTATATTACAATGACGTGTACATCCAGTTCTGATGGCTGCTTATGCAAGTACGAATAGAGGATTTTGATTTTGATTTAATGAGCCCAAGCTATTAGGGTAATACTGAACAAAATATAAAATCATTAGGAGCATTATGATCATAGTTACAGCCATGGATCACTGATGACTTTAATCTGCCTATTCAGGTTGATTTATTAGAATTATTTTAAATATTATAATCTTCTTTTCATTTAGTATTAAAATCTAAGGTATGTATAAATGTATCGTCTAAAGGCGTTTTGGAAACCATAATGCATATTGTCAAAAAAAGTTCAATATTTAATGAAAAATGAATAAGCTATTTTCAACTAAGCTGACCTTTGAGAAAAACATGGGTACTCATACTATCTTAGAACTTATGAGGAAAGACGACAACACAGAAACAAAGACAACGAAAAATACAAGGAACTGCATAGGAGGGTCCTGAGGGCAATCAAGAACGACGGCTCCAGGAAAAAATGCCATGAAAT
The DNA here is from genome assembly GCA_963920685.1 of Polydrusus tereticollis. Taxonomy (NCBI): domain Eukaryota; kingdom Metazoa; phylum Arthropoda; class Insecta; order Coleoptera; family Curculionidae; genus Polydrusus; species Polydrusus tereticollis. Next base: position 48,316,777 of record OY987330.1, read on the forward strand.
CGAGATCCTACAAACAAAACATCAGAGTTTTAATCTCCATAAGAAGTTAAAGGAAGCAATGGGAAGATATTAAAAACGGGATGCAGAAGTAATCCTGGACTCGGCCAACATCATCACCGAAACTGACAAAAAACGTAGAAGATGGAAACAGTACATTGTGGAGCTTTTCGAAGATAAAAACGCCGAAAACATGACTGCAGTAGCTGGAGAAGAAGGGCCTCTCATCACACAGGAGGAAGTGGAATCAGCCATCAGACGATTGAAAAACAACAAAATTCCCGGGCCAGACCAGATACATGGAGATGTCCTCAAATTGCTGGACTGGATAGGTAGAACTGCTGACCATACCCTTCAATAAAGTTTGCATAAGCAGCCAAATACCAAAGGACTGGGTATTGTCAATATTCGTCCCGCTCCCCAAAAAGCCAAACGCAACTAAATGTGTCACGCTTTCCTTAATGTCATCCAAACTCGAAGAGAACATAAGTGACACTAAGTTTGGCTTCAGGAAGGGACTCGGCACTAGAGAGACACCTTTTGCCGTATAAGTCCTCATTCAACGGGTACGAGACGTCAGTGTGGACGTCTTCACATGCTTTATAGATTTGAAACATGCTTGCTATAAAATCCAGCATTGTAACTCATATTAGTCCCAGGTGAATCAGAAATCGACGACAGAGACAGAGATCAAAGCCATACCTTCAACAAAAGGCCATGGTTCGAGTCGAAATTGAAACATTAGAAGAGTTTAACGTAAGGAGGGCTGTATACTGTTGCCTCTCTTGTTCAATGTATTCTTGGAATATCTATTTAAAGAGGCACTGCAACATAAGAGGATCGACTCGTAATAAACGGAGAACTAATAAACAACTTTAAATATGCAGATGATACCGTTCCCATAGCCGATACTGCTGAGGGGCTGTTTCAGAGACTCATAGACCGTGTAATGACTGCATGTAATAGGTATGGTATGAAGATAAACTATAAGAAAACACAAACGTCAATCATTACTAAACACGCCATCGGTAATCCTCGGTTTACTGTTAACAATGTTGTTACAAGAGCCGAGACGGTTGCATGCCTGGGCTGCACTCTGAATGGAGACTGGGATCACTCTTAAAAAATAAGATGCCGAATTAAAGCAGCAAGAGGTACATTTAATAGGTTGCGAAATATTATTTTGCAGACTAGAATCAGGGTTTTAAGATGTTACGTTCTCTCAACTCTCCTGTATGTGGCGAAAGCGTGAACGCTTACCGATGCCTCATGAAAAGGCATACACGCATTTAAAATGTGGTGCTATCAATGGATGCTCAGGATCTCATGAGTGCATCACAGTCTTACAACGCATCGATGGAGAACTGGAATACCCTAGAAGTTTAAAAAAAAGAAAACCGGACTTATTATGCGAAACCAAAAATATCATCTGCTCTAAGTCATCATACAGGGGAAGATAGAGGGACAAAGGTCAGTAGAATGCAGCTGTATATCGTGGTTGCGGAATCTTCGAACATAGACAGGAATAAGCTTTATTCAGAGCGGCAGTGATGGACATGGACCAATGCGATAGCCAACACTCACAGATAGGCACTGCAAGAAGAAGACTTATGCTGGAAACGATATGTTTAAACCACAATTGTACTTTATCCATGACTATACTTTTTAACAGGAAATAGTGGATGGAACCGAAAAATATTACAATTACATTTTGATCTTTTAAAACACGACATGTAAAATCAACATATCTGCTTCCTGTTGTCGTAGGCGATGACAATTTTATTTGCAGTGACCTACTACGCCTTTTAAAGCAGTATCGAAATGAATCATTTAAGGACAGTTTTGGTTCATTTCTACAGCAGCGAGACGATCGAAATTAAACCAGTAGTAAATGAGTGATATTGTATGTAGGTACTTGTTTGAAATATGAGTCAGAATTGCAACTATTGCTGGTACATAGTCGCACGGAAAAGATTTTCGCAGAGCAAAACCCAGAATGTGTTAAGTAGCATTAGGCAAAGTTTTAACCCTAGGCTTTCAATCCCCAAGTTGATTCTAACCAAGGGCTACATAATTTAGGAAAATCTCAAGGTGTTCTTGGGTTATGTTCATTGCCGCAGAACAGGGACAGCCTTTTGGGCTGAAAGAGCATATTTAGATCTGGAAGGATATTACCAGGACAATACTTACATACATTAAAGTTTACTGTATCATTTTTTGTAGCCACTTTTTTGGGCCTTATACTAAAGTCCAAAGTTTCTGTAAGTGACTCGTCACTAGCTCCGGGAGATCTCCGGGTTGTATGACGTTAGTAGAATGAATTCCAGTAGGGTGTGCATTTCAAAAAATACTAATTAATGTTGAAATATCGTCGGAACGTCATATAATTTTTTATAAATTCAATTTATTTTATTAACCCTTAAAACCTGATTCTATAAGACGATGACCTTTCCACTAAGATTTCTTAGTCCTTGCGAACATCCATCCATAAATACCTGCCTTAAACTTTTAACACGACGTCTATGATGTTAATAGCGCCGTATTGAAGTCGGTAGGTGACCTCATAAGTCTCCCACTCTCGGAACTGTTCAATGAGTGTATGGGGGCGGGGATATTTCCCGATTGTTTTAAGTTATCTAAGGTGGTGCCTTTGCTCAAGTCCGGTGATGTGGATGTTCCTGATAGTTATCGCCCTATTTCAATCATCCCATACATTTCAAAGGTCTTTGAGATGATATTAAAGAGTAGACTCTGCAACTTCTTTGAGGTTAATAATTTGTTGAATAACAGTCAGTTTGGATTTCGCCGGGGATGCTCTACGATCATGGCGGTGACTGAGGTTGTGGGTGGCATAGTTGAGTGTCTTGAGAAGGGGAAACAGTCAGCTGTAACGCTTTGTGACCTAACCAAGGCATTTGATTGTGTCAGTCATTCTCTCTTGTTGCAGAAGTTGGAGCGTTACGGCGTCAGGGGTGTACCCTTGTCCCTTTTGGCTTCATATTTGGATGGTCGAGAGCAGTGTGTTGAGCTTTGTTCGGGACGTTCTCACTATCGACCAGTGAGGCATGGTGTCCCACAAGGGTCTGTTTTGGGACCGTTATTATTTATAATATACGTTAATGACTTCTTCAGCTTCATGCAGCCCCTCAGATGTTCACTTTATGCAGACGATTCCACCATTTGTGTATCTTGTTCCAAGGAATCCAGCTTGGAAGTGGAACTAAATCGGGCTATGTCAAGGGCTGATACATGGTTTTCTTCAAATTTCTTGAAGTGTAATCCGGATAAATCTCAAACCCTCGAATTTTCCGTTTCTGCTAACGCCAATGCTCGACCGGTCAGGATGCTCGGCATCATGCTGGATAGTTCTTTGACATGGGCTTGTCATGTTGACTTCTTGTGTGGAGGACTCTCCAGCGTGGTGTTTCTTCTGAGGCGGCTCCGGCGTTGTTTTTCTGGGAATATCCTTAGGAATGCCTACTTTGCATTGTTTCACTCTCGCCTTGTGTATGGAGTGACCTTGTGGGGATATTCTTCTAGTGCAGGGAGAGTATTTAAACTCCAAAAGCGGGCAGTTAGGGTTATTTGTGGTGCTGGTATAATTGACCACTGTAGACCACTTTTCAGGACAGCAGAGATTTTGACACTCCCTTCCATCTATATATTCTATCAGCTATTGGAAGTGCATAGAGGGAGGCATCAGTTTCGGACTCATGCGGAGAACCACAATTATCGCACTCGCTCTGCTAATCTCTTAATTGAACCAAATTTCAGACTATCTAAATCTAAAAAAAATTCAATACAGATTCACCTATACAATATCCTACCCTTAGACTTGAAGAATTTGGGAAATGATCGTTTTAAAAATAAGCTAAAGGAAATTTTAATTAAGAAGGCTTATTACTCCATTGAGGAGTTCGTTCAGGAAGCCCGTACCTTGACCATCTGACTCGAGACTCTATATTGCTCTTTTAATTTAATTTTTTTTGTTAGTAACATTGCTTTTTGTTTTGTTTCTTGTGTTATTTTCTTATTCTCTATTTTTTAACTGTACTTACTGTTGTTCTGAATTTTTAATTTTGTTTTATTTTGTAAGACTTGCTACAAACTATATTATATTAGTAACGTAGTCAGAATAAATAAATAAATAAATAATATTTAGATCTTGCCGTAGCTTCTCAACTGTGAAATTCAATTTTTCCCGAGACGTATTTTTCTGAAATATTTTCGCCGCCATACAATAATTTGAATTTTTTCCATTAGTAACTTTTTCGATATACCTGAAATTAATTTCTTTTAAAGTTCGTTAAAAAACTCTTAATGATATTTTAGGTAAGATGTGTCCCCAATTTTACCCATAATTTTTTTCATTAGAAATATTTCATTTAGGAAACGATTTTGTGATGAATGGCGTATTTTGTGGGATCATCCCGGATTATTTTTTGCCGTCCTTTTGTCTGGGCTCCTGGACTTTTCTTTTTCGTCATTTTCTCGATGAAGGCTTTTCAAAACCCTGAACATAGTGCGCGACGAAAGTTAAAGTGCCACATATTTCTGCAGCATCCAATGTGGTTAGTTCAGAATTTCGTTTCCGAATTCTATGGTATACGTTTTTACCTATTATTCGTTTTTTTAATGTTAATTGAACTATTTCCTTTGCAGGCGGACAACTAGTTGAAGGTTCGTTTATATCCATAGTTTACTCAATTAAAATCACTTAACAAGAGTAAATAAAGTTTAATAACTATATATTTACACACAGCAATATACAGGGTGTTACTTAATGATGTGGCGTAATTTCAAGGGAGTATTCCTGAACTAAATTCAAATAGAAAAGTTCATATAAACATGTGTCCTGAATAGTCTGGTTTTCAAGATACAGGGTGTCAAAGTTTAAAAAAAAATTGTTTTTTTATTAATATCTAAATGATCCTTTTACCGATTTTGTTGAAATCTGGCAGGGTTATTCATTGTAATAAGACGCTAAGTTGGCATTAACTAAAAGAAAACTATAAGTTCCAGTGGCGTCTCGGGGGACAGTGTCACGAATAATATTGACAAAAAAAATGTACGCTACTGAGTTTTTTGAAAAATTTAAATTTTTTTCAGATTGGGCATCTACAAATACAACTTTTTTGTCTCTTAATATCTTTTCGTATATTACTTCCTTTTCGAGGAAAAAAATAAAAACGACTTCATTGAATGTCCGAAAATTGTTAAAATAAAATCAAGTTAACTTTGATCGTTCAGTATATTTATTTCTAAGCCATTTTTTAAAATCTAACAAACGAAAAGTAATGACTATTTACAAGAAATGTTGGAAACGGCTACCTTCCGCTTCTATGCAGGCTTCTGCTCTCCTTCTCATCGAGCGACGAACTCTTTCGAAAATTCCATTAGTGTTACGAATGGTTTCACACCCGTCAATAATTATATTCCTTAGTTGTTCTTCTGTCTCGATTGGTGTAACATAAACTAATGCTTTTAGGTGCCCCACAAATAGAAATCTAGGCTGTTTAAGTCAGGCGATCTAGGTGGCCAGAATTGTGGTCCTCCACGACCTATCCAACGATTTTGGTAAGCTCCATTCAAATACTCACGAGCCAATATGCTAAAGTGGGCAGAAGCACCGTCATGCATGAACCAATGTTGTTGACGTAAATATAAAGGAACATTTTCAAGAAGCAGAGGCAAATCATTTTGTAGAAAATGACTGTAAGATTGTCCGTTAAGACGTCGTGGTAAAAAAAAGGTCCAATCAAATAATCATCTAAGATACCGATCCAAACGTTGACAGAAAATTGTTCCTGAACATTTGACTCTGTAATAGCATGAGGATTTTCTTGGGCCCAGTTATGATTATTATGGAAATTAATTATTACATTTCTGGAAAAATGGGCTTCGTCCGTAAACATAATGATGGAATCAAAGTGAGGATTTTCTGCAAGTCTTTGATGATACCATCTACAAAATTGCGTACGCGGTTCAAAATCTCTTGGCAGAAGTGCGTGAACTCTTTGTAAATACGTGATAAGGATACAACAGGGAATCTCTTAAAATTGTCCATGTCATTTTATAACAAATATTTAATTCCCTACCTATTTTTCGGGTACTAGTTGCAAGATTCTCTTCGACCGCATGTAGGACAGCCTCCTCAACTGCGGGAGTTCGAATTGTACGAGGTCTTCCTTCTGAGGTATTACGTTTAAAACTGCCAGTTTTAGTCAGACGACGATGAATGTTTATGAATATGTGTCTACATGGAAGGACACGGTCAGGATACCTTTCTTGATAGAGCCGCCGCGCCGGGCCTCCGCCGAATTACCATTGGCAAGACCATAAAGGAAATGCATTTGTGTCATCTCCAAATTAGAATAATTATTTGCCATTTTTTGAATAGCACAATTTTAACCTTTTGACCAGAGGAAAAATAATAACAAACTGTTACCGAAAGTCAAAACCATTATGTTCATAATAACAAAACAACATTTCCTAGCAACGATCAAAGTTAACTTGATTTTATTTTAACAATTTTCCGACATGCAATGAAGTCGTTTTTATTTTTTTCCTCGAAAAGGAAGTAATATACGAAAAGATATTAAGAGACAAAAAAGTTGTATTTGTAGATGCCCAATCTGAAAAAAATTTAAATTTTTCAAAAAACTCAGTAGTGTACATTTTTTTTTGTCAATATTATTCGTGACGCTGCCCCCCGAGACGCCACTGAAACTTATAATTTTATTTTAGGTAGTGCCAACTTAGCGTCTTATTACAATGAATAACCCTGCCAGATTTTAACAAAATCGGTAAAAGGATCATTTAGATATTAATAAAAAAACAATTTTTTTTTTAAACTTTGACACCCTGTATCTTGAAAACCAGACTCTTCAGGACACATGTTTATATGAACTTTTCTATTTGAATTTGGTTCAGGAATACTCCCTTAAAATTACGCCACATCATTAAGTAACACCCTGTATATGCGTGACCGACCCATATTCTACATAAACTAAAAAAAACTCGCAAAATAAATTAATAATGAAAACACAAATTAATCAAACAGTACAAAAACTCTGCTAGCACGCTTATTTTTAAATCTTTAAAGTTGTGAATTCAGTATCTATGTGTTGCCACGTTTATTTTCTCCGCGAACAGAATTCCAGTGTCGCCGCCCCTTAAGTTCACTGTAACTGTAGCGACAAAGTTCATTACTATGCATAAAAAACATTTACCTGTATAATATTTTTATTCTTCCGCTTGCAATTTGTTGACTTTGGGTATAGTTCTTAGTTTTACGATTTTGTATTAGTTGTTTTCCCAATAAGATCGTTTATTCCTGGCAAGAAGCAAATTATACGTGAAACAAAAAAAAAATTGTTTCTGCGGGCACTGATGCCAGTGCTGAAAGTTGCATTATTCCTCACTAGTGCTGAAAGTTTTTTCAATACTTACGTGTCGCATATAATACATTAATAATCACATACCTATATCGTTGCTATGCAATTAAGTTTGTGTAATAAGTCGATATAGACGTCAAAATAAATATACAAATATTTTTCGATGTGTACTTTTACTTTGATAACATAACACCAGAACTATAAAATTTTCCTCCCGCTCGTAGAAACAACGTTGTACCTAACACGTGCTAAAAGTGTCTTCGCACTCGACTGTAGTCTCTTGCGGAAAAATATCACTTTCAGCACTTGTTAGGTAAATAGCTATTCCAAAATAGGTACGTTAAAAAATATATTAAAATTGCTGTCTTTAGTTTTTTTTTTCAGTATATATGCCCAAGTTAGAAATGAAGCACTGATGCCCTTAATCGATGGCAAACTTTTGAGGGAGAAGCTGCTATTTTTAATAACACTTCACAAAAAATATTCAATATCAATTAATCCAGCAAACTCCCCAATTAATTCATGATTCCCAAACTAAGTAAAACGATCCCTTCAAAGAGTTTGTAGGATTTTTCACAAACACTTCCAAGATATCTATAAAACATTAATTACTGTAAAATTTTGTTTCAGGTGATAACTCCAAAGAAATTCAATGACGTCTACTTATACGACATGCCTCCCTCAAGATGCTCCCCAATTCCAGTTTCCGGACTAAGCCCCGGTATTAGCCCCCGCGACCAGGTCGCCGACTGCTACGACGTCCCCCCCAGAGCCATCCCAGTGGGAAACGAGAGTTTCCGAAATTGCCCGAGATGTTCCCCCGCACCGTCCTGCGTTTCCCCGATAAGTCGAGAATCGGGCGAAGCGTACGACATTCCTAGATCTCTCCTCAACAACCCCCAGTTGACCCCCTCCAGTTCAGCCAGCTCGTTAACGGCTGACTCTCATTCATTAAGTTCCTCAAACAGAAGCAGCTTGGCCAACATGCCAGACTACGATGTTCCTAGACCGTTAAATCGTGGACCGCAGTTGGTACTAGCAACGTCCCATCAAACGTATGATGTTCCTCCTTCACACCAGCAGCTCAAGGAGTTACCTTTGGAGCTAAATTCTGCCTTGGAGAACTTGGAGAGATTACAGACTGATACGATGAGTGCAATTTCAAAGTTACTTGGATTTGTTGGCCCCAGCTGGCGTACCAGAGAGAAATTGGAGAGTACCAGGATGGAAATGAAATTAGCTGTTACTAGGTTGAGGACGTCTCTCCACGACTTGGCTGAGTTTGGCGAAGGTTCTTTGGGTAACGCGGCCAAAGCATCCGATAAAAATTTAGTTGTTAAATTAGCCCCGTTGGTTTCTGCTTTAAGAAAATCTGATAGCTTGGTGCAGAATGCATCTGAGTTGCTGGACAGGCACAAATGGTCCATAGACATGCTTGCCAGATCGGAGAGCGAGGAAAAATCTCGCAAACCCGACGAGTTAGAGCAGTTGGTAGCTTGCTCTAGAGCTCTTACAGAAGACGTTCGGCAAATAGCCTCATTCATACAAGGTAATGGTACCTTGCTATTCAAAAAAGAACAACCGCCAGGCACTTCCAGTGAATGGCCGGAAGAGTACGATTACGTGAGTTTCGACACAAAAGACAATGTTTCAAAAAATCATGCTCAAATTCTAAACGATCTTCCAAAAGAACTGAAAAAAGGCTACGACAATTGCGTGAAACACGGAGATGACGTAGCTTTTGAACCCGAGTATAAGACACTGGCGCACGACGACAAGCAACTTTTAACGTTTTTTGCAGCCCAAGTCGTAACGCACCATACCAACTTAACACAATCCATCGACGCATTTCTTCAAACTGTTGAACACAATCAGCCTCCGAAAATATTCCTCGCCCATGGGAAATTTGTTGTTTTAAGTGCCCACAAGTTAGTACATATTGGTGACACTGTCCATAGAAACATTTCTTGTAAGGAGTTTAAGGATAGAGCTCTAAACTGCTCTAACGCCCTATCGGATGCCTTGGCTACCAGTGTCAATAAAACCAAGCTGGCTGCCTTACAATTTCCTTCTGTCAGTGCTGTTCAGGAAATGGTAGATTCTATAGTTGATATTTCACATCTAGCAAAAGACCTGAAGGTTTGTCTCGTACAGGCAGCATATCCATTATAATTCAAAACTTACAAATCCGCAGGAAAGATAGCTGAACACACATGAGTTTTGAAATACCGCTAGGGCTTGGTTTATAAGATAATAAGTTATTTTGGCTATCATAAGCTGTAGATATTTTTTCTGCCATACTGAACTGAGTTAGGTTAACTAGACCCTCTTTTTAAATTTTTACTGGTAGGTGATTCCTTTGTTGTTTTTCACATCTTAATAATATCTCTTTGGTAGATATACAAAATTGTTGTCACACAATATTATTTTTACGTCCATATATTTAATGTTGTGACATTGATGTGAAAAGCAAAATTTTAAATTTACCTTCATTTTTCTTTGGATATAATTTGTAATTTTTTTTATCGGTTAGTTTTAAATATCTGACCAAAACCTGCTGCGCATTTTGCCAATCTGGAGACTGAAAATTTTATATTAATTAAAAAATTATGACTTAAAAGTGTGTTGATTGTTTTACGCAAATGCATTAAGAGGCGTGTTTATACAGCGTCTGCCCAGTTTGTTTGGTTAACATATGGAATACTTTTTTGTTTTTAATTTTGCATGCATCTTTCATATAAAGTTTTGCTTGCCCTAAAAATAATATTGCTACCAAAAAAGTTAAGTTATATTATACGGGGTGCGGTAAAAATTTAATATACATCAAAATCATATCATATTTTCTAGAAAGAAATATTTTAGCAAACCTTTTGTTTAGACTGAAACTAATCTTGCTGTTGAAAATGTCAAGCTATGCTATGTGACTAAATAAAAAATGCATGCTCATGACAATAATATCTTTATTTTTTATAACATAGCATATTATTATATATTAGGCAGTTAAAAAAATAAACAAAATATATTGTTATGCTTCTGCAGAACTATCTCATTGTCTATGCATTTAATTAATTGTGCTCTGAATCTTTCTACTGATTGTTCGATATGGATTGGTGAAATCTGATTAAAAGCTCATCTAATTTTGTCTTTCAAGTCAACTACATTTGCTTTGATAAACGACCTCTTTTACTCGTTCCCAAAAGGAAAAATCCATTGTAGTGAGGTCGGGGGACCTTGGTGGCCATTGAGCAAAACTTTGATCGTACTCTCTGGCTATTAACGCACCATTCAGTTGAAAAAATAAATCCTGTCTGACTGCTAACGGCAGTTCCTTTAGTATATCTTTAGTTAAAAAATTGGAAAATATCTCCATTAATACTGTTTTCAGACAATATTGATCCCAAAATCTGATCTCTTGAAGTTCCACACCATACCATTTCTGAGGCTTGAGTGCTTCAATAACGTGAATTTTGTGAAGAAAAAATGGAGTTGCTTCATCCGAAAACAATTTTTTTTTCGAAAAATATATAATATCGTCTTCAAAAACTCCCATAATCCAATGACAAAATTAATTCGATTTTTTTTCCCTATCCTCAAGAAACAAGGTATGGATGAATTTTGGCTGGTAAGGTTTATACTTGTATTTTTTTAAAACGCTTCTTACAAATTTGGTTATAACATTTAGTTCTCTTGAACATGTTGCAGTCATCCTCTTTATTATCATTATTGAAATTTGGGGCTTGTGGCTTGAAGTAAGAGAGTGAACAAGAGAATTTAAACTGCTTCATGACTTTCGCTACTGTGAAGTAACTAATATTCTCCCGCCTGGGATGATTCCGTATGACGAGCACCCCCCCCCCCCCCCTCCGCGCTACTGCCTAAACAGAAAAAAAACATTAAATAAATATCTAATATCTTATGATTTTGAAATTACTCCTTTAAAAAATCTACAATTTGTGATATTATAATAACTTCTTTATATTAAGGATGCATTTTTTCGCTAAATTTAAAAATAAAAAAGTATTCCATTTCACATGTTCACGAAATCTGGGCCGACAATGTATACAAAGTTTATAATTTTAGGTATACCTAAGAAGCTTTATGTTCATCATATTTTGTAAATAATATTCCCATATTAAGTGGACCATATTCTATTTCAATATTTTATTTATTTTATGATTTTTCTTTATTTGTGTTATTATTTTATAGCTAGTTATAAAGTAAAAAATAAAATTATATATGGTTAAAATTAATTTTATTTGTTTTTATTTTGTTTCTATCCTTTTAACTATTTTCTTTTGAATTTCTCTTTTTAGGAACAACTATATTTATGATTTCTTTCTAGTTGCATGACAATAATTTTTGACAATAATTGCATTTGTTATTAAGTTTATTATATTCGGTTGTACTTTGAATGGAAAATTAAATATGGCACCAATTACAGTTAAAAAATAAAAATTTTGTACTAGTTGTATAAAACACAAGAAATAGAACATTTCTAATGATATAAGCAACCATCTTTTCGAAATTTTCTTGAAAAATAGGCACAATCATTGATACTTCTTAATAATAATTAGCAATTTTTAGCGCTGTACAGGGTTATTTTTTATATTTGGGTACCCACCACAGGGGTTAATTTAAGTGACAAAAAAAATCTTTAATATCAAAGTTGCCTAATTTTTACCGTGCTATTTTTTGGACGTGTCAAAAAAAACATAGGCGCATCTCCAAGTTTACAAACAATTGCAAATTTTTTTTTTAAATGGGACACCTTAGGTATCCTTCCTCAGGACGAAAGATCTCTTTCCCCTCATTTCAAAACCTTACAACATGTCAACATTTAATTCAGCCGTTTTTGAAATAAATTCAAGTGATGATAATCGAGTTGTCGAGGCGTTCTGCATACTTCAACGTAACATATTTGTCGCTTTAGGTTAAGTTGACACATTCATTAACTTTCCAAAGATTAACAACGGTCAGAGAGACCGAAAACTGTCAAAACCACTTTTAAGTCGAGGTGAAATTTTTAAAGGCACCTAATTTATTTGAGTAAATAAAATACGAACTTTTGTTTCAAATTATTTATCAATATCATAAGGTGATGTGTTATATAATAATATTATATCAAAATAACATATATTGGGAAACTAAAAACATTTCTCAAAGATATGTATTAAAAATAAAAAAATTGAAAATGCGTAGGTACTCTTTTATGACTATGTCCTAAGAGTACGCGACCGATATGTTTAAGAGTACGCATTAAAAACTATAAATGTAACTTGATAGTTAAAGGAAGTGAACGAAAGAGTTTCGGATTTTTTAGACATTTGCTTCGTATTTATTGATGTTTGGCCTTTGGTGAAGACATTATCATTTTTGGCGTTACGTTCGAACAGGAAGGGCCCGGATCGTAGTGTGAACACGAAGGGTCAGGGTCGTAGTATGTCGGGTTTTTATCCAGAACTGGAGTTCTGGATAAATTTCCAACTCTTATAATGACATTCTGCCCATTCTGGCTAAGGTCAGGGCTTTGAGTAGGTGCTCTATCTTCATTTCTTTCTTGTGAGTTTTGTTTGTATTTTGTTTTCAAGGTGGCCAGAGGTACTAAATCCCCTTTATCATCACAATCACTTTGCTCAAATTCTGGTTTGACATTTTAAACAGGTTCAGCTTCAGTAACAGGTTTGTCAGTTACCTCAGCAGAGGCGAAATCAGCTTCTGTGTAAACATCGGGATTGTAAGGGTATATCCCCCCTGTACATGCAAATGATTTCTCAGAAATATGATGAGTGGCAGCTTTCGCAGGTGCTGCGTGAACTAGTGCAGATATTTCTTTAACGGTGATCGGTCTCGGTTGGTTGCTTACCATTCATTTATCACATTCAGTAGAGAAAGCGATTTTAAGCGGAGGAGAAAGCTTCTGTCCAGGGGCCAGGGGTTGCATCTTGTGACTAGAGGCGGGGATAAAATTAAAAAAATAATGAAGTTTTCTCTTCCATAAAGAATTGCTTCCAGAGAGCAGTGGGAAATGCGATTATCTAGATCAGTTTGTGTTGGTTTTATATCTTACTCACAAAAATGCCGAAGCTAAGTTATAAATAATTCCGTATTCATGTATCCAGAATCAGAGATCAGTTTAAGAGTGCCTGGAGGTGCTCCATAGAAAGGATCCCCCTTCATACGTTTCCTGGCAAATATTAGACCTAGGGGTATCCAAAGACCCCAGCGCTCATGCATTCCATAGCAGTAGTTAGCCCTCGTTTGGCGGAAACAATCACACGGTCCTCTTTTCCTTAGAAGCATAAATTTTAAGCAACTTCTTAGGAACAGTAGATAGCCCGGTCTCGTCCATATTGAGTATTTGGTGTCCCGAAGCATTCTTTTTTTTAAATCGCTTTTAAATTATAAAAAAATCTTTGACATTGCACTTTGTTAAAACCAATTGCACGAGCTAAACTACATTTCTCCGGACTTCGCATTGAAAGTGCATTTCTATCTGCAAAATTCAAAAAAATTAAGATTTATCTTGGGTTGAGTCTGTAAAAAATTACCTTGCGTAATCATTTCATTGAGGTTTAGCGATGACCTTTTACTCTCTCCATTTGCTATTCGTTCAGCTACTTGATTTAAGATTTCTTGTGTAAACTTTAACTCCCTCTTTCTCTTCCTTTTATATTTTAATATGTTCACAAATTTATCGGGACAACTCTTAAGAAAAAACGAAAACACTTATATAGAAAATATAAAAGCCAAGAGTACGCATGGTGAGGTAAGAGTACGCGTGCGTACTCTTTGAGTGCGTACCATTATGTGCCTAGGAACAAATATAAAAAAACTGGCTTCAAAAACCTAGCCAACAAACTTAACACAAATCTAAAATATTGGCAAAAATTGATATTTGAGAGTCTACACCTTACTCTAAAGTGCATAAATATTATAAAAAAACAACCAATGAATTGAATTTCTTACAGAAATTCTAACAAAATCAACACTGTCTTGCTCTAACCTCCACACATTCTTCTACTGGTTTGTAAGTAAACAGCTGATGTCAAATTTTTCAATTGCGGTGTTGAAAAGTAGAAAATATCACTAATGCGTACTCTTAGGGAACGCGTACTCTTAGGCGATCCTACCTTATGTTTTTTTAAAGACCAATAACTTATTAAGCGTTCAGGACCAATAACTCATACAATTTTCAATGTAATAGACTTTATTTTGTTTTGCACAAGAAAAAATAAATTCGTATTTTATGACAAAATAAAACCCGAAATTTTAAAACAAAAAATGATTACTTACTTTAAGTTTAAATCACAAAAATCTTAATTAATCTTGTAAACACTACGAAAAATATAACAGGGCCCTAAAAAACTGAATAATGATTAATGATGATTAATTATTCACCTGAAGACGACTGGAGATACTCACCAGTTGAAACGTTGTGATATTAATAAATAATGACAACAAAAGTCCAAAACACATCTATCATTCAAGTTTCTATAAGTCTAGTTTTTATAGCTTTAGGAATATTACCTTGAATAGCACGCTATCTTATATAAAGAAATATTCTCCTTGGGATTTTGTTTTGGTTATTCTGCTGACATTTATATAAAACAAAAGAGTTTAGACCAGCAATATTCATGGCGGTGTAGAAAACTACCATTAGCCATCTGCGGGTACCTCTGGCATAGTTGTAAGCTTCGCAAGTTTTATCTACGACATCTATTCCTTCTTTCATCTCGTTATAAGTTGCTATCATTTCAGGTTTACCTGTTGGTCCATCCAAGGCATCATCGTAGGGCATAATAGATAACAGTAGGACATTTTATCCTTCCTTTGGGATATAAAAAATAAGTGTGCATTTTTCTTGAAAGGCAAACCTGGACGATTTTTAAGGACGTGTCATCTTAAATTTGTTAGGAATTTCCCGTTAATTTTTCTGAATTGTTCCAAAAGTGGTTATTTTGTAATCTGTCAACAACTTATCGGCAACGACCTTACTGATGAATAAATTATCTATTGTAACATTTCTTTTCGATCTCCCGATTGGCTGACAGATTCTCGAAACAAGCGAAATATTTGAATTGTAGGGTCCTGATGGCTGAGTTCCAGTATAAATTTCAATTTTTGCTGTGTAAAATAGTTTCGCGTCAACCAGAGAATACATTTGCTATGCCATAACTATTAGGTTTACTACTTATATAAATCCGAAAAGGACATCGACCTCTGAATGCAAGTAACATTTCATCCACAGTTGTATAAGCCAAAAGAGAGAAATAGGTACTTTGGTAACATAGAATTAAAATTTTTGAAAAACTCTCTAATTGGGGACAATTTCTCAGATATTTTGCATTCTTTACGGGTTTGTTTATCATCGAATCTGATGACTTAATAAAAAGCGAAACCTTGTTTAAGACATAGTTAGGCGAAACATTTCTAATGTTCGTTTTGATAAGGTCAGAAGCATGGAGTCGATTAGCTTTGTTAATTTCAGCAATATACAGAAGTCCGAGAAACGCCTTAGTTTCCACTGGATCACTAAGTCTGGTAGTTCTGTCGATGGATCCTGGATTTGACATTGCAATAAAAATATTGTTTTTTTCAACTATATTTTCCACCATATTGTCAGTAATGAAATAAATTCAAAATTCCGATGGCTTAGATAGTTGGCGCGCTTCTCCTTTTTGGTCCAGGCAATTTGACAATGATATTATAATTCTTGCTCTTTCTCGTAGCTCATATTGTCTACAAAAATTAATAATCAACTATATTTTATTGCAAAAAAAAATGAATGTTTTAACGCAAAAGATACGTCTTTGTCTTTTATAGCAATAAACTTACCGGTGGAAAGCGCAGACTCCTGGATAGAAAACTTATACAAAGTATAACACTGATCTCCGAGACCGAAATGCGCAATATTCAGAAAATGATATTATGCCATCATTCAACGATACTTTCACACTGAATTCGTAGACTGAACATATGAAGCTATTGAATATAACAAGCGTTTACGACGATGCGTTCGGGAAATACCGACCAAAGATGCCAGAATCAGTCTGAGAGACCGGGCGTTAACAACGGAAGGTTAAGGAATGGCCGGCTAATAGCCCTCACCTAAGTCTGTTAGACATTTTCATAAATTTCAATTTAAAGTAAAGCGACAAATATGTCACGTTAAAGTATGCGGAACGCCTCGATAACTCGATTAACATCAATTCAATTTATCAAAATTGTAAATTCAAATATTTCAAAAACGGCTAAACTAAATGTTGACATGTTATATATTTTTGAAATCAGGGTAAAAAGATCTTTCTTCCTGGTGAAAAATTTAGGGGGTTGCAATTGTTTTTCAACTGTGAGATGCCCGTATGATTTTTTTTGACAAGTTTAAAAGATGACACGGGAGAAGTTATTCAACTTTTGTACTAAAAATTCTTTTTTGTTACTTATAATAACCCTTGTAGGTGAGAGCGCAAATACAAAATATAACCCTGCACATAAAAATAGCGCAAAAAGATTCAAACCTCTATAGAGGGTGCTATAAAATTTACTACAAAGATTTAAACAGCATATTTTTGAGGTAAAAATAAAACATTTTTTTCGTATAAATATGTATCCTAAAATCCCTTTAAGCTACATGCTCCCCTTTTGTTCACCAGCGATTTTCTCGAAAGGGTTTAGTTGTATCAAGAAAATGCAAAAGACCAAAATTTTAGATTTTTTTATGTCTATTGTGTTGTTTAATTTGAAGATTTATCGGCGGTAACATATAATATGCAAATTTTCAGGAAATTTGATGAATAACTGTAGTCACAGTTCAAAATAATCAATATTTTCGTGCAACTTATGATGGCTATAGCTTGGAGGGGGTGCATTTTAGGGCACATATTGATAGAAAAAAAAATGTTTCATTTTGACCTCAAAAATACGCCCTTAAGATCTTTGTAGTGAATTTTGAAACACCCTGGATATTCTGCAATACAGTTGGAAAAACAAAGTAGTCACATAACAATCTTCAATTAATGTCAATATTAGGTGCGTATATATCCCATGGCGGGGGGTGGGGGTAAATATATTTCATATTTGTATTTGATGGGCCAGCCAGAAATTCTAATGGAACTTTTACATTTTAATACAAATCTACATTTTCGATTCAGTAACATACTGTGGCCATAGGCATAACTATAGGGGGGGGGCAGGGTGCCCCTCTCCCCAGGAAAAAGTCAATTGAACGGCTGGATATACAATAATTTTCAAGACTTATTCATTAATGCATATACCCGTTAGTATTAGTATGGCGCAGCCAGGATTTCGGTTTGTGATGTGTTCCTTTGCTTACATGGACAACACGCCCATATAGGTGTTTTAAATCTAAAAAGAAATAAGTTCTAACACTAGTGGCGGATTAAATCATTCATAGGCCCTTGGCACAATTGATTTTCCCTGGAGAAGTGGCGAAGGCCCGCCGGAGACTGACATTTTGGAGTCGCGCCCAAATTTTGCCAAAAATTCACCAAAACTCGTTTAATTCAAGTTAACAAAATGAATAGTAGTAGCACCTAATAAAAAGAATACACATATTTTCTTTGCATTTTCAGTTTGCTTTTCTTGCAGGAAGTTATACATACTTCTGCGCCCCCAGCGTAAATCCCCCCCCCCCCCCCCCCCTTTCTGTCTGTATACGCGCCTGGTCAATATTCATAAATCGGTCTCTCTCATTTAAGATCGCCATTTGTTGAATTAAAACTACATAAAGCCAAAGAGACTTAGTCTAAGTCTTTAAATTTAAATTATAAAGTCTACATTTTCTTTTCATTTTTAATTATGTCGTACAAAGCAGTGCCCCTAGCTTCAAACGCCAGGTTCGTCACATTCCGTAGTTCTTAAAAAAAAACGAGATGGAGTTAAATGCTTACTCAACTTTACCTCTAGAAAGGACGTGTTAGTTCGCTTCTTGCATTTGATGAGAGCACGTGTCACCAGCATCCTAAGTTTAACAATAAACAATAAGTAAAGCGTTTTATTGAACTTTAGGTACGCCACGTTATTTAAGCAGTTTTTTATTACTAACTTCATAGAAACAATTAAAGTGGGTGTAAATATGATTTAGAATTGATGTTGTACAATATTCAGGTTCGTCCAGTTAGCTGCGTTACAAAATTTCGGGACGCAGCTGATCAGCGTGTGACGAACCTGAAAATCGGGAACAACATGATATTGCAATATTTAGGTATGTAATTCACACAAGCAGAAATACCTAAACTCTGTCGAGATAGGCTGAAGCTCAAGCAAACCCTACAAAAAAGGAGGATTATTTAAAGAACAGATAGGATTAGCAAGTGCGTCACACTATGTCAAGTTCGTCACATTTGAAATATTTACCGTTTTTCGTTATGAAATTACTAAGAATGAATTTCTGCCTACCTAAAATTTTAATAATGTTTCATCCTGAAAATAAATTTTATCATCCATCAAACTGTACCCATAACTACATTGTCGTGACGAACCTGATAACCACATTTAAACCCCTACAAATGCAAGAAAAAAATTAAATATTTGAACTGCCTTTTTTATAATATGCAAAATACCTATTTTGGGAATTACACTATTCGATTATAGTGTGGGAATATCACTAAAAAAAATCGTAAATCGTTAATTTCTATTTGGTGACTTTAAATGAGATGGGCCCAAATCCATGAATATATTTAACTTTTAATATCTGAGTTAGAACTGTCAATAGAGATGTGTGCTTACTTTCACCTATCTAAACAATTTTCAAAAGAAAATTTTCTTATGTTAGTGGAAATGTATTTCTATTGGGATCCTCATGAAACATACTAGTACCTACTATCGGTACCCAGAATTAGATATGCAATGTATTCAGATTTTACAAAAAGGTGTCACATACTGTATTTAATACCTAGTTCAGTGTTCGTTTATGTAAGCTGTTTCCATTTAATAAGCATTGAGAAAATAATCTTTTAAACAGTTTTGGGACACAATTTTCGGTGAAAATTCACACAAGTACTGCGTACCGATAGTATTACTAAAACGAGTAGCGTCCTACTACTAAACCAAATATATTCTAAATGAGGTCGTTCAATAACACAAAACGCACAAAAGCCCGCACTAAATATGAAATTTAGCATGAAACGTAACATAGTCTAGTTAGTTTATCGATTAAACAGGACTATAATAGAGGAAAGGTTAAAATTAGGAGTAATTATTATAGAGTCAGTGACTTAAAAACAGTGCGATTAAAACAATAAGTTGGAATTTAAAAAAAAATTCTAGTTTGCTAAGAAAAATAATTTTTTTCCACTACTAAGACTAGAAACACTCATTATCGCCCATTAACTAGCCTAAGAAATTGATTTTCTTTAGCTCTTGATTCATTATATTGACCTAGGTCTATAGTGAAAACAACATAATTACGTTTGTCAAGGCCAATGGCATATGTATAGGTTAGGCCTATGAAAGTCATAGTGGTATTAGTGGTGTATGACAAAAAAAAAATAGTTTTGAGATATTAAAGCCCAAAGTTAAGCAAGCATAAAAAAATGTCGAAAAACAAATAGCGAAGAATGGCTTTAGGAGATTATTCTTTGTAGAAACTAAACTTAGATTTTGTAATATTTTTTTTGTTTCTTTTGAATAATAATTGACATTAATTTTTCAAAATTTGTGACTTATATGACCTATATGACTTTCATTGTTTCTGGGGCGTTGTTATATTCACCATCAATATTCAATAGGAAATAATCTTGGTAGACTGGTGGTATAAACTGAAATAATTGTCAATGTTTTTTCTTGTTGGCAGTTACTGACAGGTCAGATTCATAAAGCAGTTCAATATTCTTAAAATCCATAAATCTTCTCATTCTATTCTTTAAAGTCAAACCCATTACCTTCAACGAAATCTTCTCCTTGAGAGCTTCTTGATAAAATATTTAGAGTCAGATTCAGTAGATGCTGATGGCTAATATTCACTCAAAGTTTCTTTATTCAGGGTGTTTCATAGTTGAATGCTGATATTGAAGGGGGATGTGTAAGACTTTAAGACAAATAGTTTATATACTCATAGGTATTTAGGTATGTAACCGCTTTATTTTTGAGATACAGTTGTGTTACAATTTTCAAGCGGAGCAAAAATATGTACGCCACTGCCGTTTTCCTTGTTGATAATACAGTTTTATAGGCAGTTCAATGTCTAATGCAAAGTACATTTTGGAATTTTTTGATTTCGGCTTCGTTTAGGAGGTAAATGCAATTTTATCAAACTTTGATAATATGGGCATAGTGATATTATGCAAATAAATGTCATTAATTTTTTTAATTGAAATCCGTTGAAAACGTGAAGAAAAGTCTTGTGACAATCTTTGCTACGTTATAAAGCGCAATTTTGAAAATTATATTTGTTTTGAAGAAAAATAGTGGCGTATAATTTATTTTGTTACAAATTCATACACGTGTAAGCGCGGATGCCACTGGTAGACGTAGAGCAAATTTTATTAATAAAAAAAAGTGTTCTTATGTGTTGTTAGTACCCAATAAAATTCAAAATAATATCTAAAGCGATCTTAAAAATATTAAGGAAAACCCGTAAAACCCGTAAAACCCGTAAATTATTTATCTCCATTTTTATTCTATCTTTTAGGTGCTCGTTGTTGTTTTTTTTTCAACACCCTATATATCTAAATGAAAGCGGCTGCGGACCTACCTTGATATGAACTTTTTGTCGTACTTGGTTTATTTTGTTGTTTAGAAACTAAATAATTAATAAAAAAGTAGCGTTTAACGCTGTCGTTTAACATTCGATACTAAATGTTTACAGGTATAATGGTCTTAGTTAGACTTGGCCCACTATGACTTTCATCGGTATATGTGGCTACGTTTTACATCCATGTTAGTGGCTACATCTAATAATGTTGTATTAAAGATAAAAACTGCATTGTCTAGAGGTAGATTACTACCTAAATAATACGATATAGGGTCAAAAGACGCAATACAAAAAAAATTCACTTATAAATCTATGCTTAGACCACTCTGGCTTTCATCGGTATATTATGTGGTTACGTTTTACATCCATGTCAGTGGTTACATCTGATAATGTTGCACTAAAGATAAAAGTTGCAATGTCCAGAGGTAGATTACTACCTAAATAATACGATATACTATCAAAAAACGCAGTACAGAAAAAGTTGACTTATAAATCTATGCTTAGACCGACCACTCTGGCATTCACCGGTATATGCGGTTACGTTATACATCCATGTTAGTGGCGATATCTGATAATGTTGTACTAAAGATAAAAATTGCAATGTCCAGAGGTAGATTACTACCTAAACGATACAATATACTGTCAAAAAACGCAGTACAGAAAAAGTTGACTTATAAATCTATGCTTAGACCACTCTGGCATTCACCGGTATATGCGGTTACGTTATACATCCATGTTAGTGGCGATATCTAATAATGTTGTACTAAAGATAAAAATTGCAATGTCCAGAGGTAGATTACTACCTAAACGATACGATATACTGTCAAAAAACGCAGTACAGAAAAAATTGACTTATAAATCTATGCTTAGACCACTTTGGCTTTCATCGGTATATGTGGCTACGTTTTACATCCATGTTAGTGGCTACATCTGATAGTGTTGTACTAAAGATACAAACTGCATTGTCTAGAGGTAGATTACTACCTAAATAATACGATATAGTGTCAAAAGACGCAATACAAAAAAAATTCACTTATAAATCTATGCTTAGAACACTCTGTCTTTCATCGGTAGGTATATGTGGTTACGTTTTACATCAATGTTAGTGGTTACATCTGATAATGTTGTACTAAAGATAAAAGTTGCGATGTCCAGAGGTAGATTACTACCTAAATAATACGATATAGTGTCAAAAAACGCAGTACTGGAAAAATTAACCTATATAAGTCTATGTTTAGACCACTCTGACTTTCATAGGCTCAACTGGAAAATGATATAAAATATTATTTTTAAATGGCTTCAGTGGCGTAGCCTGAGTTTGTTAATGTGGTGGGATATCAATGACGATCCATGGTAACAGAAATACAGTAGTCTCTCGGTTATGTGAATTAATACAAAACAGGTGTGTCCATAAAATCAAATTGTTCATATAATCGAAAGTATATTAAATATATATACTAATTAGGAAAATATTTCCTAGCCATCTGATGTAAAAACCTTATACTATAAGGTCGTATTTGGCTAACACTGTTAGCGCTACAATACTAAATTGATTGCTTAAAACTACCAAGAAAGGAAGACCTTTCTGTTGGTAGGATGCTGCTACCTATGGACCGGTTTCGAACTTATTGGTTCTCGTCAGCATAGGGTAAGCGCAGACATACCTAACAACAGAAAGGCCTCAAGTCTTTATAACCAGTTTTATCGTCCTGCTTAGGCAGTGAACGACAAGTGGCGCCGTCTCTTAGAAGTTTTAAGCAATCAGGAGAGAGGACTATACCTTTAGGTATATTAAAAACTAAAAAATCTTTAAAAATCCTTACTTGTCAGATGGAGTAGAATAAATATATATACTAATTAGGAAAATATTTCCTAGCCATCTGATGTAAAAACCTTATACTATAAGGTCGTATTTGGCTAACACTGTTAGCGCTACAATACTAAATTGATTGCTTAAAACTACCAAGAAAGGAAGACCTTTCTGTTGGTAGGATGCTGCTACCTATGGACCGGTTTCGAACTTATTGGTTCTCGTCAGCATAGGGTAAGCGCAGACATACCTAACAACAGAAAGGAAGTCCTTTCTTGGTAGTTTTAAGCAATCAATTTAGTATTGTAGCGCTAACAGTGTTAGCCAAATACGACCTTATAGTATAAGGTTTTTACATCAGATGGCTAGGAAATATTTTCCTAATTAGTATATATATTTATTCTACTCCATCTGACAAGTAAGGATTTTTAAAGATTTTTTAGTTTTTAATATACCTAAAGGTATAGTCCTCTCTCCTGATTGCTTAAAACTTCTAAGAGACGGCGCCACTTGTCGTTCACTGCCTAAGCAGGACGATAAAACTGGTTATAAAGACTTGAGGCCTTTCTGTTGTTAGGTATGTCTGCGCTTACCCTATGCTGACGAGAACCAATAAGTTCGAAACCGGTCCATAGGTAGCAGCATCCTACCAACAGAAAGGTCTTCCTTTCTTGGTAGTTTTAAGCAATCAATTTAGTATTGTAGCGCTAACAGTGTTAGCCAAATACGACCTTATAGTATAAGGTTTTTACATCAGATGGCTAGGAAATATTTTCCTAATTAGTATATATATTTATTCTACTCCATCTGACAAGTAAGGATTTTTAAAGATTTTTTAGTTTTTAATATACCTAAAGGTATAGTCCTCTCTCCTGATTGCTTAAAACTTCTAAGAGACGGCGCCACTTGTCGTTCACTGCCTAAGCAGGACGATAAAACTGGTTATAAAGACTTGAGGCCTTTCTGTTGTTAGGTATGTCTGCGCTTACCCTATGCTGACGAGAACCAATAAGTTCGAAACCGGTCCATAGGTAGCAGCATCCTACCAACAGAAAGGTCTTCCTTTCTTGGTAGTTTTAAGCAATCAATTTAGTATTGTAGCGCTAACAGTGTTAGCCAAATACGACCTTATAGTATAAGGTTTTTACATCAGATGGCTAGGAAATATTTTCCTAATTAGTATATATATTTATTCTACTCCATCTGACAAGTAAGGATTTTTAAAGATTTTTTAGAAAGTATATTATTTTTACTTTCGAAAAAAAATTCTTAAAAAATCGAGAAACCTAAAAAAGTCTAATTAAAAAATCAAAAATATCATCTACAAAAATCACATTAATACAATTTTATAAATAATAATATATTTTGTATGTCAAATCAACTCCTCCGTTAGATTTTAACACGAAAGTTTGAATAACTTTGTCATAAAAGTCTGAATGTCATTCTTTTCAAATTGCAAGTAAATAGGAAATAATATTAAGTTGCGGCTTCATACCTGGACTCAAACCTGGATACTCTGAAATCACAATTATAAAAAATAATTAGTAGATACCTATTAAACAAAATCTGACCATCTTGGTTTTTTTCGGCATCAATATCATTCCGACGTTTCAAAATGTTATTTATCATTAACCATTTGCTGCGCCAATTAAATTTTAACAAATCCTTTAATATGGTGATAAGTAAGAACAATTAAAATAAAGAACCTGTTTCAAAATTAGGTTTTAACAGTCAACTTTACATTAATTACATTTTTAGGGTTATATTTAGATGAAAATTTTGATTGTAAATATCACATTCAAAACTTAAAAGCTTATTTTTTATATTTTTCGCTTATATAAGCGATTATCCAATATCTAATCTGCATGTAGAACTAATTAAAAACCATTACAGAAATTACAAAATAAAGTAATAAAACTTTTTTTATGGCTCTGGTTAAACCAACATTTTAAAAAAATGTTTTTTAAAGCCAATAATAAATTTATATCGATCAAGATGATACCTAAACCCCAAGTTTTTATATAAATTAAAAATTAGTATATTATTAATACAATCAACAAGTTAAAATTAAAAATTCTGATCAAATATTATTAAAATCAATTAGCATTCATCAACACGATACCAGATAGTGGGCCATACACGAAGGTTCAATACTATCATTCTTTCCTTCCATGAAACTAATCGAAAAATAAAACTGTTATTGCACACTGGCACAATTTACTATTTAGCCTTCTTTCCTTTTCTAATTTCTTGATGAGTGAATTCCGAATGAATCTAATCAAGTTATAACCCACGGACCCGCATTCATTCCGTCGGGATTGATCTTTCTATATATCCCGTGTAATGTAGTAATTCTCAAACTACTCAAACAATATCAAATTTTGGTAAACGATCAATTTTACATGAAGGAATTTATATTTTTTATCAATTAGGTACCAATGATTCTTAAAGATATCCTAGTAATGAAATTATTTAAAAATATCCTAACAAATATTATTACGGGAGAATGAGCATGCTAAAAGTTTGTAAAATATTAATTTTTTTGCTTCAGCTTATATTATTCTAAGTTTTTACTATATCCCAGAACTCCAAACCTCGTATTTTAAAATTAACATATTTTCAGGAATCCCAAAAATACATTCTATACTTAAAATACAACCACCATTGTTTATTTTTTGGATTGCATATGCGTATGTAAGTCAGAAAAAAATATCAGTTATTTTTTTTTGTCAAAGAGGGATACGAGTTTTAGAACTTAAAAGTATGTTTTGTTCGAGGACTTACGACGTTTTCATTACAACATGAGAGATACGAGGTTTCGGAATTTAAATGTTGTCTGGTCAACAAACAAACATTCAGTTTGTCAATGTCACATAAGGTAACTTGATTTATAAGAAAATTACATAAACATATTAAAAAATAAATTTACATTGTTAGTGTGTTCAAAATCATAAAAATATTAGTAGGTAGTGGAAAAAATATTATATTTAATCACGGTTTCGACGGTGCTCACGTCTCTTGATTTAAACTTAGACCATAATAGGGTTTGTATAAACCTTGGACGGGATAATACTAAATTGACTGGTATATTATAGAAACTTTATCAGAGTAATAATATCCAATAACAAACACCCAACGTGGCGCCAAGGAAGTTTCAATAAGATTACTACTATTAAGAGGGATTCAGTTAAAAAATAATTGTTAACATCATCTGAAATTTTGAAACTGAATATGTTTAAAAATTGTATTGCCCAACTTATTCCTAAAATCCGTATTTTCCTTTATTTAAATATTTGAGTTTCAGTATTATGAGATGCTATTAATTAGCATTGCCTTTATACCTGCGTTTCTGGTTTGCTAAGTTTTATACGTATGGGGATGTTCTTATCTGTACGGACTAATATACCTAGTTTAAAAACGTAGACGCAAAAAGCGTTTTTTTTCTACTGCTAACTTGAGAAATTGCATTTTTTAATAAGAAGTAAGCTTTTTCTACCTAGGGAAATATCGATAATAAATAATCACTTAGGTAAATAATGAAACATTTTCCTTGCAATAAGGTTAAGTTACATACGAGTTTAACTTTCTTACTCGCCGTTCTTCTACATGTCATTGTTTTTGAGCATTGATTAACCATTTTAAATGAAGACATTCGGAGAATAGTATTAAATTTTCTCTTAAAAATTAAAATCGCATTATTTCTTTAGTTTTATTTGTTAGTTTAATAAGTGAAATCCCAGGGTACACAAATTTCACATAAAATTAAAATAACCTTTATTGGTAATAAAAGACTTTGGATCTCGAAATAAAAAATTACCAGGAGACACAATTAAGTAAACTTTTATGTAATTTCATGTAATTTCATGTAACTATTTACTGATGTTCCATGTAATGTGCTATTTAATGGAAAAGCTATTAGTAATTACCAATATTGCCAAGTTATACAATTCACCCTTAACGTAAGAACACTTAAATTGCCAGGGATGTTAAAATGATTTACTTTTAAATCATGTAAATTAACATATTATTATGTGAAGTTATTACATAATACATTGTGAATCGTACGTTCCTAGTCATGCACTAGTACCAATCTTTGCTCGCAATAATATGCTACAAAAGTTTTCGGATTTTTTTCTTCTGCAGTATAACACTTTATTGTTTTAAAATAATTTATTTTGAAACCGAAGACACAAATCAAATCATACTTAAAGGTCCATTATCTTTAATTGCACGTAATATTGTTTCAACCTGTTGCATCATGTTTCTGGACGGTCATTTGTCTATTTCGCGATTTTTTTGACGTCGTAACACCTGCTTATTCTTGGCTTTACAACAACTGTGGTAAACCTTTCTGCTCAATATTGCCCAAGAATCTTCAATAAGTCTTGCTTGACGGCCTGACGTAATTTTGATACGATATTCCTAATCGATTTTTTTACAGGTATTGGTCAAAGGCACAACTAAGTTACAGGTGTGATTAAAGAGGAGGTATTTACATCTAAGTAATAAAATTAAGAAAATGATATTGTGTATATAATTATGGGTTTTTTCGTTCATAATTATTGACAGTGTTTATTGTATATTTATCCTAAGTTATTAGACTATTAAGTATTAGATTGGCACCTGAAGGTTAATGTTGTTAATTTTAATGTTTTTAATAATCAAATTGAAATACCTTCAGGTGCCAATCTAATACTTAATAGTCTAATAACTTAGGATAAATATACAATAAACACTGTCAGTAGTTATAAACAAAACAACCCATAATTATATACTCAATATCATTTTCTTAATTTTATTACTTAGATGTAAATACCTCTATAATCGCACCTGTACCGTAGTTGTACCTTTGGCCAATACCTGTAAATGAAGGACCAAAATGTCCCATAATCTGTCTGTCAATTCACTTCATCTCCCTAATTTTATTTTAATGACATGTTGACATGTTTACCATTACTATTACTTATATATTAACTTTGTAACTACACGTAGAATTTAGTAATGTCTTGTACTCCTTTGATAATGATTCGCAAGGGTCGAAACACGTGTCAGGCAACTGAATTATATTATAATTGTGAAATATAACAAGTAAGACTTAATTTCCTCTACCATGGAATATCCATTTCACCAAGCATGTAGCCCATCACAAATCGATTATAAATCTTTTCTTCCTAAATATTCTATTCTGAGTAATTTCATAAGTTTGTAACAAATGGAAAACTATTATACTATTCTGGAAAACTGTTATTGTATTGATTTTTTTACTAAGGTTGTTTTTAATAAAATTGAATTCATAAAGGAAAATATATTTCGCTGTGTGCTTTTTATAATCCTTTACTGAAGTCATTTTAAAAGTACATTCTTCCAAACTCCACACCAATAAAACAATTTTAGAGACACTAACTTCTTGATCTAAATTATCTTCGAATAAAGTGTGTTGGCGATGTGACAATAAAATCCACCATAGTTTTAAAATACCATTTTACAATTTTCGTTTCGTCATCGAAAATTTTTACAATTTTTGCGATAAAAATATTGATGTAAACAGTATTTTCGAATACTACTACTACAAAAATCACATTTTAACAGTATAACTTACCTCTAAACAATATACTGGTATAGGTACACACGATACAAGAAACTGGTGAAATTGGTCAAAAACAAGAAGGAATTTGTCAAAAATGACCCGATCCATCTTCATAGAAGGGGGTAAAATACATAACCAATTATGGGCTCTCACATTTTTTTACATGAACTTACATATTACATGTTTTTTTTTTAATTTTCAAAACATTAAATAGTGAACTGTAAAATGTTGTAATATATAGTAAAATTTTATTTTCTAGGTATAATTACTTGGTAATATACGAAACCTAAAAATTACAGTATATGCCGAGTAAAAATTTTACGGTTAAGGTATTTCAATGGAAAATTAAACAAATTCATATGCATTTTTTACTGTGTACTTGATTTTTAAAACTTTTAAACAATTAGGCGAAAATGGTTAATATAAAGATCTAAACAAATTAAATATGTAATATTTTAGTGTTAGTAGTAGAAAAAAATCCATATATTCCTCAGTTAAGAAAGCAGCTATATGCCTCGCACATTATATCCTTCGGCGCTCGCTATATACGGTGCTTCAGAAGTACGGTACGAAACTTAAGAGGATGATTCCTTATGATAAGCTAAGAGAAAAAGTTCATATGAACATATGTCCGGAGTTGCCCCGTTTTTGATATACAGGGTGTTAAAGTTTTTGAAAAAAAATCGGTTTTTATATTTCTTTTAAATATTCTTTTCCCGATATTATTGAAATTTGGTACCCTTATTCACAGTGATAAGAGGCTTAATTGGCAAACTAGATTAAACTTATTAAATACAGTGGCGTTCCGGGGAGCACCCTAACGAATATTATTGACAAAAATATGTACGCCAGTGACTCTTCTCGAATTTTGATATTTTCTTTTTCGGATTTAACAACTAATAATACAAGTTCTTTGTTCCTTGAATTGTTTTCGTATCTTCCTTCGTTTTCGAGAGAAAAAATAGAAACCACTTTATTGCATGTATAAAAAAATACCTGTTTGGATACCGTTCCTGATAAATGAGCTTCTTCAGGATTTCCATTTGCTAGGCCATAATTAAAATTCATCTTAGTCATTTTAGCGTTAGTCAAGTCATCCATTTTTGACTTCTGATTGGACAAAACAGGTAAATTAGACATCAAAACTTACCTTTACCTCATATTTTAATTAACTTTGAAATACAAAGGTTTTTTTTTTTGTTCATGCAATAAAGTGGTTTTTAGTTTTTCCCTTGAAAACAAAGCAAGATACGAAAACAATTCAGGGAACAAAAAAGTTGTATTATTACTTTAATCCAACAAAGAATATCAAAATTAGAAACAAGTCGGTGGTGTACATTTTTTTGTCAATAATATTCGTTAAGGTGCTCCTTGGGATGCCATTGGACTTAATAAATTTAATCTAGTCAGGGCTAATTAAGCCCCTTATCATTCTGAGTACCGGTACCAAATTTCAATAAAGTCGGGAAAAGAATATTAAGAAATTTATAAAAAAGTCGATTTTTTTTTAAACTTTAACACCCTGTATATCAAAAACGGGGCAACTCCGGACACATGTTCATATAAATCTTTTTCTCTTAGAATATCATAAGGAATTACTCCCTTAAGTTTAACCGTACTTCTGAAACATCCTGCAGAATAGCTCACTTCTCAACCTTGGTATATACCTTGAGGATACCCCCATAATAAAGGTGTAGTTCGTCTACAGCTGAACACCAACAGATATTCCCGTTTTTGACTATTTGTGGCGTTAGGGTGATATAAGCCATAGAAAATCAAAATTAATATGCGATATGGCTTTCACTTTGCCTCGTTAGAGTTAAAGAATATAAAACAAGATAATAATTAAGTAAATATAGAAAAAACAACAACATCTAATTACCTAAAAATATTGTAGAGGTATTATTAGTCAAATTCTATTAAGATGCTTAGAATTGAGCGTAAGCAGCAATTAAGTTACAATAATAAATAAGACCTAACAGAGAAATATTGAATTTTCAACTAACCTTGACAAATAACCGGTAAAAAATGCTATAAATATGTTTACCGGTTCAAAAAGCTGATTATTTGATAATTTGCTCAACTCTAATTACTCTATTTAGGTTGCTGCTCTTAAAGAAGAAACAACAGCTAACACATTCACATAGCCGCTATTATGTTCTAAAAGAGTGTTTGTAAAAAATGTGTATTATTTTATTTATTGTTAGAAATAGGTAAATATTTATTTTAAAACAATACTAACAACTAGGTACTATACGACAAACTAATAACTATGCCCTATTTTTTTTTAAGAAGACGACACTTATGATTATTAAGCTAAACTTTAAACCGTTGCCTTTAGAATACCTTTTTTGCAGTTATTTTTTGATTTCTTCTGTAATAAGTGACAAACCGTTTTTAGACAACATTTGTTATTGGTGGTTTTTTGAGAACAGAATATTCTAATTTCTTAAAAATTAGTTAACCTAAATTGTAGGGGATGCTAGGTCATAACTCTTTTGGGCAATAGTATCTCCCGTAGTGGTGTCAGTCCCGGAGCATTGTTCTAATCCCGGGATACTTGGTATATAGAGTATTTAATCCTGAGATTCCGGGATTATTTTAAAACAAACTGACATAAGAAGTTATAGAACAGTTTTTTTGTGTTAACTAACTACACTAAATACCCACTGATACTAAAATTTAAAAAAAAAATCAAATAAGGGTTCCTAAATAAGGAACATAAAAAAAATCTGTGCGTCCACCATTCAGTGTATCGTCGTCTGAACTTGATTGTAACTTATTGGAAATTTGACCCTCTGACGAGAAGCAGCGTTCTGATTCTAAACTTCCTGTGAGAATCATCTCTAAAATTATGTATGCCTCTTGAAGGTTATGCCCTCGTTTTCCACCATTGGCAAATAATTCTTTTTCTTGCATTATAGTTTTGGATCATCTGGTTATTTTACCAGTTTGTGGCTGTGGCACGTTTCTAATTCTCTCTGTAACTTTCTTAGTTGCGGAACCTATTCTTCTGCTGATAATTGCAACAAGAGAAATATCTCTATGGTCGCTATTTTTAGAGTTTTCCGGCTTGGAATTGCTTCCATTATCTTAATTAGAAGCTTTTTTAATTCAGATCTGAATTCGCAGATACTTTGAATACTAAGGGTGGGATATTATAAAAGAGGCAAAAGTTAACTTTAATTTTAATTGTGTTGACTTCGCTAGCAAAAATGATAGTTATATAAAATCCTTAATTAACATTCGAAGGTAAGAAAAAAACAGTAACCTATCATCTGACATAACAACATAAATGTTCGTTATCTTCAAATGATAATATATCATTCATATCTCCGGCTAATATTACGAAACCAGAATTAAAAACACAAACAACAACGAATTTTATTCAAACACGAAAATAAAGTCTTCAACAGAGACTAAAATCTGTCATTTCTGTACATCAGTTACCTATAATTGATACCTGCTCTACCCAATAAGGCCCCATTGTATAGGTTACAATCAACTATAGAACTGAAGATTTACCCTCAAATTACACCTAAAGTTAATCTAGGGTAGGTTTTTGTTGCAATTGTATAAGATGAGGTTAATCCATAAAACTGCTAAGTTCAGAGAGATGGGAATGTCAAAATTGCTTTTTGTTTTCACATTTCATTTGTCATGACCATTTCATTTAAAACTGACCTAACTTTGCTACTTTTTTTTCATTTATTATTCTTTTATTTGTGAATTGCAATGAGATTAATCTCTTTGGTGATTTGGCACCACGTTTTTTTTGCAGGCGTTGGCCTATCCCTTGAATTAGCATTTCTAAAGAAGTTATTGATACTCCAAATCTTGCAATGAATTCTAGTCCATATCTTAATAAAATACCCAAAGATTTAAGGCCTTTGCACATTCTCAATTACATTAATAGTCTCCAAATCTTATTGGTCATCTAAGAGAATATAGTTCATATCTTTTTATCCTAAGATTACGAATTAACTCATACCCAATCCACAAGATTAAGGTTAATCCTAGCGTCGGAGTACAGTGTATTTTACTACAAACTCCTGGAGTAATCTACACTTTTGAGTTTATCCTAACCTATACAATTGGGCGTACAGTTAACACTGATATTATCAAGTTAACTTCAACCTGTGACGTCATACCACAAGTTAACCTTCGTTCATCTGTTAATTAAATTTTATAATATCCACCCTAAGCTATTAATTTGACTCAGTATTTACTGAACTGGTGTTGGAAAGATATTTCAAAAGCCCGGTAAATTGGTTTGACGTTCGTTGATTCCCTTTTTCAGTGATCTCTCAAACTTGGTGCTAAAAATTGCTTTGTGTTGTAAATTTCCTGTATCATACATTTTAATGCTACACCATCTTGTTTCTAAGTTTTAAATAAAATATAACTTACAATAAAATTGTTAGTTAGTTTAAAGTAAACATTTAAAAAAAAAGTTACTTTTAAAGAACTCTATTAGTTATATTGTTAATAATAATTACTTTATAAAATACATAAAAATTTTAAGAAATTTTAATTTTCTAACGTAAAAACCCTCAAAATACCAAATTATTTGCCAAATCGAGTGTATTTCTTAAAATTATTTTGAAAAATCAAAAAATAATTTTAGTTGACACCTGTTGTGACATTTTAGACCAAGACACGTTGGGTTAAATTCTAATATTTTTACGAACAAAATCTGTGGTTTTGTTGTGTACCACATTTAGAGAACACCCTGTATATTTTGTTTTAAAGAAAACATAAATGTTTGTAATTTGAGTGCATTAAAGCGGTCTGAAGTCAACTTCTCATTCGAGGCGACAAATTATCGCTTGTGCTCTTACTACACAAATATTTATTATTTCAAGTTATAGTTAAAAGAATTTTTTAGTAAGCCGTTGGTGTCTTCTTCTTCTTAAATTTGAACAAACTTCTGAACCCTATACATATTTGTGCTCCAAAATCTCATTTATATATTTTTCTTAATTCAAAAACTTTATTATCATAGATTTAGCAGTAAAATATATCATATATCCCTAAAAATTAGATCTTAAAGTGTTTAGTCTTAATAAATAAATAAATGTGCTATTTACAGTGTAGTCTTCAGTAGGTACCTTTAAAATACTCAGGAATATAAGTTTTATCACTAATGAAGTTAAATAAAGGAAGGTTAAAAACTCGGAAAGGGAGCTACAACCCCCAAATGTGGTACCCTGAAGATGGTTTTCTTTGATTATCGTCGAAACTGTTCATGGCAAAAACTTAAAATTTGAGTATGGTAGTTAGCTTTATGTGCATAATCTAATTTTATACTCAAAATTCTGAGAATGTAGTCGGAGGCGTAACATTCGGGGACATAAAGAAATAAACTAGTCATAACTTTTTTGCGAATAGGTTCGCGACGTTTATTTAACCAAATTTGGAAACTTTGATGCTTTAAAACAAAAAAATTACTCTTGGCTCATGTCGCCAGGGTTCACCGTTTCCGAGAAAAATGGATTTAAAAAGAACGCTGCAAAACAAATATCAGTAAAAGTGACAAGTGCAAGAAAAGTTAAGTAAACCTTTTTTCTACTATTACATTGAGAAATTGCCATCATCTACTCCATCTTCCTAATGAGAAGGTAAGTTTCTCTACCCAGGGAAATAACGATAATAAATTATCACTTAGGTAAATAATGGAATACTTTCTGTGTAATGAACTTAAGTTACAGACGATTTTAGCATTCTTACTCACCGTTTCTTTAACATGTTATTGTCTTTAAGCCTGGACTAACCATTTAAAATGAAGAAAATCCGCAAGATGATTTTTAATAAAACAGGAATTTTCATTATAAGTTATTTCAAAAGAAAGCTGTCATATTCAAAAATGGCAACACGACAACTAATTTTCTACAAACTGACATTTAAAATGGCATTTCCATAGTTTTATTTTCCCAGGCTACTAAATGGTCAATATAAAGATCAAAACAGATTAAATAGGTATTAGATATTTTAGTATTGGTAGTAGAAAAAAATCGA
Source organism: Polydrusus tereticollis (assembly GCA_963920685.1). Taxonomy (NCBI): domain Eukaryota; kingdom Metazoa; phylum Arthropoda; class Insecta; order Coleoptera; family Curculionidae; genus Polydrusus; species Polydrusus tereticollis. Next base: position 48,351,300 of record OY987330.1, read on the forward strand.
TATATACCTCACCTCAGAAAGCTGTTATATACCTCGGACATTAATATCCTTCGGCGTTTCGCGCCTTAGAATATAGAGAGCTCACTGAGTACTATCTCACTACTCACTACTCACTTTTCATTCTAGGTATTGTCCGACGCAAGATCCTACAGCTACGAAAGGAATTTAAGGAATGTGGTCCCAAAACACAACATTGTTGCCGTAATCCTCTGTTTAAATTACCATAAAATCTTAATTTGTATGAAATTCAAATATATTACATAAAACAATTAGACGTATGCATATCCCTGTATAGTGTATACAGTATACATCCTGTAACATATATCCCGTTTATTTGCCCCCTTACATTGCAAATTATAATCGTTAAAGCGGCGAAGAAAATATTTAAGAAATATCAATTAATCATTTATTTTGGTAAATTTGGCAAACCACGTCTACTAGAGCGCGGATTCCTCGGCCACAAAATCATCAACTGTGCCTTGATATTGGCTTTGTCTCTTTCTATCGTATATAATATTGAATTTGTGGGATGATGCTTGTGATCATGACATCTTCAGAAATTTTACAGGCAATAGCGGAGTTTAGAATTATAATATTTAATTTATAATTAATAATTATTATAGTTAAACGTAAGTAAACGAAAGTAGCAGAGTATAATCTCCCACTTCAAATGGCGTTCATAGATTATGAGAAGGCGTTTGATTCCATCGAACACTGGGCAATTATGATAGAAATGGACATAGCGCGGATTGACTCTAGGTATAAAAACATCATTAAGTACATATACAAAGAAGCACAATCAATAATTAAATTGCATGAAGACACCAACGAGATACCGGTAAATAGGGGAATTAGACAGGGCGACACGATGTCTCCGAAGCTATTTAACCTAGCACTGGAAGAAATCTTTAAGAAAGAAGAACGGCAAAAGACTTAACCATCTCAGGTACGCTGACGACATTGTGTTGAACACTGATAGCGAAAACGACTTGCAAAAAATGATGGTCGATTTGGAAAGAGAATCGCAAAAAGTTGGACTGAAAATGAACCTAAGTAAAACAAAAGTCATGAGTCCACAAAATGTACAAATTAACATCAATAATGTACAAATAGAAAACGTTACACAATACACATATTTTGGCCAATTGATACAGATTGGTAAGGAAAACAAGGATGTTGAAGTGGAAAGAAGAAGATGATTGGGTTGGGCAGCATTTGGGAAGATGTCAAAAATATTTAAAAACAGCAAGATTCCCCAACGTATAAAATCACAAATCTTCGATGAATGTATATTGCCGGTACTGACTTACGGAGCCCAGACATTGGACACTTACGAAGCAAACGATACAAAAAATGGAGGTCACCCAGAGAGCAATGGAGAGAGTAATGTTGGGTATTTCAATTAGACATAAAAAGAGAAAGGAGTGGATCAGGCAGAGAACAAAAATTATTGACATAACTGACAGAATTACACAGCTAAAGTGGGATCTTGCAGGGCACATAGCAAGGCTGAAGGACAAAAGATGGAATGCAAGGATCATCCACTGAATTACAAGGTGGAATGATGATATTAAAAGAGTCGCTGGACCGAAGTGGACGGCAGTGGCTTAAAACAGAGAGAACTGGAGAAAGAGAAGGGAGGCCTATGCTCAACTCTGGGCGCAGTGAGGCCCAGGAGAGAGAGAGAGAGAGAGATAGTTAAACGTATGTTGCTGTGCTAGTCAAAACGAAATCGCACTACTTGAAACGGATTATATAAATCTAGAGATATTTTTTTCTAATCTTACGTGTTTACGAATGTAAAAACTTATAAAATACTAATATGAAACGAGGCCCCGCACGCCTATGCCGCTACAGTTAAAACTGACCTTTTCTACGCCTTCCACCCCACTATCTCCTGAGCCGTCGTAACCATAGACTCGTAACACGGGCTATGGTTATGGCTATTTTTGGCCTGATTTCAATAAAAAACGAATATCTGACATCATTCTGATATGCAGCCTTATTTTTACATACATTTTCCTCGAAAACGGAGTACCCTAGCGGTATAGCCTTAAAGTGCCTTTTTTTACTTGAAAGTATCGGGGTTTTCAAATTTGGTTGAAGAAATATTTCGAATCTATACACAAAAAGTTATGACTAGTTTATTTTTCTATGCCCCCGAATGTCCCTCCCTGACTACATCTTTAGAAATGCCAGTTTAAAATTAGATTAAGCACATAAAATTGACTATAATAATAAAATTTTAAGTTTCCACCATGAACACTTTCGTCAATAATTAAAGAAATCCATCTTCAGGGTACCCTATTTGGGGGACTGTAGCTACTTTAGGAATATTAGAAAGATATATTATGATTATTTTGGCCCGTACATTTACGCCCTTTAAAAATGACCCCTTAGTTATGGGACACTCTCTATAAACACTACTTATTATACTTAAAAAAATCGACTAGGTGTAACTCTTTATAAAACCTTTCTTTATTTAATGAAAAATCAGGTACAATTTCAGGGCTTCATACTTAAAACTTAGCATCTTCGTTCGAGTAGCTGTACATAGCAATGATTATTCAACTGCTACAGACAGACAGCGACACATTAAATTTCGCATGTGTTGGAAAAATGTATACTTAGGGAGGACGCCGACTCTCTCTCTGAAATCGCGAATCGCTAACTTTGGGAAAGGTGGTCCAATAATATCGCTGGAAATTTATTTTTAAGTTTCTAGGTTGCCCGTTAGAGGTCATAATATAAAACTTGTCCAGTTTAGGTGTATTGACATTATTTGAGAATAATAATTTTTAGGACATTTTACGTTATGTCAAGTCTAATTTTTTTTACTTCATTTAAAATTTTTTGAAAAATTACAAACTGTGTTGTTATTTCAACCATCGCTTCGAACCTTTAACTGCAAAAGCTCAAACAAATTTATGATTTACAATACAGATATTAAAGTAAAAAAGCTGTTTACTAGGAAACCAAATTCGCTTTATTTTATTAAACCAAACCGGAATTATCAATCAATGATTTACAATACAGATATTAAAGTAAAAAAGCGGATTACAAGGAAACCAAATTCGCTTTACTTTAGAGCAGCAAACCGGGGTTATCAATATTTTTTAAAACAAATATTAGCTCCCTTTCTGCCACTTCATTTTATGAGCTAGATAAAAAATTCAGACCTCAAATTAATTGGAATATTCCAAAAATTATAATGCAAATTATACCTTTACTAGGCACACTAAGGATAAACCACGTTCTCCTAATTGCTCATTTGTGTTACGACCCCTACCGGCCAACTTAGAAGTCTAAAATAATTTCCAGCGATGTGCCTAAGCCACGTCTCCTAAAAATATTATTTTTCCAAAGCTGTGCGTCCTCCCTTAGTCGGCCACCCGATAAAGGCTGATGCAAACTATACTCAAAGTCCAATATTTCTGTCAGTGACTCATCACTATCATATAGAGAGTTCCGAGTTCTGCGATGTCATAGGAATAAATTCTAGTGGCCTGTGCATTTCAAAAAATAATCAATGATGAAAATTCGTCGGAACGTCATAATTTTTATAAATTAAATTTATTTCGATAGCCCTTAAAACCTAATGCGACGACCTTTTCTACTAGGATTTCTTACTCCTAGCGAAAATCCATCAATAAATGCCTGCCTTGAACTTTTAATATTTGGATCTTGCCATATCTTCTCAACTGGGTGCCCGTCATTGAGCCATGTTTTGTCGGTGTAATATAGTTTTTTGCCTTTTTCCCGAGACTACCGTATTTTTTCAAAATATTTTTTCCACCATGCAATAATTTCATTTCTTTCAATAGTAGGCTTTTTCGCTTTCGTTAATATACCTAAAACTAATTTCCTTTAAAGTTCGTTTAAAAACTCTTAATGAAATTGTAGAAGAAGATGTGTCCCTAATTTCAGTCATACTTTTTTTTATTGTGGATATTTTAATTAGGAACAAGAATCCATGGATTTTGCGACGAATGTCGTATTTTATTGCATCATACAGCATTCTTTTTTTCCGGCCTCTTGTCTGGGCTCCTTGACTATTTTCTTTTTCGTCATTTCATTAAAGTGCCACATATTTTTGTAGCATCCAATGTGGTTAGTTCAGGATTGTTTTTAACTATTATTCATTCAAGACGTGTGTGAGATGTTGCACGTGGCGACGCTTTGTTACATTTTGTGTTAAAATGCATTGTGAGGTCCCTTTCATTTTCATCAGACTCTATAGCCTTGCCGAAGAGCCGTAATACGGCGAAACGCGTCCAAGAATTGAGTCTGACGAAGAGAAAAGGGACAATCTTCTTTAAACCTCTTTACTATTTGTTCTTTTAATGCTAATTGATTTGAGGATAACTAGTTGGAAGTTCGCTATAATATCCATATACTTTACTCAATTAAAGGCAGTAAACAACAGTAAATAAAGTTTAATAACTATATATTTACACAAAACAATATCTATGCGAATGACCCATATACGAAAACTGAAAAAAAAACTCACAAAATCTATCAATAAATTAATAACAAAAACATAAATTATTTTCAAATATTCTAAGTTGTGAATTCGATCTGTGTGTTGCCACATTTATTTTCCCCGCGGTCAGAATCAGAGTATCGGAATCCCCGTGCTGTTTTAAATGCATTTAGCTGATTGCGGCTTGTATGGCAACGTTGCTCTTGAGTTCACTGTAATTGTGGCGGCAAAAATTATTTTATGCGATAAAACATTTACTCATTGACAGAATTTGTGGACCTTGGGTATAAGTGACTACTATTCGTAATTTTGTAATTGTTAGAGCTACACAACATCGAATAAATTAGAAAGTTAGTTACATTGTTCTAGACGATTTGAATAATTATACTTCACGTTATCCTATGAAAAAGTAATTAGTATAATAAGGAAAATAACCAAACAAGCGCGACAGTGTTACAAACTTTTCTCAAAACTAATAAAAAAAACTAGAATCTACATGAGGCTTACAAGACATACTGGCCAAAGCAAGCAGTGAAGGCGCACATATCATGACTAAATTTCTTACCAAAAGCAATATTAAATTATAAGCTATACCTACTAAAAATGAGAATATATTCCGCTAAACGTTGGAGAGAGAGAGGCCATCGAAATTTACTGGATCTAGAACTAACCAACCTAAACTGTTAATTATATTTTAACGACAAACCTTCTCCTTTATAATACTACAGTTGGCATTTGGCATAATTTAAAAAAGTTATAATACTCCGTTAAAAAATGAGATCCTTAGTTTATTTTAAACAGGAGATATATAAATTCTTTCTAAGAACGACGTTAACAACAAGATTGTATTATAAGTGCAACCCGTTCTTAGTTTCCTTTATGGAGTAAAGTTTAAATGCTATTAAGTAAGTTTTATTATAAACTTCCTGTTCGAACTAGGATTATTCTTTTGAGCTAGTGGTTGTGGCTTTAATAAGAAAGTTATCATTAGTGGATAATTTGTTTACATCAGCCTGTATACTGTCTAGTGTAAATACATACTTTCAAAATGTTCGATTTCGAGTTAAATCACAACAGGTTGTAAGAGTTAGAGAAAACCATCTCAAGATTGCCGATAAATGAGTTGTAAATAAAGCTTAGAAGTTGAGAAAGCGAATAAAAAATAAATATATTATAGTTATCACTAAAACGATTATAAAGAAGCTTACTTTTTCTCATAATAATATGTATTTCAGGTATCTATAAAGTATTTATCGAAAACATGCATTAGAAAACTTTGCCACAAGGGTTTTCTTGACGAGTGTTTTGCAATCCGTCCATTAGCCAAAATCAAAATTAGATTAAGGGAATTCATTTTAAAATATCCTAGTCATATTTTGTTTGTCCTGGTAAGTACCTTTTTATAAATATCTCTCTTCCTCCGGTTATTTACAAACTCACATATTTTTAAAGTTGCAGTCTGCTTTAATATTGCGCTTATATACATTTAAATAGTTTATAAGCGTGAATAGAAATGTAATGTGTTTTAGAACTACTTTTTTCTCTTGCGGAAACCTACTAATCAGTATTATTTTTAAAACGTAGTAAATTCAGTGGTTATTTGTTATTAAAACGTGAAAATTCGTATTCTACACAGATCTCTGGACTCTACGCACTGGTTTGATGTACTGCCTTTTAGCGAGGTTAACCAGTTAAATACTTTCCAATTCAATTCAAAACAAAAAATATGTTGATAATGACGAAATAGACACAGCAAATAATAAGACGACCTAATTTAAATTACTAAAATTTGAAAAAGTTGCATTGTTGTCTATACAATAAATATGTATTTATTCTAAACATATAGGGGAATATTTAGACTTTAGACTGCTGTCGAATGTTTCCAATTTTGTCTCGATTTTATTACCCAAAAAAAATTAATTTAAATATCGTATTAAGAATATATTTAGAATCGTAGAAAGTTGATAGTTAATATTTCAGTAATATAAAGTATAAGATAAGCGTATATTATAAGATTTAGCATATTGTGTGTAGTGTGTATCCATTTCTATTTGTAATTAAAGTTGCAGGTCGCAACTGGTTAAAAATATTAAGAGTAAGTTAAATTTGCAACAATACTAATCAAGTTCCACAGTATGTGAAATTTTAAGATCTTTGTGTTTGGATTGGGTTTGGAAAAGTAAAGAAAAATTTAAAAACAAATTATTTATCATTAATATACTACGAAAATATGTAAGTATTTCTATAAAGAAATTAAGCCTATTATATATTACAGGTACCTAACCCTTTTCTTTATTTAAAAATCTAAGCTACCTCTTCTGTAACACAGTACCTTCTTCACATGACAAGTACTAACACAGCAGTATGTTAGTACCTTCATCAGATGATGAAGCAATATGTTAGTACTCATTTTCTGAAGAATGTACAGTTACCGAAACAGGCGTCATGTTTTTATGACAATATAAGTGATCATTTCAAAACCAAGGTGTGTTTTAACTTTTTAAGTTCATTATGGCTTTTCATCAAGTATATATGCCTCATCAAAACTGACAGGACGTGTCATATGTCGGTACATAAAATTTAATTAATTAATTTATCTATTTAATTCTGACAATATCATGGAAAATATATATTGTGTTAATTAACGTTGAAAGAGTATACGTACCTGCAGGTAGTAAGTAACCCATTGCAGAAGGTATCTGACATAAATGACATTTGGGAGAAAATTAATAATATAATCCATTACTCAATATTATATGATATACATTTATTTTTTTTTACATAATTTAAGTTGGTATGGTTATCAATATCTTACTGGGTCAAATGCGTTCATGTTTAAATTAGTGAGGCTTCTGTCTTTTACCCCTATTTTTAATATTTATCAGATGATGTTCTGTAGAGGGTTTAAGCTTGATGGTTGACTATTTTCTTGTTGATTTGTTTTGATGATTTGGATCTTGAATTTTTGACTTGAAATTTCAAAACCAAGGTGCGTTTTAACTTTTTAAGTTCATTATGGTTTTTCATCAAGTATATAGGCCGCATCAAAACTGACAGGACGTGTCATATGTCGGTACATAAAATTTAATTAATTAATTTATCTATTTAATTCTGACAATATCATGGAAAATATGTACTGTATTAGTTAACGTTGAAAGAGTGTAGGTGCCTGCAGGTATTAAGTAACCCATTGCGGAAAGTAACTGAACTAAAAACTAATTTAATCAAAACACTTATTTCTGTCCAAGCATATTAAAAAAAATAAATAAATAAATTGTTTCCACCCTTAGATATAGTGCGTTTTAAGGCAGACTATAATCTGAAATAATTATTTTCTTAGTTATTTAAAGGTATATTAATATATAAATTACAAGTAGTTTGACCATGATTTGGGAACAAGATTTAGCTATAAAAAAGTTGTAGGCTATATTCCTGGGACAACCAGCACAGATAAAACTTAAAAACACACTTTTACTATTGAGTCTTATCATCCTCAAAGTGTATGTCAAGATATTTCTATGATACGATATACAATCATGAATCTAAACTTATATCGGTATCCAAAAAAAGTTTTTCCTTTCAGAGTAAGCCAGAAAGAAATGCGTATATTATTGGGCTGTAAATATTGCTAAATGAAGTTGTAGGGTGTAGAAAATGATTACAGCAACAGTAGTTTGTAGGTTTATAGTTAAGTTAATCTAGAGTAAAAATAATAATGGAGGAGCGGAAAATTCGTCAAGAAAAAGTTTAGATTTGTCGCTGTGGTAAATTTTTCTAGTGCAAAAAGTGTATAGGTGTATCTTAAGAACTATTCGTGTAAACATATTAAAAACATTTTATAGCACATGACGCAGTAGAGCAAGAACACAGTAGGAAAATAAGTAGATATTCTAAAGCACAAACAGAGCAAAAAAACGATACGCACAAATTAATGCCCATACCTCATTACTGTTGTGTGGCTTTGTGTTTAAAAAATATCCATAAGCTTAAACCTTTTAATTTGTTATATTTAATAGGACTCAGGATTATACTTAAAATGTATAGAACTAACCTGAAGTGTAACAACTTGGCTATTTTTTTTTATGTCAGGTTTTTTAAAATAAACGTGTTGACGCCATATAAAATAACTCTAAATCTAGCCTAAGCATAACAACGCTTAGTTCCCATTGCAGTGTAAGCATTGTTGTAAAAGGTATCTTGGATCAGCACTCTTATAAATTTTAATTTCATATTTTAAACATAATAAATTAAATATACAAGAAGCAACTATTCCATTCATTAAACACTAGTGTTTAATAAATATGCAAATGTATATAAAAAATTAATTTCGCTATAGTATCTAAATATCTAGATATTAATGAAAAAGCCACCGATCTAAGATATTTCGTTAAAGCCTATTAACTAATTATGAATGCAGACTTACTCGCGAGACTTTTAATTTAGTTTATGTATATCCACAAAGGTGCAACTGTCATTTCTGTAGAATAAACTAGAATGTGTAACATATTTCTCCCAAATCTTACCAAGAACGATCTTACCGAATTATTCCGCGGGAGTTCAGATGATATACACAAGTAACTAAATCTCAACACAACGCTTATAGCGTCTAGCAAGAAAAGCTTAAATTTTTAACTATTTTAGTTTAAAAGAATCAATCAAAATCAAAACTGTTGGGTATAATGCCTTGCATTTGTTTAATTTACCGTATGCTAAAACAAAATATTTTTAATGCTTTATAATTTTTAACGTTTTATATGTTTAAATAGATGCTGGCCATTTGATCTTAGTCAGTACCATAGAGATGTAAAAAAATATGTTTAATGGCATTTACGAGAAAATTAATATTATAACCCACTACTTAATAATATATGATTTACATTTATATTTATATGTTACATAATTTAAGTTGGTATGATCATCAATATCTTACCAGGTCATATGCGTTCATGTTTGAACTAGTGAGGCTTCTGCCTTTTACTCCCATTTCTAATATTTATCAGATGATGTTCTGTAGAGGGTTTAAGATTGATGGTTAATTATTTTGTTTTTGGTTTGGTTTGATGATGTTGATCTTGAATTTTTGACTTTTTGGTTTTTTTGAGGTCTGCATAAGGTTACAGTAGAAATCAGTCATGTGTTACCGATCGGCGAGTGTATGTGGGACTTTGTTAATAGTGGGTTAGTCGAAACGTCGGTCTTTTTGTAACAGTCGGTTGATTTTGTTAAAGTAGTCTGTTAATGTCAGCATGACTAGATCATTCGAAAGTATGTGTATTATTATGTACTAAGGCGTATTGGCAATGATTCTTAGAGCTCGATTTTAAAATATTTGCACCATGTATAGGTAAGCCATACGTCAGCACTAGTGTGACGATGACTATTTATTGGCTTGTGAAAAAATATTACTCGCGGTGTCGTTCCGAGCCAACCTCTTTCTAAACTGGTACATTTGACTTTGAAAAGAAGATAGTTTGGGTTTTCGCTTCATCTAGATGAACTTTCAGTCTCGTCGACAAAGAAACACAGTTGTGCTAATCTAAATCTTGGCATGTCGCTTATGATTATAAATAATATGGGAAAGATTAGGCACTATGCACTACTGTTGATTTACAATTTCTTGTTTAATTTTGCTTAACAAATACTAAACATCAATGTTCTCAGATTAAACACAATTTAAACAACAAGGGAGTGAACAGAGGTATTGTAAAAATAAGCGCACAATTAATTGTGGGGATTATTAGGGGAATCCTTGTATGAATATCTAGAGATTGTTTAATAATTCTTTTCTAATTTCAATTAAAGGTGTTTTGAATAAAATAGGATGGCATTGTGTGTTTCATTCTTTTGTTAGGGGATAATTGCAATCTGAATTGAAAAATGGGCGAGGATTTCCGAAACATTTAAACGCACAAGTTGTAAATGTATTATTTAGATAGTATAATCATTTGTAGGTTTAGTTATGTAAATTAGATGGTGCTGAAGATACACCAAATAATTTTTATAGAATCATAATAAACACATAAAGATTGCGTTTTCAATATTACAATGTAAAAAATTTCTTCACTTAAAAAACATAATCATGTGAATAATAGCATATTAATGTATAAGTTTATTTAGTATTATTTTGGCGCAGGAGTTTAACCGGACAAGTGCGCTAATAGCTATATAAAACATGTACTTTATACTATTTTTTCAATTTTACAATTTTTTTTAATAAAAATCCATGCTATACAAACTTAATAAATTTTTATGCCTATATTTTATGTTGGTAATACTATCAAAATGTCTGGTCTCCTGTCAACAAAATAATTTTATTATCTGTTTTTATGCAACCAAATATGCATGACTAAGAGAAGAACGTCATCCATCGAAATAATAAAATATTTGATAAAATATATCAATATCAACTTTTGAAAAACAAAAAAAGGTGTCTCATATTTTTTCATAAGTTTTCCAAAAATATTTTCGGGACTAAAGAAGATAAAATTTAATTTTTCTATTTTGGTTTCATAACAGAGCTATTTTGATACTGTTTTCAGTATCGCAACAGACTATTTATGAAACCCTTTTTTTGTTTTTTAAAAGTTGATAATGATATTTTTAACTTTTAAAGAACAAAAAACGGCATGCAGGAGGGAATGCGTTGAGCAGATGTATGATTTAAATTGTTTAATTTAACATCCATGTCCTTCTATTTTTACGAAAACAGTAGGTTTGGGAAAATGTTAATCAAAAACAAAGTCGAAAACATAAAAGGTAAAAAGTATTTCTTAATATAGGTAAATAAATAACAAATAAAATTCTAAGCGATCTTACAAACAAGTCTAATCAAAACCAAATTAAAAAAAATGAAAAAAAAACATCAAATGTTTTCAATTTACTGTCAGTTATATTATTATGTTGCACAAAAAGAAAACATATTGCTTTCATTATAGAAAACCTAAAGTTTACTTATGACAGCCACAAAGATACTACCTCATAAAAGTATTAAATATATGGTGGTTAAAATTCGCAGCTGTGGAAAACAAGAAACAATTTTTTGTTTTTTAATTTTGAACATGTTAAATACTAGAATCCCAACGCAGTCTTTAGTTGCGGAATAACATCCATTTTTACCAGTCTCTGTTAGAATTCAATTGTCAAATTTAAAGAATCTAACTAAAAATAAATAAAGACGATGTGGGCTCAAGATATGGTACTACTTTTTTAGCATTTAGATTAAGTATATTTGTTTAGTTTTTCAAGTACAATTTTATAAGGCTAGGTTGCACATTTTTGACACAAGTAATACTGTGATACAATTTTGTCTGTGATTCAACAACTCGCATTCTCAGTGGCGAAGTAAAAGTAGCACATCTGAAAATGGGTAGTTTTGGGAAATATGGGTTTAAATGATTAAAATATCTTGTTATTTTCCTAGATGCGATTTAAAGTATATGAGGAAACAAGTGTAGGCAACGAAAATGAGAAAAAGGTTCAGGCGCAGGTATTTTTGGATATGATACTAATACATTGAGAACATTTAGCATTTAGTATTATGCTTAGAGCTGATAAATAATCCGATCTTTTATTTTTCTTGTTTTAGTTGTTGTGGTGTTACATTGAGGGTGTGATTGCATGCTAAAAATTATATGGATTCATAAATAATAGTGTGAGTGCTAACTTTAAATAAAATTTTGAAGCATATTTAGAATTGCCTGTGAAAAGACATGAGACTTTACATTAATACAGCTTTGTGATTGTTTTGAAAAACTACTTCACTTGAAACGATAGCGGTTTTGGAGTAATGAAATATACTAATGATAACAACCACTTAATAAATTTGGCATAGATCATTTGATCAAATCTAAAAAGTACTGGTTATTCTTCTAAATTATTCTTAAACCCACCTAATCTTTATTTATTTTAGTTTAATAAACTCGTTCAAATTACTTCTGTAAAAATCAGTGAAACATTTAGGTATTCTAGAAAGCATTTCAGACCTCTCAGATGTGTACTGTCTTTATATTCTATAGCAAAACTTAATTTGAAATTACTTGGTGTATCTGCTCAAAATTAACTAAATTTTTGGAATATTAATTAATAATTTACCAGCTATTGCATAATTTATCTCATTATCATCAGGTAGGGTTTTTGGACAAAATTAAACAAAAGTAAAACTTCGGTACGAAAATTGATACAGAAATAAGGAAAATGCCCCAAAGTAACGTGGAATGTCCATAAACGAATTATCAAAATAAACTAAAATAATTCCGGTGCTGATAGAAAGACTACCGACATGTTAGTTTGTGTAAGCGCACAATTAGTTGAGTGATTAAATTATTACGCACAAAATAACACCATAAGCCCAAAAATAGAAAGAAAACAGCAAATCTTATAAGATTACCCATTAATACAAACAAATTTAACAAACAAAACCGCAATGTTTGCAAGTAAATAGAGTTTAAGGTTTGTACTAGAAAACTACGACCAACGAGAAGCGATAGGAAGGCGTTTTGCGAATACCGTATTCGTACGCGCATGTCCCAAAATAAGTTGTATATATTACTCAATACCATTCATCCCTCTAGGAACTCTAGGTTGTGTTTAATAGTAATAATAATAATACTTCTTTATTTCAAATTATGCTGTACAAAATGAGATAAAATAAAATAACGTCAGAAAAATTTCCTTGTCTAAAAAGTCTAATAATGAATAGGTTTCAGTCTCTATTAATTATTTGGCATTTTGTTGTACACATAAGCACTTCTTTCTGTTACAGTTAAGCGGTGACGAGGATACAATAAGTTATTAGTTCTTGTGTAATTACCATGGGCATTGACAGTTTTAAACTTGTTCCTATTTCTAAATAAAAACATCAAACATTGAAAAATATAAAGTCCGTACATTGTTAGTACATTCGTTTTTTTAAACACTCCTTGACAAGAATCGAGCAAGTTCATATTATTGATTGACCTTATATTACAAAAACTCTTTGTAGCTCGAAGTTAAGTCGCCACAACAGTATGCCATATCTCAGAACGGATTTAAAATTTGCATGCTATAGAATTTTTAGGACATTTAGGTTCATATAATTAGCCACTGCTTTTATTCCGTAACCTTTGCTACCAAGTTTCAGACACAAACTCTAATATGTTTGCCACGTGACAAAAATTCCTTTACAGAAATACCTGAAAATTTTGCATTATTTCCCAACACAACCCCTTTGTCACCTAAATTGATTTTATTAGAAGGGTTTGCCCCTTTTCTTTTCATTAGACCCAATCCTTGGATGGCTATAAAGTCTGACGAAAAGGATAGGCACCTTGCAGTGCATATTAACACATAATGTAACCATACATATGTAAGGTGTTGCACTTGGCGACATCTCGTGGCAATCGAGCTATCCACCCAACTAGACCAGCGATGACTTAGAGTAAATTGGTTGGGTGGATAGCTCGATTACCACGAGATGTCGCCAGGTGAAACATCTCGCATATGTATCGCTATATTATGTATTAAAATGTACTGTAAGGGGTCTCTTTCCTTTTCGTCAGACTCTACAGCCTTACCGATGAGCCGTAATACGGCGAAACGCGTCCAAGGATTCGGTCTGACGAAAAGAAAAGGGATAAACTTTTTTCTTTTACATCGCGTTCTTGATTCGCAGGAACCAACAATTTTATCTTTCAGCGCCATATGGCATTAGATGCGGGTTCCATTACAGTGTTTGGTCTTTTCTAAGTCCTCGCTGGTCTGGTTGGGTGAATCGCTCGATTGCCAAGAGATGTCGCCAAGTGCAACATCTCGGATATGTATGATTTTATTAGGGTTTTCTAATTTATTTTGTTTAGTCGTAAAAAGAATTAAGTTAGTTTTAAAATCAATTTGTTTTGGGGAAACCAGTTATTGGTCATAACAAAAGCAGTTCCTGCATTGTCAATAAGATCCTTGGTATTTTATCCTGAAACAAGGAGGTTCATGTCATCGGCATAGCTAATTATTGAAAAACTGTTCTCGATGCTACCAAGATCATTTAAAAATATAATGAATAGTGTATGCCGTATGCCCTGAGCAATAGCAATACTGTTTTATTTGTAGGTCAGATTTAATTTTTCTGTTACAATCTATCTGATCTATTTGAAATCCACGTATATAAATTTCCCTTAATCTCATATTTATTCAGTTTGTACAATAATAAATCTCTATCTATACAAACATAAGCTTTGCTTAGGTCCACTAATATGCCTAGAGCAAGGTATTTATTTTTCAGTTGATCTAGAATAGCGTTCATAAACTGAAAAATGACAGTTGTGGTGGACCTAGGTACCTGTCAAATAGCCGTACTGTGTATGCAAGAATAGCTGACATTTATTCACATAATTAATTAATAGGGAGCACATTACAAGTTTAAAAATCTTTGAGTAGATGGAAAGTAAACTTATTGGTCTCAAATTAATTAAATCTTTTGAACAACCTTTTTTATAAGGAGGGCTTATCTTCGCAATTTTAAGTTGGTTAGGTATACCCTATTTCATTGAATTATTTATTATGAGTTCCGCAGAACTGCAAGAGTTTCAACAATCAAAAGTTGCACAATACTTGAGGGGGTTTCATCGTCACCGCTATTGTATTTTTTTCTTAGTTTAGTCCACGAGCTGAGGTTAAGCCAAGCTAAGTATAATATTTTTTGGTATTTATTCTGCGTTGTAAAATACCTGGATATTTTTGTGCATACCGCTTGTTATTTTAAGATTAGGCAAAATTTCTTAGGTAAAATAAGTCTTTTCGATTAAGTTTAAAATAACAAAGTTTCCCCTTTGGCAAGAGAATCCACTACGCGCAAACTGTGTATTATAATAAACAAAAAGCGTTATTATGTTTCCTACAAATGCTTATAAAAAATTTATAACATTAAAGTAAAAGCAATGTTCTGCGATAAAACACAATATTTCTGGGCTCTATCTTGCTGCATGTTACAAGCATTACGTAACTCAGTTTAGTATTTATAATATAATAAAATATAATACAATATAATATAATTAAATAACCAACCTATAATATAATCTATAATTATTATTCCTCTAGTGTTTCCAGAGATTAACATGTAATTTAAAATAATACTTTTTCTTACATTTTGTCAACAAAAACCACTATTTCAGAGTGTATTAACTTTCTTTTAATACGCGAGGGACAACATTTTCTTTATAATCCCTAAGGAAGTAAATGTAACATTGTACTTATTATCAAAAATGATTAAAATCGTCACTTCAGTTTTTAAGGTGAAAAAAATCGTTTAACGAATTACTCAAATTTTAAAGCACCGATAAATCTATTGCAATATTTATTTTGCCGGATATCAGCGTACCGCGTCACTTCATAATTTTAAGTGCCTACTTAATAGTGTTCTATAACATGTTAGGTACATACGTATTATATTTTTACCCATGAATGATACGAAAATCAAACAATAGGTTTGTTACCGATATTTCTTTTTTGTAATTTTTATGGTATTCAATGGAATTCAATATAATTCAATATATTATATTATTATATATTTCATTCAAATACAAATGGATCTCAGTAAAAGAATGCATGGAATTTTTGTCATGTCGCATCCGGATTTTGAAAAATCAGAAAAAATTATAATCAAATATTGCAATATTGATGATTGTCAAATCTGTAATAAAACAACTACAATGACAAACAATGATTTCGGGTAAAATTTTTTTTAAATAAAAGAATGCTAATTATTATTTTTGTTTATTCCACTATATAGTATTCTAAATTAATTACGTCAAAAATTATTTGCACTATTAAATCTAAATTCAAATTCAAATCAAACGATAGAATGTGGTTAAAGAATAGAATAGAATTTCCTTATTCTAGAAATCCGTTCTGCATGTACTCTTAAGCTTGCAATTATTTTTGATTCCTTACCTTCTTGAATTTTTTGACTGGATGAGACAGATGGTGGCCTACCAAGTTGATTATTATTGGCTGCAAGTTGGTCTTTGAGATGCTTATTAAAGTCTCTGTCGGCAATTACCTGTCCTCTGGATTTAATTTATTTAGAAATATCGGTTCCTCGACTATCATCTTGTCATTGCTTCTACCACCAAAACCAGAAGAAATGTAAGAAATAAAACCATTATTATGTGTACTTGCTATTACGTATTTCTTGGTGTTACAACCTTTATATTCTGAGCATAAAAAGGAAGGTACTATCGGTTTGCTTGGGTTTTGTATTGAGATTTCAAAACCTGCTAGTAAAAGTATCGTTTTTTGAATAATGTTATATACTTTGGCAAGATTTAAACAAAAATCGTCAGCTAATATTCTGTAGGATAAATATAGTTTGATCTTTTTTAAGGTTAAAAAAATATCCAGTCTATCCAATTTATGTTTTTGGGCTAGCATGTTCACAATAAATAATCAATTGCTAGGCATACCTGAATAAAGTTTTGGATTTTTTCTATCTTATCTTTCGCATTTCTTCTGGTTTATCTATATGTTTTCTACTATCGGAATCTGAATCTGACAAGCTTAGTTCTAATAAAATAAATGTTATTGTAGAGCCGTTACTACTACAAACTGAATCGGCAGTCCTTCCCACCGCATTTCCTTCGGAACATTTTCCTTAAAAAGGATATTTTCTATATTTTCTCATTTTTGACATTGGCAAGTCTTCACTTGTACACTGAACTCTTTTGCTACGAACTCCAGCCTTAAGCAACACTTAAACACCCATATCATAAAACCAATAAGAGACCCATATCTTTAGACTTGTTAAAATTCGCGCAAGAAACTACTGAAAAAGTACCAGAGTAAAAAGGGGAAACAAACCACGTTCTACAGTTTGTGAATGCTTATCGACCTAAGTCTTTATTAAAAACCTCACCAAGAAGAAAAATAAACAACAACCAGTACGCCATCTAGCGTCTAATGAACATAGTACATAGATTAAACAAAAATAGGGCAACATGTTCAAAATAACCAAATACAGATCAATTCTATTTTCAGCCCATTTTCCTCGACGTCCATATTCTCAATAAAAACTTCTGAAGTTTCAGGAAGTAACAAGTTATTAATCAGGGATTGCTGTTCTTTTTTTTTGTAAAAACCGTGACGATGGTTTCGACCTGTTGGTCGTAACTCGGTTTTTTTAACAATCAAAAAACCTTGGTAATCGTTTCAGCTTAAGTCTTATATTTACGAATAAGAATCTAAAAATTGGAAAATTACCTTAAAAAGTATTCTACTTTTCTGCATAACGCGTTAGAAATTGAAAATCTAATACTTTTTTAATAAATAAATCGCGTTATAACATTTGCACGTGCACTATAACAGTACTTTATTATATTTACCAAGCTAGTTCGCTCAGTGTAGAAAATAAGCAGGTTTTCTTTTCGTATTAAGTTGTGTATTCCTAGTATTTGTGCTGTGAAAATGGTTCAGTCGATATTAAAGAGCCCGCCAGATATTATCGCTTCTCATTGGTCGTAGTTCTGTGGTTCCTATATTCAATAGCTGGTAATTT
The DNA here is from genome assembly GCA_963920685.1 of Polydrusus tereticollis. Classification (NCBI taxonomy): domain Eukaryota; kingdom Metazoa; phylum Arthropoda; class Insecta; order Coleoptera; family Curculionidae; genus Polydrusus; species Polydrusus tereticollis. The sequence continues at coordinate 48,369,302 of OY987330.1, forward strand.
TACCCAGTGGCGGCTTTAGAAGGGGGGCGCGGGGGGCGCGCGCCCCCCGCAAGGGCTCTTCTTCTCCAGTCTCGCAGCAGAAACCCGAACCACGGGCCTTACTACTAAACATATTTAACATAATACATTGGGTATTAATTATACTTGTTGTTTTTTAGTTCTCTAAGTTTGGAAGAAAAATTAGAATTAGGTATTTTACCCAAAAAAAGGGCGTGGCACCCAAAAAATTTTCGTCTGCGCCTTCGGTGCAACAAACCATTTTTGCACACCCCCCAAGACCAAATTCTAAAGCCGCCACTGAAGTAGACCGAGTGTGGTAAAAATTTTACCACAATCGGTCTACTTTGTATCAGTTTTAAAAATAACTTGGCAAAAAAACAACATTTAAACCCAATTTGATATACATAATATATCAATTATATTGTTATATGCACCTCTCAAATCTAATACATTGGTTTGGGGACCAAACAGAACAAAGATTAAACTAAATAAAATATTATAACACAACCGATTAAGAAAGAATAAGAAAGTATAACAATAAATTATTAATACGAACATTTTTCCGTACTTGGTTTAGATTATTCCAAGGGCTTATGGTGTCTTATTAGATAAAACCCTTGTCGAAACGCACAAACTTAGATGGATTAAGTAAAAGTAAACATCTATAATATATAAAAAGTAGAAAAGACAACACAAAAAGAAAGTATGTGATAAAACACAAATAAAATATTTAGGAATGTAGGTATACATTAAATAAACCTAACATCAATTTTATTGATAAACAATTAAATTACCGTTTAAAAGTGTAAGTTTTAAAAGTATAAACAACTTTTACCGCCCCATATAATAAATAAAATTAAAATCACGAATGAATTTATTTTAATTTTCCTAATTTAATGATTAAGTATACTTAAGAATATATAATATTTTATTTGTGTTTTTATATCAACATTAGGTAACACAAGAACGCACAACAAGTGCCTTGGTAACTCCAATAAATTGTAAGTAAAAAATGAATACAATCAGGGCCGGCATTAGAAAGCCTTGTTAAAAGGTAACAACCCTAAAAGTAAAATAATATAAATCCTAATTACGCATGTCAAATTCAGAATATTATAAGCTTGATTGATAGCCAAGAAAATATCTCTAACTTAAGTTAAAAAACGTTCTCAACGTTAATTTCTTTAAAGTTTAAAAACAATTTCAAACTGTTCCTCTTTCATATTTTGATAACAACTTTAAATAAGAACGAATTTGATTACAATATAGGTACCTACCTTCTATATTTTAGCCAAACATCAAATATTTTTTAGTCCGGCCCTGACAAAAATAAATATATTTAAGTTTGTCTCTATAGTTACACGTAGATATTGTCTATAGGTTAAAAGTTGGAATAAATGATGCAATTTGGATTTTAGCCTAAAACAATAACCTATCAATTGTAATAAAATTAACCTTTGGTAACGTATATTTTTTTTCTGTCACACCTGTAAACGTTACAAAGTACATCATATTTTTTTAGTATTTGCTTAATAAAGATGTATGGAAAATATTTACATCGTAATACTGGTTCAGACATTTTTTCTCATTCCTTAAAAAAAAGTGGTGGGGAACGTCAATTGTTTTTTTTTTATTTTGATTGATAACTTCGGTTTGGCTTAACCGAACTTAACAAACTTAGTCTCTAATTGCGGGTAAACAGAGAAACAGGAGTTTTACTGATAAATTTCCACTGTATTACATTAAATAACTTGACATGCTTCGCTACACAGTAGCTTCTTCAGAATAAAGTATATGAATGATACAAAATTGAGGTTTGTAGTAAAAGGTTATTAAATAAATAAGGTAAATTGGTATAGTAGTAATAAATCTGGGTTTTTACCGTAAATAAATTTAATATTATAAATCTAAATAACATTATTGAATACAACGACATACAAGATTTATTACAGAAATGGTTATAAAAAGGATAACAGCTGGTTATTTAAATAAGTTTAACAAAGAAGAATAGCTAAGATCTCATTGGTCAACTTCTTAGAATCTCTGGAAATAGACAAACTTAAAAATTTCAACCTATTACTTAATGACCAAACAGATCTTAACAATTCTCCTTTGTTAAATTTATTCAGTTAAACAACTGTTATCCTTTCTATAACCATTTCTGTAATAAATCTTGTGCATCTTTGTATTCAATAATGTTTTTTAGATTTATAATAATTATTTACGGTAAAAACCCAGATTTATTACTATTATACTAATTTACCTGTCTCTAATAACATTTTACTACAAACCTCAATGTTGTACTATTCATACACTTTATTCTGAAGAAGCTACTGTGTAGCGAAACATGTCAAGTTATTTAATGTAATACTGTAAAAATTTATCAGTAAAACTCGCGTTTTTCTGTTTACCCGTGATTAATTATGGATCTCAATCAAGTATCGGCTAATTTGATCAAACTTAATCTCGTTAAAAAGATTTTTCTTTGTTTTATCGCTTGCATTGTGAATTATGTCTTAATTGTTTTTACAGTGACCGCTAGAGGGCGCTGTTTGATAACTTAATCGTAATTACGATTTTTAGTGAAACTTTTGAATGTTATGGTATGCTTGTTTTCGCACAGTTAAATAGAGGCTAAAATCCTAAATAGACACTGAAAACCTCATTTGCTTAGCTCTTTTTTAGCGGGAGATATGACCAAACAAATTCACGCATAAACTCTTTATTAATAACAATAATGTTAATACTAATAATAAAAATATTTAGAATTGTTAATTAACCTATACTAACAACAAAGGTTGTCACAATAATGTTATCAGCAATATTTTATTTTACTGAAGACGCATCTTTTGTTTTCAAAGCAATGACAATATTATTACTAATGGAATTTTTTAAATTCAAAAATACAGACTTTGAATTTTAGGTTTTGCAATAATGTTTTCTGATATATCGATAAAGAAAAGTCCATTTTAAATATCAATGTGAATTTCAAAATCGTTTAGGGCATCTAATCACTAAACTTGGGTTTTTAATTAAAATGTGACGTTTCACGTCGTTAATCATAATTACTATTTTTCATATTATTATTATTATTATTATTAGTATTAAAGTAGGGAGTTATCAAAATATAAAAAGACAATTTACGTTCCCCCACCACTTTATTTGAGAAGATGAGAAAAAATGCCCGATTAAAAATTATGTCATATTTCGTCAGTATTAGGATACAAATATTTTCGATACATCTTTATTGGGCAAATTTCGGAAATAAATTATACTTTCTAATTGGCTATCGGTGTTATGCCCTCTAGCGGCTATCGTAGGAAATTAAAAGTAATTTTGAAAGTTGTGCGACTAACAGCTTTCGAGATATAGCCGGTTTCCTTTCTTATTGAATCACCAATCATGCAGGAAGTTCAATTTTGCACTCATAAAATATTAGGGTTTGGGCTAATTCCAAAATTGTCATCATATTACTTACGCACAAAATCATAAATTATAATTCTTTTTAATTAGGAGGTTCACTTCTATGTATTTTACTAAATTGGATAAATCTACTAACAGCAAATTTAAAAAAATCAAAGTTCGGTTATAAATACGAGTATTCATTCCCATATCATGTGATTTTGCATGGGAAGAAATCAGCTTAATTGTGACAAACGTAATTAGAAATTCGATGAGAAAGTAAATAAACTTTTAACTATATGCCACTATATTTGAATTGAATATAATTAGGATATCGGTACTAGAGTAAATTTAATAATGGAGATTTGTTCAAGTCTGTTTGAAAATTCAATAAGCGGTATGTATCTTTAAGTTTATTTATTTCAAGTGAGTCCAACAGGTTAAATTTACATCCTTAATTTTCTGTATTTTCAGAAATCCCTTTAAATAAATAAACTTAAAGATACAAACCACTTATTGAAATATTAGACAGACTCGAACAAATCTCCATTGATAAATTTATCTAATACCTATATCCTAATTATACTTAATTATACTTACTTACTAATTCTAATACTTAATTATTAGGCCCCCTATTCTCCAAATATGTGATCGATCACATCGAGAGAAGTGATGCCGTTTGTCTCTACACCGTATTCTCGAACGGGAAAATGACAACTCACTTCTATCAAGAGTTAGGAAAACGCGTTCTCTCGGAAATTTCTGAGAGAAGGGGATCATATCGATAAAAATGCGCTGAAAAGGATGCGCTTGAGCTCTTTTATTTTGACGTTTAGCCACGGACAGAAATTTTAGGTTAGGTTTTACGGTGTTTGCTATTTATTTCCACTAGTGTTTTGTGGATTGAAGTATTTACGGCGTTTTTAGTTTCGATTTAAAAAAATAAAGGGTTTTACAGAAATTTCTTCCCAACGGGTCTGCGCTTTTTTAAATGTAAAGGTATTGGTAAACTTCTCCGTTCTTAAGTTTGGATGTTCATCTATATAGTCGATTAGTATCTGTTTTTGTATGGTACTTGCGGATGCAGATCTGGGCTTTTCCATTATAAAGAAAATACAGCGCTAATAGTTAGTAAATGTCCACTCAATTGCACACTGATGTTCACTTTCGAAATTTTAACTGTCCATTTCATATTAAAAAATTACATAAAGATAACCTTAACCGTCTTCATAGAAATTAACGCTTAGAATACTGGAAACTAAAAGTATAGCCTTTTGGCCAATTAAACTATGTCTGTTTTTTCATAATCGTTTGAGAAAACAAGGAAGGGAACAGTCCGGATTTGATCGATGCGGTAAAACTCAATAACCTCATTTTTGTTTTGACCATACAAAACATGCTTATCAGCGATTTAAGTCTGACAACGTTGCTATGACATTGATATGCTAGAGGATACGGTATTTTACATACAAGAGAACAAGACCATGCGATGTGAGCATATGATGTGAATGTTGTCTTCTCTCGAGAGAGCGATCACTTCTCTCAAGCTGGAGAATAGATGTTCAGGAAGAATCAGAAACGTGCACTTTCTTGACAGCGCTACCGTGTTAGCGAAACTAGTAGGATTCTGTTAAAATTTATTAAGTTTTAAGTATAGTTGAATACAGTAAACAGTTTTTCTACTTTCCCATTTATCATGAAATTTATCCAAGGAACAGCAAGACAGTTCAATTAACTAAGAATGATCAGCCAATAATATAAAATACATTTAATAACAACTAAAATCATTTGCATAAGCATATTCACAACTAAATTTCCTATTTTCAAGAATACAATTAATATAAATACGGGATAAAAGTGTGATTTCTTCCCTACAAGTCCTAACTTGTAAATTTTCACAATTTTGTCCATTTTTCGATTACTCTAAGGCCCGGTACTTTCACGTCTGACTTATCGTTATTCTCAGAATAATTGCTGTAGTTTTAATTGTGTCGACAATTGTTTCCATAGACATTATTCCACGAATAGCGCTATCGGAGATGAAAGAATCACACCTAACCGACATAAAACTGCAATTAAATTATAATTTACATCAAAATATAGAGTGACATGTATATATATTTATTTTTGTAAACGTTATCGTGAGAGTTGATACAATTACGAAAAGGTTCACAAACTGAATAGTAATTTAAGAATTTATATTCGACAGGGTAAATACATTTATTGGGCGCATGCATAGACATCGTAACTATTAGACCGAACAATAACAAATAAACGTGATGTCATCATTGTATTCAAGTGTAAACTTCTATGATTAACTAGTGATGTGGGAAATATATAACATTGCCTAAAACCTTGTAAAAAATCTGTAGTATGGCAATGCAGCAATAACGGATCCGCCCAGATTTCATCATTTTCATGGCCACCCGCATCGACTCGACAATACTCGGCATAGCGGATGTTGTTTTCCTGGAGTTTTGTTACATGCATATGTAAAGTCAGCGTAATCCCCACTCTCGGCCCCACCTAGCTCCTTACAGCGTCACGCCCACAAACGATTTTGGCATCACAATTTTATAGCATTTATGAATGGCGTGTCGGATCTATAGTTACGATGCCTATGAGCGCATGTAATGAATATCAATAATTCTTAACAATGACAACTATTGAAACTGATGGTGCCATATTTTCGAATTTTTTGGGTGGTTTATATAGAAATTTCGACATTTTATATATACTGCCGCATTATTTAAATATTACTATTGTGATTTTTTTTAAATCGGTATAAGTACTTCAGATTGGCAAAAAACGAAAGGTATTAAAAGGTATATTAACCCAATGTGTGATTCTGTGCTACATAGGTGTGGAAAACGTTTCTTCGTCTTTTGGGGTTTTGTGACTACACGGCATCTGGGAAAATTAATTCCCAGATACTACAGAACCATAGTTCGCATAAAATTTTGATATGAATGATGCAAAAGTTTTCAAAACTAAACGTAAAATGTTTAAATGCTTATAAATTGAGAGTAGATATTTTTAAAGGTTTCACAAATCCTTTTGAACGTTTTTCATACTGGTTTGCATTTTTTTTATTACTAGATTTAGATATTAGGTACATACCGCAAAATTTAAATATTATGGGACGGATTACGTCGTAGGCCAGCAAAAAAGGTGCAGAAATTATATATTTTGCTATATTTTAAACTGCCTTGGAGTGATGGTTTTTAAAACAATGCCCTCCATAAATTTAATACGTTTGGTCATTTGCTGATTTAACTGAGATAAAATAATTAAAAAATAAAATCTCGAAAATCTTCTTTAACAAAACAATACTTTTTTTTTGCAGTTGTGATGCATCAGTAATTCATTTCTTGCATTTAAATTATTTGGCTGTGAATCAATTTCAAAGGCTAGTGAAATATAAGTCCATAGAACTTATATCAAAAATAATTTTTATTACCTACAAATGAATTACAAGAATTAATTTAAAATTAAGGATGTCTTTTTCTTTTGGTTTTGAATACTACACAAATTATAAAGTTACTATGCAATGTTGTTGTTCTCAAAGTTACCATCTTAAACTAGAAATACTTTTAAAATAGCTAGTAAAATTCTGCCAACAAAAAATATCTTTGACCAATAAAATTTCATTTTGATCATTGAAAGGTGACAAAATAATAATTTTAATTAAAAATAATTTAAATGACTAACGATCATATCAAGTTTTGTAACAAGGTAAATAGAAAATTTACATATTAATAGCTTGCTTGCCATTGGTCAACGCTTGCGTATAAAAAAATAAGGCAAAGGAAACAATTACACCAAGTTCACATTTTTACTATCATTAATATAACATTAAATAATGACTGGCATTAAGTCAGTTTTTTTTAACTCTAAAATTTGGATATAATGACCTACTTTAAATTAAAATTTGAAATAAATAGCTATTTTCCTAACAAGTGCAGAAAATCGATTTTTCCGCACGCAAATGCCGTTGACAGCACGACGCGTAGCGGAGTGGTGTCAAGCATTTAAGTGCGGAAAAATAGGTTTCTGCACGTGTTAGGAACAATAGTTTTTCTACTAGCGTGAGGAATCAACAACTGGTTATATACACCATAGCAACTAAGATATTTCAAAGGTAATATGATGAACAGTGACTTCAAATCGTACAGCATTTAATTTAATTAAATTTAATTTCAAAATATAACAGTGCGGAAAAATCTTTGCCGCACGGTGCGGAAAAGTGGATTTTCCGCACTAAAACATTTAATTTAAAAATATAACAGTGCGGAAAAATCTTTTCCGCACTAAAACATGTGCGGAAAATGCGTTTTTCCGCACGCTAGTAGAAAAAATATCTTCCCATCCTAGCTAAATGTTTTCTAAATATTATTTTATCCGATATTCAGCCGTATGATCAAACACACAAGTTAACTCTAGACGCTAACTAGCTTTTTTCAACGACCTTAAAAAACTAACAAGTAGGCTTTTTTCCGTTGTTGTCATGGAAACGGTATATACGTTAAAAATTAACTTGTGTGTTTGATCATAGGGCTGAACATCGTATCAATTTCTTTTCGTTCATAAACTTAAAACGCTTTAAAATTGCAAGGCACTGCAAGCATATAAACATATTTGAGTTAAAAGTATCAGTCAGACATCAATCACATTTTATCAATATTTTTATTTTTACTATCTATAATTAAAAATGTCTTGAATTAAGAACGATATAAGTGTACTAATATATAAGTTTTGCGGTAGTAGAAAAAGTGAACAGGTTGATAGCATATCTATGACTAGGTTATATGCTGTTACTAAAATAATTTTGAAAATATTGAATTATTTTCAATATTAAAATAATGGAATATTTTAGTGGCGAAATTTGAGATGTTTCACTGTAAGAAAGCACGGGTTAGAGAAAATATGATCCCAGAAAGGATTTTCTATAATATATCTAAAACTATATTCATATTAGAAAAAATGATCGCTATCATCCTGTAAACAATATCTATTTTGACAACTTAAGACAGTGGCGTATATAGGGGGGGGGGGGGCCCAGGGGGCCTGGCCCCCCCCCCCCCGAAATACGAAGAGAAATGTAATATATTATGCTTAAACAAGCACTATATTCAAATGTTGATTTTACTATTTAAATAGCTATGTGTTTTATTTGTTGTTGTTTAAGTGTTAAATATATTTTTGTTCAGCTATAACCAAAAAGTTTTAACAAATTAACATTGTAATATAGTAGTGATTATAGTTTCTAAATTTTTTTAATTTAGGCCCCCCCCCCCCGAAACAAATTTCTATGTACGCCACTGACTTAATAACTTTTGGTGTACTTCATATCCACATTAATAAATATGAAGAACGTCAAACCATGCTTTTGGTGCAATATTTTTACACTGTTATACCAAAAGTTGAAGTATACCTTTATAGCAACTTAAGAGATGTAAAAGGTATTTGCGATGAAGGTGTATAAGCTAAAAATTATTGGACATTTCGCCTTATTTTAAGATTTATTTAATACAAGGAAGTTAAGTGAATTGACTCAAACTTATTTTTGAAATAAGGCGAACTGTTATGCTATAATGCTAATCAATGTGTCTTTAAAATAATTATCTAGAGCCGTTTAAGCTATTTAGCGTCATCGTTTGAACAGTTGGAAAGTGTTAAAGTGACAGTCGAATTTAGTTAGCACAAATCTAGTTACATGAGTCAAAAGGTTCCTCCAAGAATGTTGTTTAAGCTACAAACGCAAGATTCTTATTTACGGTGAATGATCTCGAAAAGAAAAAATTTTTGACATTTTTGTGCTGGATATAAAAGAACCTGGAGGCGACATTTAAACGTTTTTATCACTTCTGGTTATACCGAAAGTTAGGCTACTTATTTTTGAGATATTAATAATCGAAAAACTTTTGATAATAATATCTTCTGACTTTACATGTATTCTAATAAGAATGTTTTAGGAAAAAAAGTTATTCGAAATGAAGTCGCAAACTTTGTAAGTAATATAGTTAGACGTTTAACATTTTAAGAGCTGACTCTTAATATCTTTGAGCAAGCATTATGCATTATTTATAAGGGCTGTTTTAAAATTAAATCATAATAACATTGGTATAGGCTATAGTAACTATATTCAAAATAGGATTTAAATAATCAAATACTGAAATAATGATATTGCTGAAAATACCTACATAAGGAATATGTAAAGTGAAAACCCTCACAATACCTTTTAAAAATTTTATACAAATATAATATAATATTGAAGAAATTAAGTATCTACTTAATCTCAAGGGTGTTATGCCATACTAAGACTTCTAAGAATTCTAAGACAAAAATTTCATATAAGTAAACATAAGTCCCAACCACTTTATTACTGTGGCATTTACTTTATCTTCGATAATAATGGTGGTTGAAGCCAGGGAATAACTTATCTTTAAAAGTACTGTATCTTTCACATCTTCTATTCGATTCCATTGAAATTAAGCTCAGTTGAAAAATATTTCCATGCTTATTTAGAAACTTTTAATAAATATCTCTAATTCGTATTTTGTTTCCCAGAGGGCGCCTCGTATAAAAGTTTCAGTTTTCCCTAATTTTCTTAAAGAAACTACGTGCAATGCAGGGTTTTGATTTAAATTTCTTGTAAGGGTGCATAACTTCATGGCCTACTAATTGTCGTTTAAGCCGTCTTCCTTAGTCAATACTATATTCTAAAAAAAACATTTGCTACACAGTAATAATTTTTTGTAAAATAAGGATATTTGGAAATTACTTGAAACGATGCGGTTTTGGCCAAAATATAGCTTACGGTCTTCGAACTATTATATAAAAAGTACACAATATTTTATAAAAATAGCACTCTGAAAATCAAAATACGAATTGACGATCAATACCAAAATCAGTTTTTAAATAAGCATGAAATTCTCTTTCCAACGAAGCTAAGTTTAATAAAATCGGATCCAAGGTATAGAAGATACAGCACTTTTAAAGATAAGTGAATAATCTTTTTACAGTTACGCCCTCTAGCCGTAATCGTACAACTTCAAAATAATTTCCAGTGTTTGATCATTGCCGATGGATCTATAATTTTTTTTTGTCCTGACAGGACACAACTTTTGAAACACTTAATATCACTCTTTTTAAGTATTTCTTAAAAGATAAAAAGTTCGTCAATGTTTCAAAAACTTTCAAAACTTTAAACCTTTTACAAAGATATTATGTTTCATTTTTGACTTGTTTATTGTAAAAATAATTTAAAACTCAGAACAGGATAGAGATGAGAGATAAATGTTAACAAATGGGTATATATTTTTGCAAAGAAATAAAAAAAAAATGAACACAAAATGCATTATATTTAAAATAATATTTCTCCTAACTTTCGTAATAACCAGGAGCGGAGAAAGGTCAAATATCTACATTAAAAAAATTAGAAGCTCATATCGAGTACTTGAATTTATAGAATGTCTGTATTTTTAATATTTCCCGATATGTTCTTACTCGTGCTGGTGTATGCATAATATAAGGACCATATTCTGTCTGGAAGTGTTTGTAGCTGGGCTCTAAAGTTTTAAACAGACATTTTCCCATGTGGCGCCTTGACCCCGTCGTGTTATAGCTTGGAATTATGTAATATATTGGAATTATTCTAAAAAATCTCTATTTGAAAGATCGATTTAATATTCCTAAACAAACATGAGAGAGCCCCTTTTTTAATTCGTTCTGGCATACACAACTATTAACAACCAACTTTTTTGACAGGTTCATTCGACTCCTGAGAATCCTGAGATTTTACTCAGGTATCGATGTTGTTTTATATCTTTCGAAATCCTGTATGCTCAAATTATGAAGGAAAAAAAACTATACTAGTTCTGTAATTTTTTGATATACCTATGACCGTGAAATTTTTTTATTCTGTCACAACATCTTCCTAGCAACAAATGTGAGAGTGCCAAATTATAATAATATAAAGTATGTGGCTTCAACAGATAGGTACTATATCTGCTGTTATAATGTGTTCTTTATATTTTACATGCAAAGGTAGTAATTTTAAAAAACACAACAAATGTAATGTAATATCTGAGTTTGTAATATATTTTCCTACCTGTAGAGTGGATATAAAAAAATGTTGGTAACATTTTGTGTGCTAACCTAAGGCAAGCCTTTGAAATAGCCACGACAAAATTGTAAAAAATTCTACAATTAACTTAAAAAATAATCACTAAATATTTTGGTTTTAAACTAACCTAAAATTTGAAATATTTCTGATTGTAGCCATTCCATATCCATTGAGTCATGATGGTAAATATTTTATGACCCTAACTTATATAAGTATTTGAGCAAGAATTGTCATTTATCTAAGCAAAATATTATTTGTGTTAATCCCATGTTAAAATGTAATGAAAAAAGGCTTATTGCTATTATTAAGAAAAACAATTAAATTTGTGGCTTGTGTCTTTTTGTAGTATCTACAGGGTTTTTCATAATTGCATGCTAATACATTCTGGAGGGCCGTAATCCTTGGATGAGTTAAAGGGTACTGGTCTTCATCCCTTAGTATTTTGTTCCACGCGAAACGCCTATTGAAGGTAATCTTTCTATTCTCACCCATTTATACTCGTTAGTGAGAACGAGATGTTTGACAGAAAGACTGGGGCGCGGTTGTATTTTTTCCATACATTTTTAACAGGTGAAGATATATTAGTTTCTGTTTTGCATTCGATTTATAACATAAAGTCAAACGGCGCTCACTTATTAAAAATACCGTTGATAGAAGATTTAAAAAGAAAATTTCAACTTAAAAAAAATACCGAAAATTTATATAAATTAATGTTTTAGTTTTGATTGGCGCCGGTCATATTTGTATTACAAGCACAAAGGCACAAACGAAACTTTGAAATTTTTTTTAATTATTTATGTCACTCTATCTCTGTTATACATCCAGAAACACTAACATCATAGCTTTCCTGCATTCCTAATGCTATAAACTTTAGATCGACGGTTCTGCACAGACAGCATCCCAATGGATTAGTCCCAATAAACATCACAGGAGTTAGCTAGCTTTCTTAAGCTTGGAAAATATCATGATCTTATTAGGGCAGGTTTATTCATGTATGAACGTTGACTTAGTGAATAATTTGTTATTTATTTCTTAATTTGGGTAAATTTAGGCATTACATAGTTACAGTGCACATTGTTATGGGCAATATAAAGCCCTTTTAAGAGACAAAATATCACTTAGACCAGATAAAAAAGGTGAACATTTATTATTGAAAAACAAAATAAACTAAACTAAGAACAAAATTTCGAAAAAATCTCGTAACATAATGACTTATCAAGTTTTAATAGGAAGTTGGCTTCAAATTTTGTCTTGGTTTTATTTTGTCGTAAAATTAAAGTTGATTAATTGAAATTTTAGCGTCAAAAATGACAAACAGGTGGAAATTGAAAAAAGCTCTGTATGTGTATAAAATAAATGTTTGCCGGCTAAAACCAGCGTAGCCAAGATGGCAATTTATTTATAAAATCAATTGATTGGACCAGTTATTCACTATACGCGATGCCATAGCAAATACCGTAGCTTCACTCAGACAGTGGCGTACCTTTTTTTTTCTAAAAAATTAAGTTTTTATCTCTAGTTGGTACCTACTAAATTCAAAATAATATCCAAAGCGATCTCAAAGATATTAAGGAAAAACTGATATTTTTTTTCAAATTTCCCTCTATCTCAAAAATAAAGCGGTTGCCAACCTATATTGATATAATAATATGCTTGTATTTCTCAAAATCATCAAAGGATTAAGGTACTTAAAGATCAGCATGCAATTACAGAACACCCTGTAGGGTAGTCTTGCTTATTATAGTGATGCACTCAATTGGCATTAATAATTATTTTATTTCACAACTATTATTTTTATTAATGACATTTCTTTATCAATCCCAACTAATATATTATATTAATAATCTGTAACCACTTTAGAAGATTTTATCGCCATTTTAAACGTACCGTACTTATAGCATATAAAGTACTTGTCGTTAGATTAGACGTAAATTAAAACAAAATCCGGTTTAAATTTTAGATAAACTGGATATATTTTATTAAGGATCATTAAGAGCATTCTGACACGCAAATTAAAAGAAATAATAAATTATATCTTAAGTAAAGAACAAAATATCGTCAGTGCAGAAACATTGAGCTTTAGGATAAAGCTTCTTTAGATACACTATACTTACAATTTCCTTTTAGATTACAGAAGTGTAACAGTTTATCGAGTAGCTCAAAAGAGTCTTAAGATAATGAAATATAACACAGCCCCACAAAAAAAAAATGAAACTGCTGTCGAGACAGTATCCCTATGTAATTTTCGACGCTGAATCCGAATCCAAGGTAAAAAAAAAATTGTACACCCCCAAAATCAACCCCTAGCGCTAAAAAATACTTCCTCAACAGGGTAAAAATGACTTAACGCTCCACGAATAGTCTTAAATCTGAATAAATTGAATTAAATATAAACATTCAAGTATATAACGCATTTTTCGGCAACATTTTCTCACCACTACCAAAACAGAGTTAACACTAATTTCCATTGAAAGTTACCCCCATGAGTGGGTGAAAACTACCCCTCACACAAATGGAAACTTTAAAAAACTGCAGTGATTTAAAAAAAAAAGTTGCGATGCCCAGTTATGTAACTGCATCAGTCTCGATGCGATGCTCAAAAACTACCCCCATAGAAGGGAGGAAACCACCTCTAAATTTAAATTAAAGTTGCTTAGATGACTCCTAAAAAGAATTCTCTGAAAATACTATTACTTATTTTAATGGCCTGTAAAAAGAGTCGTCTAAAAATTCAGAAAAAATATCTATATAATGTATTGACCAGCCGGTATACGTCAAGTTTGGCTCTTTATTGGGGCGCTCATTGTTTCTGTTATTACCTTTTTTCTCTGTTATATTGTTAAGATTTTTTTTTGTTATGATTGAACCTATGATAGCACTGCTGGTCCATAAGCTGCTGGGAGTTCGCTCTGCCGAGGTTGTCGCTATCATAGGCTTCCTAAAACCAGACCAAGGTGTTTATGAACGAATTAGAGATCAAAATCATGAATAGTAGATTCGCTGAGTTTTTGCTTGCATATAAAAGATATGTTGATGACGTATGTATAGTTTGGAATGGCAGTGATCCAGATTTAAGAGATTTCCTCAGTTTCGTTAACGATCTACACCAGAATATTGAATTTACACTTGAGATCTAAAATAATGGGCAATTATCTTTTTTAGATTTACTCTTGATAAGAAATAACGACAGAATTAACTTTAAAGTCTATAGAAAACCCATATTTAGAGATAACATTATTCAGTACGATTCAAATTCTCCCTTTTCTCATAAGTTTGACACCTTCAATTCTCTTTTCTCCCGACTTTTCAAGCTACCTTTGTCTAGAAATTCGTTCACTAAGGAATTTAATATAATTAAACTGATTGCCAGAAATAATGGATACCCTTTGAGATTAATCAATAAACTTTATTATAAGTTTGTAAACAAATTTAAACTAACCTATAACATCATACATGCTAATACACAGGATCACAAAAATGATAGAACTCTAACTTATTTCGGCAACATTTTCTCACAACTAGCAAAATTCTCTAAACCTCACAACATCGCAGTAGCTTTCAGGACCAGTGACACTCTTAAGCGACATTTAATCACCACTAAAGATAAAGTGGACTCTCTTTCAAAATCGGGAGTTTATTCGCTACATTGTGGAGATTGTCCGGCGGCGTATGTCGGAGAATCGGGCAAGAGAATCGCCAGCAGAGTTCATGAACATCTTAGCTTATTTAATAAATACCAGAATAAATACCCCCGGTGCCCCTCGTGACAATATAACCAACACTAAGTCTGCTTTTGCGAACCATCTACTTGAATCAAAACACCAGTTTTCGCCATCTGAAAATGTTAATGTTTTGCATGAATGTCATAAGAGTAAAAAACTAGATCTATTAGAAAAACTAGAAATAACGAAAGCTAAAAAGAGTCCTATCCTTACCTGCGTTAATGAGGTCTTTAATTTAGAGCCTTATTTTATTTTTAACCACTTAAATTACTAACAACGGACTGCTAGTGACCAACATTTAACTATAAATTTTCCCCGATCCGCCAAATTCTTTCGATTGACAACATTGACGCTTTTGATGCCGGTACTTTGGTTCGCTCGTACTTTGTGTTAATGGCTGTTACATTTTGGGCTGAGTTTACTCTCTAGGTGACTGCATCTTCCCCCGGTTCAATATACATTGGACTTATTTAACGAACCTTATACTTTTAGTTTTTTGTTATGTCGTTTTTGTTTATATAAAATTTTTAGTTTAAGTTCTGACTGTCATGTAATGATGTAATTGTAACGTTTATCTATTTTTATGTTTTATATTTTGACATTATTTTTTTTAAAGGTTTTTTTGGTGTATCAGGTAGGTTTACTAGGAGATTTGTTCACAGGCGAAACATGTTACCGTTTAGTTTTTTTAAATATTAAATTTATTGAGGCCGAGACTTTGTGTTGCTCTTTTGTTTGAATATTATATTCAGGTCTCTTAGAGAAATATAAACACTTTTTTTTTGTGACTAGGCATCGTAAGCTTTTTTTGCAATCACTGCATTTTCTAAGTTTCCTGTTGTATGAGGGGTAGTTTTTACCCACTCATGGCGGTCGTTTTCAATGGAAAGTAGTGTTAACTCTATGCTTATGCGTTATATATTTAATTCGATTTATTGAGATTTAAGACTATTCGTGGAGCGTTAAGTCATCTTTACCCTGTTGAGGAGGTGTTCTTTAGCGCTAGGGGTTGATTTTGGGGGTGTACTATTTTTTTTTACCTCGATTCGGATTCAGCATCGAATATTACAAAGGGATATAGTTGTCGATAGCAGTTCCAACATTTTTTTTTGTGGGGCTGTGTAATTTGTCGTCTGCTCTTCTTGCAAAGACAGAATAATTCAAAACAAAATAGCTAAAAGATAAACACTGGCAATTTCAATATGGCTCTGTGTAGAGACTA
This sequence comes from Polydrusus tereticollis, assembly GCA_963920685.1. Lineage (NCBI taxonomy): Eukaryota > Metazoa > Arthropoda > Insecta > Coleoptera > Curculionidae > Polydrusus > Polydrusus tereticollis. The sequence continues at coordinate 48,385,776 of OY987330.1, forward strand.
AGTTTCATCCTGTTTTGCGTCCCATTGCATTAAATATGAGATACAATTTCCTCTTCTGACTTTTAAATCGTATTAGCTTTTAGAAAAAGTCGAAGATATTTTAAAATTTTAATTTTCATGTCATCAAATAAAATCTTTTACAGTGGTTGTCTCCCCTATATATCGTATTAATGAAATACTATATTAAATGTGGTAGAATTTGGTAAAACTTGTAACGTTTCGATCGAAAAAATTACAGTCTAATATTACAATTCGATATATTATATAGAACGACCTATTTTAATAGCCTAAAAATTATCCTATATTTAAACAAAAAATACAGTTCAGTGTTTAGACTAGAGATCTATTTATTGGCGCCTATAGTAGGTATGTATTATAATTTTATTCGAATAATGTATACCGAAATAAAATTTTAAAAATGTTGATTTGTATATAAAAATTAGTTTTTAATTAGAATAAACAAAATTACTAAAAAGTGTTTTTCACCATGTGCAGTTACATAGGATTAAGTTAATATAACATGCCACATACGAAATCCCAAATTGTACCTATATGAAAATTCAAATAAAATTATGAATACCGAAACACCTTTGATTTTTTTTTATAAGGAAGCAAATCCGTTCGGGTTTCCCGGAAGCGTTGAGTGTGCGAAAGAAACTATACTCTTTGCAAAACAATTTCCGTCGCACGTCATACCCTTCGAGTGACGTCAGTTATCGTCAGTGTTGCCAGTTTGTAACCAAAATACCCGATTGAGGGAATTACAGGGCTTTTAAAAAATTCATACGCGGTCTAATCATAATAAAATTAGATTATTTGTATTTAAAATTTATTGGTAAACTTAGCAGACCCGGTACCTGACTATTTTTTATAGCTGTTCGAATTGACTTCGTATAGACTATAAATCGGCAAAAAGAAAAAGCTGGAAATTATTTGTAAGTTTCTAAGTCCACCGCTAGAGAGCGTACATTCAGCCTCGGAGTAGAAAATACTGTTTTAATCAAAATTACTTCAAGTGAACCTATATTAAAATTTTTTTTTGTAACCTACCGAAAATATGACAACCTTTTTGTATTTACGTTTTTTCCCTACCTTGTTAAATAAAGGGTGGGGAAGGGGTAAACGTTGGTTTGAAAAAAGTCAATAACTTTTTTTTGGAATAACCGATTTCAAATAACTTTTTTTAATCTGAAAGCGCTTTTATGGACGCTCCTACTAGAATAATAACATTTTGAGTTTTTATGACAAGGTCGCAGATTTCAATGATTTTCCCAAAAATTTAAAATGTAATGGTATTTTTATTTTTCGCTAGGAAGAAAGAGCATGAAAAATTACAGTTACTGTTGAAAACCGCTGTCCGATATGTTTACTCTTTATAGATATATTTGAAAATATATTTAAACCTATAACCTAATACTTTACAAGAAAAGTAAAATAAGCAGGACTCTCAGTTTGACACAACAAAAAAAACCCAGAAGGAAACCTGTCTAGAGCTAAAAAAAAATTATTAATGACGTCTTAAGTGTTCAAAATGTCGTCCGACCTGTGCAATACAGAGCTGTAACCTGCTATGTGTAGATAGAGCAGCAGTCTCTATTTCAGCCATTGAAATACTGTTAATGGCGTTCCTTATTCGCTCTGCCATATTCTCCCTAGTGGTCGGTTTGCTTAAATATACCATATTCTTTAATTTTTCCCACAAATAAAAGTCCAGGCAAGTTAAATCAGGTGACCTATAGTAATGAAAATGAAAATTATCATTTTTCGCTTTTTATAAGTTTCCAATTATTAACCTGGCTGGCCATGGAAATAAACTTCCCCTATCTATCCATCTATCAGGAAATGTTCTGTCCAAAAATCGACGAACCCTTGTTGAAAAATGAGCAGGACATCCATCATGCTGAAAAAACATGTTTCGGCGTGTTTCTAGGGGCACATTTTCCAACAGAACAGGCAAATGGTTGGTAAGAAAATTTAAATAAATTTCACCGGTAAGTGACTGACCGAATATAAATAGACCAATTATCATGCCACCCAATACGCCGCACCAAACGTTTACACTCCACCTGCCCTGGTGTTGGACCTCCTGCATCCAACGAGGATTGGTTTGAGATCAATAATGCATGTTGTGCAAGTTCACTTGTCGCTTTTAAAGGTAGCTTCGTCTGTCCATAATATATTTGACATTAATCTGGGATTCACGGCTACCATGTTTAATAACCAATGACAATAATCAAGTATTTTATCAAAATTTTGCATTGTTAAGGCCTGGTGAAGCACTATACATGGTATGGAAGAAGCCTGAATTTGAAATATGTATTTTTAATAGACATTTTTGATATTATAATACCTACTAACCTATGATCTTTTATAATTCGTTGGACGGTAGTGCGGGTAATGTCAAAGTCCTGGGAAATGCCTCTGGACGATGAACACTTCCTGAATTTCTCAAGCTTACCGCCATTCGAACAAAAACTCGTTTGGTATATCTGCGCCTGTCTGGATACTTTATAGCATGCAGCAATGATTGCATTTTGCATGCATTCGAATTATACCACGAGCATATCAAATGCTATTTCATTTGCTAACGGCATTTTAAAATTATATTTCGATACTTAAACAAGTTTTAAGCTAATATTTTTTGACATAAAGCAATATTTATATTTTATTATCACTTCTTTTGTTGTGTCAAAGCCTACTGAGAGTCCTGCTTATTTTATCTTTTTTGTAAAGTATTAGGTTATTAGGTTTAAATATATTTTTAAATATATCTATAAGGAATAAACATATCGGACAGCGGTTTTCACCAGTAACTTTAATTTTTCTTGCTCTTTCTTCTTAGCGAAAAATAAAAATACCGTTACATTTTAAATTTTCGAGAAAATCACAAAAGCCTGCGACCTTGTCATAAAGCGCCACCTACCGACACGAAAAATAACTGAACTTAAAATGTTATTATTCTAGTAGGAGCGCCCATAAAGGCGTTTTAAAATTAAAAAAAGTTATTTGAAATCAGTTATTTCAAAAAAAAGTTATTGACTTTTTTCAAACCAACGTTTACCCCTTTCCCCACCCTTTATTTGACAAGGTAGGAAAAAAACGTAAATACGAAAAAGTTGTTATATTTTCAGTAGGCTACAAAAAAAAATTAATATTGTCACAAAGGGAATAATCAAAAAGAATATTTTCTCAAAATAATTCAAAACCTAAATCAATATTTCATAAATCCACTTTAGTAAAGAAACACTCAGTAAAGAAATTAACTTCCCATCATTTATTACTAAATGTATAAACACGCCAATCAAGCCGATTCAGCAAGTCAGCAGGAAACAGAGGTGCTCGACCTATGTATTGACCGTAGTACATCGTCTACCTAAAATAGATTAAAAGATAGTAAAAAGAGTGCTGACTTGACGAACCGTTTGGAAGGTATAAAGTCAAATTTGATCAATGGCAGAGGGCAGTTGTTGGCCGACAAGGTAACTGATCGATTCTACCCCGATTCTCCCCTTTGCGAGACGCCGCTCGAAAGCAGCCCCACGATGGTTATTTTCAAAGTTAATCTTTTATTGTAAGTATGAAACTATAGTTTATCTCACCTATAAGGAAATGTAACCAAGGATAATATTTAACCATAACGTAATTTGAGTGTAAAATAATTGTAATGATTTATTTGAAACAGACTAACAGTAAATAAATTAATTTGTTATTGTTATACAAAATTTAGTGTTTTATTCCGATCTTAGGTCAACGTCCCCAGTCGCACCCGCAGGGCGTGACAACTTGGTGGAGGCGCCGTGTTTATATTTTTATTTTTTGCAAAATAACTGGTAAAGTAATAATAACCCTGGTTACAATTTCTTAAAGGAAAAAATTTATTTTCTTTTGGTTTTACTTTAGTGTGATTTTTAGGTATTAATTATTTCTAGGTATTAATATTGCATACTGGCCTATTCCTAATTTTTATGTACCTTTAAAAAAAAAAATTTTTTTAAAAGATTTTCTGGTTCATTCTCGTTGTGAATTTTTTATAATATTAAATACTTCGTATGATCATTAAATTTGAGGGCATGTTTTTTTTTTAAAGAAAAAGGTTATATTCTCATACAAAGTTTGTCATAGTCCTGTCTCGTGCCAGTTCACGCTGGCGAGATTAGTACTATAGAGACGTGTACCGGTAGTAATCTTACTTTGTGCCCGTTAACGCTGGCGAAGCTAAGATTGCTATCTTGATTGCTATTCTCATAAAAAGTTTGACATAGTCCTGTCTCGTGCCAGTTCACGCTGGCGAGATTAGTACTATAGAGACGTGTACCGGTAGTAATCTTACTTTGTGCCCGTTAACGCTGGCGAAGCTAAGATTGCTATCTTGATTGCTATTCTCATAAAAAGTTTGACATGGTCCTGTCTCGTGCCAGTTCACGCTGGCGAGATTAGTACTATAGAGACGTGTACCGGTAGTAACCTTACTTTGTGCCCGTTAACGCTGGCGAAGCTAAGATTGCTATCTTGGTTGCTATCCTGTGACTGATATTAAATTCTACCTTGTGCCTAGTTCACGCTGGCGAGGTTTTAGAGTTTCTATCGGCAGCAGTATACAGATTTTTATTTCTGTGCCAGTTACCCGCTGGCGGAAATAATACACTCTGCATTAAAGGCACTTGCAAAAATCACTTTCTTCTAAGTCAAATAGTTATTTATGCACATGAGAATAAATAGCCCGCAAAAAATTGAATAAAAATCAACAAGAACGAAAAAGACTCGAAAAAATAAATTTAGTAATCACAGATATAAAGGTACATAAGGAAACAGGCCTCCCTGTCACACCCACATTCAAAGGGCCCCAACAATTTTTTCCCACTATAGATGATGATCGCACGGCTCGATTAAAGGCAAAATTTCTTATATTATTTGGGGATGATGAACTGTAAATCTGCCAAAGTTTAAACAAAAATAATTATATCCTTTTTTTAGAATATAGCTGGCGAACCCTATTAATGGGCCTCCCTGTACATATGTTTAATAATTAATATGTTAAGATTATATACATGTTTTGTATTATTTTAGTATTATTTAATGACATTTATTCAGGACCTTCAGATTGTGTTTGCGTTTATTGTATTTGCTAATAATGACGCTAATAGCGGTTCTGCTAGAGCCTGTTTTAGAATGTTAGCAGAATCATTTCCGCAACGGTTGTTATCTCGTTACAGCTACCTTCCCTGCTCCCTGGGTAACCAGATATTACTGTTCCAGACTTTTATCTTTGGGGCTATTTAAAGAGTAAAGTAAATAAAAAGAAACCGAAAACCTTAGAGAAACACCTGTGCTGAAATAAAGGCTATTTTGTGGCTGTCTTTCGACGAGCCTTTTCCAAATCCGTTCAGCTTCTACATGAATTCATTGAGAATAACGGTGGTCACTTACAGCACGCTATGTTTCATTTAATAATCTCCAACTAAGTGTAATTATTATATCGTTTCATTTTCATATTTTTTTTTATTTACATAGTCCATTCATTTTGACGGTCCTTGTATAATTTTTAATACAGGTTGTAATTTGGCTTAGTTACTAATAGTACGTGTATAATAATGTGATAAATGGAACGTAGTTTTAAAACCTTTATTAAAATAATATCAATAATTAACCTTCAAAACTATCCACTTAAGAGGTATTAAATTCCTTAGGTGATATGCATTTTTTTTTTTAAATTGGGAATTTATATAAAATGCATCGTGCACTTTTGCGACACCAGTGCCAAGTGCAGATAAGCAGGAAAAATGAAGATCGTTTTAATTTTGAGCAGTTTGGTGGCATTTGCGTTGGGTAAGTTACTTCTACAACAAACTGTTCTGTTGTGAAAAAAAAGCTTCTATTGTTGAACGTGTTATTAGAACACTTAAAAGTATGCTTTGGAAAGAATTAAATGTTGTAGGTTCTTATAAGTGGTATAATTTGTTGTCTACTATTGTTCATAAATATAACAATAAAAAACATAGAACAATAGGTATGAAACCTTCTGAAGTAACTAGAAAGCATGAAAAGAATTTACTGCAAACTGTTTATAGTCATATTAAGATGGTATATAAACCAAAATTTAAAATTGGTGATCATGTAAGAATTTCTAAAATACGTGGTGTTTTTGATAAAAAATATCAATCTAATTGGTCAACTGAAATATTTGCTATTAAAGCTGTTCAATTAACAAATTCTACCACTTATTTGCTAAAAGATGTAAATAATCAAGATATTAAGGGTGGTTTTTATGAACAACAATTACAAAAGGTAAAATATTCAGATGCCTACTTAGTTGAAAAAGTGTTACAACATAAAAGTAATAAGGTATTGGTTAAGTGGTTAGGGTTTAATAATAAATACAATAGTTGGATATTAAAGGATAATGTTGTATAAATTATACAGAAAATAAAATGCAATCTCTAAAATAAAAACTGTTTTTTTTATTAATAAAAATTACAATGTCTTCCACTGTGATTGAATGAAGTTATACTCATCGTCATCATTGTCATCATCATCCACAATCTTCTTCTTCCGCTTACTTGATGCGCCCGCAGCTACTACAAGAGAATCATCAATAATATTGATTCTCTTCCTGGAGGATGTTGATGGTAGAGATTGTTCTATAGCCGGTAATTGAGGTCCCTCTTCTAGAAAGGGCACATCAAAATTGAATGAAACTGTGTTCCTGGTTAAATTGTGCTCTTATTTTAGCTGATGCTACTTACAAGGCCGCCTACATTCCATTGGCGATCGAGATTTCCAAAGACACCTCACTCAAAATTGTCGGAGGTGACAATGCTGCCAGAAACCAGTTTCCCTACCAAATTTCCCTACAAAGACGTGCTTTAATCAACTTTAGTCATATCTGTGGAGGATCAATCATTTCCCCCAAGTAAGCAATGGTATTATATATTAATATGTAGATTAGTAGTGGCGACCGCAGCCTAGTGGTTAGTGTGTCCGACTACTAAGCCGAAGGTCCCCGGTTCGATCCCGGGACCATGCGTCGATCTTTATTTATTCGGTCGTCACCTCGTGGAAGGCAATGGCAAACCACCACGTAGTAATTTGCCTAGTACAACCTCTCAAATAGTGCCGTTCGGAACCGGCGATAAACTGTAGGTCCCATATACCTGTGAAAAATCTGAAAAAAGGCACACATCACAGGTATATGCGAGAGGTCGCCTACGCTCGAATGAGCATGGCACATAAAGAAGATGTAGATTAGTCGATTTAAATCCGGATTGAACCTTAGTACAAACGCGAATACGCATTATCTCTCAATGCTACTAACCGAGTGCCGAGTGTATTTTCTTTTGAAGGTAAATGTCAAATCCGATATTTTTATATGGGCAACAGCAAACAGCTTAAACTAAAACTTAAAAATAATTTATTTATCCAATAAACATATGATATGTAAGATACTCATACATGTATACATATATTCTATAGATAAATTTGGCAATACCGCGATTATAAAGGACCGATAGGAAAAATCACAGAGAAACGGTGCCTGTGTGATAAAGCCCAAGGAATTATGAACTAAAAAAAATTTTTAAATAACAGCTGCTAAATTTCATCGTAAAACCCTCTTTTTGAACCCGTCCTATCAACAGAATTTAAGGCGTGTTTTCACTAAATCGCATTTTTAGTTAAAACGCATTAAGCTCTCGTGTAAAGTCAGTAAATAACACTGATCTACGCGGGGTCTTGATTGGGTTTTTACATCAGGATATACTTTTGACATCTGTTCCTTGATCGAAGACTTTTTGGGTCTTGTCCCTTAAGTTTTAAATTTTTACTCGGCTATTGCTATATTTGACTACCTATGTTTCGTGTGTCGTTTAGTAAGGTTCCAGGAGCCTGTGACAAGAGTTAGATGTTACAGGGCGTTCAAAATAAATTTATACATTTCAATTAATTTAAATTGAAAAATATCAACTTTTTTAAATGGCACACCATGTATATTATTTCTTTTTCTGATAGGTTTTATAAAACTGTTCAACTTTCATTAACTATATCATATACCTATTTGTAATAGTTTGCGATTTATTTTGATTTTTCTCATTTTTACCCTTGTTTTTATTACACTAACGGGACTAAAGGTACACACACAAAGAAAGCAGGTTTCCTGCCCCTGTTTTCGGCGCTGAATTCCGGCGCCGGTTTTCTTGCTGGATACGAACATAAAGAACGCTGGTTACCAGTCAGTAGAAAAGCAGGTTTTATACCATATTTTAGCCGCCCACTTTTTGAGCATTTACATATTGTACTCGTAGTTTTTAATAAATATATTACAAATAAATAGGCTATTATTACTAGGAAAACTTACCATCGACTTTCATTTCAGCCGCTATCTCATTCCACAAATGTTGCGTCACATTTCTATTGCTGTGAGATTTAAGCCGTTTATCCCACAATGCGGATCTTTTAAAAACAGCAGCGATCAGAATGTCAATATCCATTTTATTAACTTCAGCAAATTAGGTATATTAATATAAATTTCTACTGAAAATATGCAACCGGCGCCGAAAACAAGAAGCCAAGAATTAAAAGTTCATTCCGGTAAAATAGCCCGCGCCGATTTACGCTTGTAACAAGTTCCGACCCGCGTTGTTTATGTCCGCACTAATTTAAAACCAAAGGGAATTATCGGCGCTTGTAGGCGCCGGTTGCCAGTAAGCACTAGTAAGCAGGAAACCTGCTTTCTTTGTGTGTGTACCCTAACGCTATAAAATAAGTTGGCCATGACAAAACAAAAATTTAGGCACGGTTAAATTTTGAAATGTCAATTAGGCAAATAAAAATAGTTTCTTAATAAGTTAATTTATTGTCGTGAGTGACGTACCTATAAAAATAAAATAGTTATGGATTTTCCTAAAAATAAATTAATTGACATGATTTATATCCTGGGCGAGGAAGAAAAAAAGTGTGATTTGGCAGTAAGGATTTACGGTGCGAAGTACCCTAGTAGACGCATACCAACTAGACAATTTTTTTAATGCATATTGGAACGGTTTGATGGTAATGGTAGCGTTGAATATAAGAAACGAAAAGTGGTAAACCGGAATGCTCTGCCACTCTGGGTCCGGGAAATTCAAAATCAAAACATTGGTCGCTTAATGTATGGTGTGGAATCAAAAATCTTTGAGTTATTGGTCCATATTTTTTCCGCGAGCAGGGCACAGATATTTAAACTTTTTGCAAAATGAATTACCACAGCTCCTTGAAGACTTTGATGACATTGAAGGGGAGCAAATGTGGATTCAACAAGACGGAGCTCTTGCGCAATACCATCCGGAAGTTCGGGAATTTCTAAACAATCATTACCCACAAAAATGAATCGGTAGGGATGGATTTTATGGGTACCCCCCTCGATCATGCGACTTAACACCTATAGATTCCTGTTTGTGGGGCTACATTAAAGATCGCGTTTATGTAAATAGCCCTACGACACTAGATATAAAAAATAGGATACGGGATGCCTGCAGGACAATATCACCCCTTTATGATAAGTAACGTGCAGGGAAATATAGTAAAAGACTAAACATGTGTATCCAAGAAGACGGGCATATTTTTGAACATTTATTACGTCATAATAATTAAAAATAAAGTAAGTTAGATTAAGTTAAATTAAGTAAGCAGAAAAAATATTGTTATTTATGTTATAGCGTTAGTCCCCGGTGCAATAAAAACAAGGGTAGAAAAGAAAAAAATCAAAATAAATCGCAAACTATTAAAAATAGGTATATGACATACTTAATGAAAGTTGTACAGTTTTATAAAACCTATCAGAAAAAATTATAATATACAGGGTGGGCTATTTAAGAAGTTGATATTTTGCAATTTAAATTAGTCGAAATGTATAAATTTATTTTAAACGCCTTGTAGTATCTAACTCAAATTTCGTTACATAAGTTTTTTTTGTCATCCCAATAGAACGTTTGTATTAAATATGAGTACTGCACCTTCAGAAATAATGGCGGAACTGTAAATTTGTCACAAGAATAAAAACTAATATTTCTCTAGAAAAATGAAAGTATTAGAACTAACTCAAATTTCGTTACATAAGTTTTTTTTGTCATCCCAATAGAACGTTTGTATTAAATATGAGTATTGCACCTTCAGAAATAATGGCGGAACTGTAAATTTGTCACAAGAATAAAAACTAATATTTTTCTAGAAAAATGAAAGTATTAGAACAACTACTATGTTTAGGTGTATAATGCTATTAACAAAAAAGTTATAGAATTTTATGCACAATCTAAAATCAAATTTAAAAATAAGGTGCTCCATTTAAAAAAACTTATGTTATATTCGTCACCCTTTTTTGAACCATGTATACACAAAAATAATTTTAAACTCTGCATCTTAACATTTTCTAAAACTTTTGTATTTAATGTTTTCTGGTAATTCCCGAGACAAATAGATAATCAGCCCTATGATCAAACACACAAGTTAACTCTAGACGCTAACTTCAAAATTACCTGTTTTTCAACCACAGTAGAAAATTAACAAGTAGGCCTTTTTCGGCTGTTGTCATGGAAATAGTACGTTAAAAGTAAACTTGTCTGTTTGATCATAGCGCTGATTGAACTTTACTCTATGGTTGAGTCACCCTGTACACTGTACAGTTATAAAATTAACATTTAAGCCAGCTTAGGAGGGCAGAATAATACTAGAAAATATCGAGATTCAAAATTGATGCGGATCAATATTGAGTTCGCCTCAATGCAGTTAAGGATTACTTAAATTGTTCTTTGTTATCCAGATCTTACCAGTAATATTTATGTTTTCAGCTGGGTACTCACTGCAGCTCACTGCACTTCTGGAACCGCAGCTGCCTCACTCAGAGTCGTAGCCGGTATTTTGTTGCAAAATGATGCAAACATTCCTGGACAGCAAATCGTAAATGTTCAACAAATCATCAACCATCCACTTTATCCAGGGTAAGATTACCATGAAATTTTAACTTTATTAGCAATAAGTGGGAATAGCTTTTCCAGCAATCCATTTTTTTTTTGTAGTGGAAACAGTGTAGCACCCAATGATATATCCTTGGTTCGTTTAGCTGTACCACTGCAATTCGCAGTTAACGTACAGCCCATCGCTATTCCTCCAGCAGGCCTTATAGCAAACGGAATGGGTACTCTTTCTGGATGGGGACTCTTGAGATCTAACGGTGCCATTCCCAATCAACTTCAGTTTGCCGTTTTACCAGTTGTTCCAGAAAATCGTAAGTCATAGAATTGTATGTTGTGTAACTGATGGAATACAAGTCCACATATTATGTTGAGCGTGTCGCACATAATTTACTTTCTACTATTAAAAATCAGGCACAAGAACAAGTTAGATTACTATGCATATGTTTCCCGTCTGTAAAGTAAATGATAACATGTTTTGCTCGTTAAGGCATCATCAGACCTAAAAATAAAATATAGGAAGACATATACATATCATACAGATAAAATAGATAAAACATTCAAATAATAAAATACAACAAGTTGTTATAGTAAAGTTTACATTATATCGTTAACCTTTACAGTAATTAATTAGCTACCTGATTAAACCCTATTGTGAAGGTCCCAACATCTTCAATCCGGTTAAACCGGATGTAGCTCAAAATCCGGAAATATAGTACTTCCGGTTTAACCGGAAGTTGGTATTTTTGGGAAGATAATAAAAAAGTGAGATAGGGACATGTAAGCCGTTTTGCTCTATGGCATATCGTTAGAAAGCTAGACGCTGTGAAAGTTCAAAAATGCCATTTTTCAAGACTCAATATCTCGAAAGCTATTAGGTGTAGACCTATAATGCACTTAATAAAAAATAGTTGTAATTTTATGTAAAATCCAAAAACATTCTAAGATATAGGGTGTTCCGTTTAAAAAAATATAACTTTATGAGACCCTACTTTTTGGGCACACCCTGTATAATTCAAAATATTTTTAAAATGTGGCAGATATCCAACCATACCTTAATACGAAAGTTTATTATCGACAAATCTTATCTTCAAGGCATAAAATTACTCCGCGCAATCGTTGACTCACTCGGTACAGTCAGCATTAATCCTTGTTAAGAATTTCCGGTCTGTAGCAACAATAGTCCTTTTTTTTAAATTTATTATGTTGTAGTTATAAAAGTTATTAGGCAAATTATTGTAGTGGGTGCTGAACTGAAAAGAGAAGGAATTTTTTAATGCTGCTATGCAGTGCCTGGGAATGAGCATTAGATTTCTGTTTCGCGTGATTAAGTGATTTATGTCTCTAAACTTGCTAAGCTTGCGTAACAGATAGGAAGGCTGTTCGTTTAATAGTAAGAGGTGACGCAAAGTGAGGAGATGAAGTTGCCTTTATTTAGCTTCTGTATCTGAAATCTTATTACTGACACTTTCATGTCTTCTGATGCCATAGGTACAATGTACAAGCTATGTCGGCCGACTTACATGAGTGTGTGTAGCGCCCTTAATAGGAAAAACGATGAATTTTTGATGGTCCTTAAGAGTTACTGTTTAATCTTTTTCAGAGTGTCACAACATCCTGAACAGATTCCTAGGTAACCAAAATCCATTCAACCAGGCTTTAAACATGTGTTCGGGAACTGTCTTAGGACATGAATCCGCTTGTAATGGTGACAGTGGCGGTCCTTACGTTGTTAATGGCAGAGTTGTCGGAGTTGTTTCTTGGGGACTCGTTCCTTGTGGAGACGCAGGAGCTCCTTCTGTCTACGCCAAGACTTCTGCCTATACCACCTGGATTACATCTACTACCAACGGCGAAGTTAGGCCTGCTTAAATATTAATAAACCATAAATCTTTAGATTATGTACAGGTATTGTGTTTTATTTTAAACAAAATTGTCCTAGATGCCACTCCCTTTAGAAATCATTTTAAATTTGGCGGTTTTTCTTCATTGGTATAGGCTATAATTAGATACAGGGTGTTCGCGTATATTTTGCGTAATAGATATCTTCATTATTATTGGTTTTAGAGAAATTGTTAAATTAGCAAAGTTATAGCATTTCCACCGGACCATCAGAAAATTAAATGAACAAAAACAACTGAGTATCGGAAGTGACACTTTTTTGATAAGTTTTTTCAAATGAAATACCTCCTATTTTTTCATTGTATCAGTTAAAGAATTTTATCCTCTTTTTAAATGTATAGTTGTTGTTGGGGTTATTTTTTACCATTTTGGAACGAAGTTAAATCATGAAATAACATATGCATTATTTTTATAATTGCTCAAAATGGCCACCGTTCATTAAAATGCAGGATTGGTAACCCTCTCTTAGGTTTTCAATTGCATTAGCAATCATATCTGGCCTACCGAAGTTGAGAAAGTCAATTTCAATTTGGATTTGTTCTTGCAAATCGGGAACACTATTTGGTTTGGATGCAGATATTTTCTCTTTGAGGTCAAAGAAATATGTCTAATGATATTAAGTCGGGAGTATTGGGAGGCCATGCAACCGTCCCTCCACGACCAATCCAAATGTCATAATTCTCATTGAGGTATTCTTTAACTGGAAGAACACCATGACATGGAGCACCATCTTGCTGCCATATAAATTTCCTTGCGGCGTTTAGGGTAAAAGTTTCAAGAATAGCCTCTATTTCATGTGCAAGCATTTTACGATATCTAACTCCATTTAAATATCCATCAATGAAAATTGGACCGATGATTCTGTATTGTACTATGCCGCACCCACCCAGAACGTATCACTTCAACTGTAAGATGCGTATTATGCAATGCCCAGAAGTGTGTATTTTGGGGATTTGGAGCTGAAGCCGTATTAAAAGAAGATTCATCGGTCCATATAATGTTCCCAAACAAATTGGCGTTATTGTTGGGGATGTTTGTTATGTGACGGCAAAATTTCCAACGCCTTGTCTTCTGTTAATTTTTGATTTTACCTAAATTTAAAGTCGTGGAATTTATGCCGTTTCAGAATTTTAAAAAGTACTGTACAACATTTGCCAAGATATTTTGCACAGTCCCTTATCGAATATTGTGGATTTTCTGAAAACAAATTAAGCTTCTGAATGATAAGAAGCGAATATAAAATAAAATAATAATAAATAGTAAAGTAATAAATAAAAGTTACATTGAAAATATAAAAGAACAGCAAGTTCTTTATCCTTAAGTGTCCGACAATGCCTTTTCTTTCTTTGTAATGTTTTTCGCTCAGAAAGTTGACGAATCACATTTCGGAAAGTGTTTTCGCTAAGAATTACTAAATGTAGATGTCGCCTTCTGAATTCGCGTTGCGCTTCTTGCTTGTTGTGTCCACATTTGATATATATTCTAAGAATTTTGAACTTTTGCTCTTCAGAGTATCCCATTTAGACCCTGATTTTGACAACGTTTGTTAAGATTTGTCAAGAAGGCAGAAGTTGCCAAGAGCAATTTAGTCAAGGTGACTCATGACTATGAGTAACATGAGCCATTTACAAAACTTTAATGAGGATAATGATAATTCTAGTATATTTTCGTATAATTCCAAAACGGTAAAAAATAACCCCAATAACTACTATATATTTAAAAAGCGGATAAAATTCTTGAACGGATACAATAAAAAAATAGGGGGTATTTCATTTGAAACACTGTCACTTGTCAAAAAACTCTCACTTCCGATACTCAGTTATTTTTGCTCATTTCATTTTCTGAAGGTTCGGTGGAGATACCTATTGTGCAAAATATGCGGGAGCAGCCTGTACTGTTAAATATCTCTTTACAGTCGTATTTTTACCTAACATGTACAATTGGACATTATCAGATAATCAAAATGTTGTCTGGAGAAAATGTGTCTTCTTTCTTAAACCGGCTATATCATTAGTGAATAAGAGCATAAGCGCCATGAACATAATTTTACGAAATTTCAGTTGCCATACATCTTTATATTGAATGACCTTAAATTAATAAAAGCAAAATTGAAAGTAAAAATAATACAGAATAATTTAGATAAATATCTGACCACAGTTGGCTTCATCAGGAAATACTATATTTCTTAAAAACACATTGTCCTCGTGAATTCTTATTCAGTTAGAAAATGTGATCCTATTTTGAAAATCTTGGCCATACAATTCCTGGTTAAGAGTTAGATATTGGAGAAGGGGAAGGGTTGTCCTTATGTATAATAGCCAGTACCGATTCTTGGCACATTCCTGAATCACGAGTAAGTTCCCTTAAACCAACATGAGAATTTATAGGTACTACACCCAAAACTCCAACGCCTATATCGTTACTGGTTTTTGTTTGTCTTCGAACTCTGCATGTTCTTATTACGAAGGTAACTATTCAAAAAACTATTAACTTAGAGATTAATTAAATGAGATTAATGGAAATTATCCCATGCTACCATTCCATGACGATTTCTATTTTTATTACTAGTATTTCCGACTAAATAAAAAACGGGCAGTAGTAAGGACGAGCAAGATGAAGTAATGCCACTAATTATTAAAACGGGTGTGACAAAAATAATGAGTTCCTAACGGGGATGCAAAAGCGGAAAAATCGAGTCACTATAGCCAGGTAGGTACACTGTTTATATAATATATTACTTTGTTTTTAATACTTTTAGTTTAAAACTATTTTAAAATATTCTTTTTTCTACGACTTTTAAATAAAACATTCATTATTGGGCAATTTTAGATAAATAATGATTATCATTATTTACAGGTGTTAAATAATAACCATTATTCAACACCTTTTAACCAATCACAGAATAGCATTTTCATTATTCAACACCTTGTAACCAATCACAGAATAGCATTTTCATTATTTAACACTTTACGAACCAATCAAGTGCTATTTACAAAATCTGTTCAAGATAGCTATAAATACAATTGACAAGACCATAATATGTCAAAATCATTCAAGTTCTTAATTTAACCGGTAAATACTTTTTTGTTTCCTTTTTTTAGTGTTTTTTGTCAGTTAACACGATTTTTTAATGATGAATTAAGGAAGTAACACATTGCCGCAGCTTTTACAATTATTCCCAATAACGCCATTCCAATTTTATTTGTCGAAAATCAAAGAAAACTTTGAACTTTACGTCAATGAAATCCCATCTATGGCCAACGTTAAAAATATTAATATAGGCCATGAAATTTTGGCATTACAGTAGCATACTTGATTATTTCGATGTTTTCATCAATCTATGAAATACATATGATTTTCAAATGGATGGATCTTAGATTAACAGTCGTAGAAAAAGCATAGTATTCTACTCGCGCTAATGACTATTATCTACTCGGATGATTTACGGCACTCGCCTACTGCTCGTGTCGCAAATATCATCCTCGTAAATAATAACTGTCATTATTGCTCGTTGAATAATATACTATTATCCATTATTTTGTTTCCGTTACAAGGTTGGTATCCTAGTTTAAAATGTGTAGGTTTAAGTAATCTAATATTGTTTATTCAAAAACTTGTAACTAAGCAACCAGTAGAGTAAATGTAACAATATTCCGCTTACTTATATACGTAGTTGTTGACAGAGAATCGAATTGTCGAAAAAAATACCTTACGATTTGACATTTTAAATTTGTTACCAGTCAGACATTACCATCGACAGGTAGTTAAAGTTTGTAAACAGTTTTTTACCTCTGTTTTCGGGGTAACAAAACATAGAATTGAAACAGTTGCGAAGGTTTTGGAGGAAGGTGGTGTACCAAAAAAAAAAGAGGGGGAGATAGGGTATCTCAGAAAAGTGCTCAAAAAAAGGAAAAACTTCGAATGTTCATAGGCAAATAACGTGGTACAGAAAGCCACTATAATAGACAAAAGTCTAAACGTATATATTTGTCAGCTAATCCTTCTGTGGCAAAATTGCATAAGTTTTATAATCGAAAATGTGACAATGAAGATCGTGTTAGTTATGACATGTTTAGAAACATCTTCCTAAATGATTTTAACATTGGTTTTTCATCACCAGCCTCTGATGTGTGTTCCAAGTGCACCAGATTGAAGGAGCAAATTAAACATACCAGGCAAGAAGAAAAAAGGAAAGATCTTTTTGTGGAGTACCGTATGCATAAGAAAATAGCGAATACATTTTATGAGCTTGCCCGGGAAAATGCTGATAATACTATTACTTTTTGTTTCGACCTTCAGCAGGTACAGCCTCTACCTCGTACGCCAATCGGAGATGCATTCTATGCATGACTTCCAGAAATCCCACATTTTATGTATGGACAGAAGATGTTGCTGGTAGGAGAGCTATACAGATTGGTTCAGCACTTTTACACCATCTCGAAAGTTTAAATTATGAAGAAAAAAGTTGTATCAAATTATTTTGCGACGGATGTGCAGGGCAGAATAAAAACTCTTATTCATGCTGCAAAATAAGCCCCTGGACACGTAACCGAAATAGTTGTAACATTTCCAGTGCGAGGACATAGTTTTCTACCGGCAGACAGAGTGTTCGGAAGGGTAGAGAAAATTTTAAGGAAACATCCAGTAGTGACATCCAAACAGGAATATGTTGACCATTATTCAGAAGTGGGAACTGTAAAATCACTTGGTTTAGATTGCCAGATGAATAACATAAAAGAACTTCAAAAGGTATTTAAAACCCAAATACAGCTACTGTATGTTATAACATACACCAAACAAATACCGATTTAACAAAAATGTTGCTATCATGAGATAGATGGCGCTAGGTGTATTGATTTACGGATTAATTGTTTAACCTATTTGCTTTATTTAGTTTGATTCCGACAGGTAGGTAGATACTGAAAGAGCGCGATTTTTATTTGTGTTTGTTTATTTTAGGATAACATGGCGAAATGGAGGTAAGTAATTTTTGTACTTTTTAAACATTTTTTTAATATTTAGCAGCTATTTATCTTAGGAAATGATTTAAATTTTTTATGGATATTTGATTTTCAATCAAGACAGGTGTACTTTTGATAAAACATAACTTAAGAATCTAGCGTCTGTTATAACATACAGTAGTAGTATGGGAGGTTTTATTAGTATTTTTTTTAGTTACTGTAAAAGACCCTTAAAGTTAAATGAGCTGTTGGAGGAAATAGAAACAATTGATGATGTTAGCCTCATTCCAGATGAAATAACAATTTTTCCTCCACCAGATGGTTATGACACAGACGAAGATTCTGGAGACGACACGATGGTTCTCATGAACAATCTTCTTGGAAATCAACTTTGCACGGAAACAGAGGAAAGATTTGACGATGATCCACGTGACGAGTTGGCTAGCACTTCATCTGGACAAGTGACAAAAGACTATAATGCGGTGGATTCTGAGCATTGGGACAGCGATGACGATCTTCCGTTATCGGCATTTGTACCCACTAAACGGCAAAAACTGACGGTAAAGTCAAAAAAATTAAAGACTAATTTTACGTAGAAAAAGGCAGACATAGTAAACAATTTTCGTCATTGGAGCAAAATGTCTGAAGTACAGAATCTGTTAACCCCTTTAAAAATATTTTGTTTATTTATTGACGACGAAATAATTGATTTGATCACAAATTATACCAATTTATACGCTTCACAACATAACCGTGTTGCAGACATTTCAATAAATGAAATGAAATGTTTCATCGGAATTCTACTACTCTCTGGATATAACCAATTTCCAAGGCGTTCAATGTATTGGGAAAATGCTGAGGATGCGGGAAATAAATTGGTTTACACAGCAATGTCTAGAGATAGATTTAACAATATCATGAAAAATATCCACCTCAACGACAATATACTGCTTTAGAAAAAGATGACAAATTTTGATCGAGCAGATCAGAACATAAGCCTATACCGTACTTCTATTAGAGGAAAAAAAATGGTATATTTCTTTGTTCTCACACTGCCTTGACATGGCTGAGCAGAATGCATGGCAGTTTAATAGATTCAATGGAGGTAAAATGGACCATTTAGCTTTTAGAAGGTGCATTGCAACAGGTCTGCTAGAGACGTACAAGAAAACAACAAAACGTCGTCCCCCCAAATAAAGCAAAATGCATCACTTCCAGTCAAGATATGCTAGATTTGATCATTTAGTAATTTACCAAAAAAAGCAAACGAGATATGGTGCTTGTCATAAACTTGCTGCATTTAGATGCGAAAAGTGCAATGTTGCTTTGCATCCCAAACAATGTTTTTCGCAATATCATACAAGGGATTAAATAAATAAACTTACTTTTCTTATTTTATGCGTTTTATTTTTTGTGTATATTTTGCTATAGTTTAAATTACTACTGTTTGTTTTAACATACACCTCATATCTCGAAAACCAGGTAATTTAGAAAAAGCTTTTCCCATAAAAATATTTCAGTTTTTAAATAAAACAAACAGTATCAGAAAATAAAATAAAATATTAAAAAAAATAGTTTCAGTCGTATCTGGGTTAATAAAGTTAAAGGAATTTCCGATTGCAAACGAATTCAATTGAAGAAATTTATTAACAATGATAAAGTTATTGTTAAAGTAAGGACTCATCAGTACTATCGATTTCTAGCAAATAATAGTTGCAAATCTCCTTTAAAAAAGGGAAATCTAACAACATTCGGTTAAATATGATACCACTTGGAAGCTCTATCCCAGATAAAAAGAAGAATAGTTTACGCCATTTGATGAAGGAGCATTTTGGGGAAGAATGGGAAAGCAGGGAGGATCTTCTATGGTATAAGAATCTATTGCAGGTCAACAGTGAGGAGAAAAATTAAGATGAAGATGAAAACAGGTCTTATGATTGTTTGGAGGAAGAAACTTTGGTACATATTTAAAATAATATTATGTTTAATAATTTAAAAAAAATAAATACCCGATTTATTTTTTAAAATGCTTCTTATTTGGGTGCAAAAACGGATATATCCATTTGTTATTATTTAAAAACAATAAGTATTTCACTTTCTTTGTGAAAAAATATACATTGCTCGTATTAGTTAACAAGATAAAACAAAAACTTCACTTTAAATTTTTTTTAATGTTTTAAGGTTCACACTTCCTGAACATTTTACAAAACTGGATATATCCGGTTTTGCACGCGAGCTCCTCAATTATGTTTGTTTATTTGGGGTAGTGTTGCTGACTTAAATTAAAATTGCATGTAAATAAAAAGTAAGAACTAAAGCAAAATCGGAATTATTGTATTTATTTAGTAAGTATACCAGAACATAGAACGTTTAAGGTCTGACGCCACTGTTGGCAGTTATCCAGTTGGTGTAAGCAGAAACTTTGGCGTAAACGGAAGGACCGCCTAATTCACCACATGGTATTAATCCCCAGGATACGACACCAATAACTCTGCCATTTCCAACGTATGGGCCACCACTGTCACCCCTGCAGGCGGATTCGTGTCCTCGTACAGTTCCTGAGCAGGTATTCAATTGGGCCCTGAATGGGTTGATAGGTCCAATCAAAGCGGCAAGGCGGGTGGCGCATTCTATAAGTAAAGAGGGAAACATGTAGGTGGATAATTACCATCAGAAATTGTAAAAAAAAGTTTTAGCAAATTAAAATAAGGTACTCTTTTTTTAATCATCAACTTTAATTTTTTCTTTGCCGCTAATGCATTTAATATAATGAGTAAGACTCACCGTTATGGTCGCCTACAGGGAGGTGTAAAAGGAGGCTCTTGCCCTCTGGGAATTAAGAGATATAATAAAAAAAAATATCTTAAATTTCGCCAGTGGACCTGAACTTGCCTATAAACTATATTTTATAAAATATATATTTTGTTGAAATCTGCGTGTTTTGCTCTCCTCCTCCCCATGCCTCAGAAATAACCTATACAGGCGCCCATGCTCACCGCCTTCCATTACAGGGAATAGATAATTTTACGATTAAGAGATAATTATTTTCTCTGATAATATATTTTGAATTGTATATGTTAATATATATTATATTATAAATTTGAGACAATGTCTTAAGCGACTTTAGAAGAAGACTGTTGACTTCTTCAAAAAATATATATTTTCTTGGATATATCGGGTTTCGGGGGACTTTTTTTTTATTTTTTTTCTCCTCATGTCTTATTCTAAAGAGGATTAGTTTTCGAGTTATTTTAAATTTCGTGAACCTATCTACGTCCTTTTTAGAAATAGTTAAGTAAGTGTGTGACAACTACGAAAACTACATGCGGATAAAATTTTTATCTATATCAATTTAAAATGGAAAATTTAAAAATATGTTATAAGCTAAGCATTTTTGAAATGGGATATATTTAGAAACAAAAACCACTAATTACCTCTACCATAACTTCCTGCGAGTAATTCTTCGAATTGCCAATTACCCTCTATTTCTATGTATTATGTTTGTGACATTTACGCCATAGACTAATATCTTTTGAGAAGACAAAAATGTAACCTGTGATGGCGTTTTCACAAAACTAAAAGTTGTTTACCTAATTATGATTTTTATAACACTTTAGCCCCAGAAAATTAATGTTACATTTAAACTTCCTAGTATTTAATATCTCTCGTTTAAAATAAACCTCAATAATAATAATAACAATAAAAATAGCGTAACCAATTAATTATTCTACTTTCAAATTGAAATTGAAGTAATTAACTTACGGTTTGGAGGTATAATTGGTAAGTTAGCGAACTGCAATGCATTTGGAGTTTGACCACCCCATTGTATTAGACCCCAACCGGAAAGAATACCAGTACCAGTCGTTTCTTGCCCCTGTTGTGGAATAGGGATGGGTTGAATGTTTACTCCATATACGAGCGCAGCACTTAATTGAATCAAAGCGATATCATTGGCTGCTACCAGGTTACCACTATATGTTAAAAAAGGAAAATTCGATTAAATTAAGTGGTCTAGATATTTGTTGTGATCTTCCATCGACTATAACATTTCTGATTTAAACAATCTTCTTACCCTGGATATCCTGCGTGATTAATGTATCTGGCGACATCCCTGGTTTGTGATCCCACACTTGCAGGATCATTCAATAGCAAAATACCAGCTACAACTCTAAGGTTATTAGCAGTGAATTCAGATGTGCAATGAGCGGCAGTAAGTATCCAACTGAAACAAAGAAAATCTTTTGTGCATAATATATTTATAATGTGTTACAGATAGAATTCGAATTCAAGTAAGATTTGCAGTTTCTATTAAGAACTATATTTTAAATACTGTTGTGAAAACCTATACATTTTGTAGTTAAAAGAAAAATGTCAGCGTAGTTCATTATTTTCTATAACTAGCCTGAACTTATATCAAACCAATTTGTTTGATCTTTTTAGTTGCAACTAGGATTCCATAGCTAAAGCCAATTATAATAAAGCAGTCAGTCAAATTAGTTTTTAACTAGGAATTACGAGTTTTAGTTAAATTCTGGATTAACCTTCAATTTACACGGCAATTCACAATGAGTGCGCATTAGAAGTTTTTTTTAGAGCTACTGAAAATATTTTGCTGAAACTTTGTAGGTTTAGTTTTGTCGATAAGCTCTCTTTAACTAAAATATTAAAATGTTTATGTCACTTTCGATTATACTGGAAGTAGCTGTGAACTTTAGTCATTTAAACACACCATTGTGTGTTTCAATATATTTTAGGATTACCCAGTAAATTGTTAATAAATTTTGCAGACCATGTTTTGTAGATATCTCAAATACTAGGATACTTAATATAATATATATTTAGAGTTCCAAACACTCTTTCTCCCGGGTTAGCGTTGATGTCCTTCACGAGTGCCCGAAGAGTAAAAAACTAGATTTGTTGGAAAAGCTGGAGATCACGAAAGCCAAAAAAAGCCCCGTTTTGAACTGTATCAACGATGTCTTCAACTTTGAACCTGGCCTAATTTTCAACAACTTGAAACCAGACTCATAAGTTTTGATTCCTCTCCGTGAATGACACCGTGGCACGATGGCAAAGCATCCGTCAGACGCCCTCCTGGAGGGCCTGAGTTTGAACCCAGGATGTAGAAATTGTTTTTATTTTTTATTTTTATTTTTGTTTAATTTGGTGCTCTCTCTTAACCTAACTTTTAGTGTTGTTGTTTTTAATTTGTAAAGACGTCGTGTCTATGTTTATTGTTTTTATTTTAGCTTTAATTGGACTATATTTACTATGTTAATAAGGTAAAGACCATGTTTTGTAGCCCTTTGATTGATTCTTTTATGCACTAGGTTAATTTATATTGTAGGTCTGATGCCCGTCTAGGGTGAAACGCGTCATCAAATGTTAATATACCTACGTGAAATTGAGACCGTGACTTAGAGTTTTGTTTGTACCCACATAACTAAAACCAGGTCTCTTTGAGAATCATGGACGAATTCTTTGAATTACTTAATATAAATATGATATTAGTACCTATTGCTGGAATTATCATTGCCGTGCAACTCAAATACATTAAAAAATCGTAGATAAAGTCTGTGTGTTTTAAGAAGTCCGCTAAGCCATAAAACCTCTTGAGCATTATGTCGGTGGCTCTCAAACAATAAATTATATTGAAGGTAATTTTGGATGTTGATGAATTACATTTTCTAAATAAAATAATTTAAAGTAAATAAAAAATTAGTTTAGGTAAAGAAAAATAATAATTTTTAAGCTTTTGTAGTATTCAGACAAATTAGTTTTACGAATTCTTTTTTATAAAGTTTTGGTTCTAAAAAGAACCGATTTTGTAGTCTTGCGACAGAACGTACCTACTTGTAGATAGGTACTACTAAAAGTAGTCTTCTTCTGCATTTGAAATTTCACCCATGCTTTCAGACTCATCAGAATCAACATCATCGTCATCATCATCATCATTCGTAATAATTAACGGTCTTGCTTCGTCTATAACCTGTTCTGTCTCATAAGATTCAAAAATAATTTTTTCTGTGTGTTCAATGCATTTCCGCCATTCTTCTTTGCCCGCTTGGCTAAGCGCCTCCTCCCATAACTTTATAACGCTAGGCTTACCGATATTTTACAGGCATGTTTGTCATAATAGTTCTTGCTAATACCCCATACCAATTCAATTGCGTTGTAAAGACAATGGTAGGGCGGCAATCTCAAAACTTGATGTCCATATTTGAGGGCTAATTCGTCAACAACATACTTTTTTTTAAATGACTGCTCTTTACACTTGCTTAAAAGTTCACTTTTTAAATATAAATTTTCATGGTTTATGTTTTTCTTTGACAACCACTCTTTTATTTCTTCCTTTTTCCAGCTGCTTGTAGGGAATTTCTCTTCGAGTCTCGTATGGTAAGAGGCATTGTCTAAAACAATTAAGGAAGGTTTTTCTAAACTTTTTAAAAGTCGTCAAGAAAAACAACTTGTCTTGACAATTCCGATTTTTTGTTGTTTAAATAATCCCTTAAAAATTGCCATCTTTTCGAAACAACATTGGACAGCTCGCAAAGCAGTTTTCTGTTGTTCGTTTTTTTATATTTGAAATCCATATGTTTTAAGATGATGGACAAACTGTTAGTTCCAATATCGCAAAGTTTTTTCTGCTTTATCTTTTCAAGAATAGCTTTGAAGGTAACATATTCCTTGGCTTTATACATATCTTAAACAATATTCCTAATAGAGAGTTTTCCCCCTTGGGATAAATCCAAGGTTTTTGAATGGAGTCGAACCCTTTTATATGGTCTGTCCAAATCCTCTTCACTCTTTTTTCGAAGTCTTCTTAAGGTCTTCTCTGAAATGCCGCAAGCATCAGACGTTCGTTTTTGCACTGCCAAAACAGACTCTAACGGGCCCGAGTTATCTTTTTCTAAAGTAAAATAACGTTCCACTTGTAATACCAAACGGCGTTCACCTGGTGATAAATGCCCTCTAGGCGATGTGCCACCTTGCTGAACATTTTCCATAACTTTGCTTAATAACTGATTTTAATTCACACACAATGAGAAACAAACTAAAAGTGAAAAGCACAACTACTTATTTAAAATAAAGTAGAACATACCATCCCGCACTTCAGCAAATTTTAATTATTTCTTGGAAAATAGTAATTATTATGAAGATTTAATTATAATAATCCCAAAATAATGTCATTATCGGAAAAGTATGTACCTGACAAAATCTTTAACATATTTAACCATCCCGCACTTGAGCAAATTTTAATTGGTTCTTGGAAAATAGCGATTATTATATAGATTTAACTATAATAATAGCAAAATAATTTAATTATCTATTTAATTATTATTTATGCTCAACGCGTAATTCTAAGATAATTTTGTTTTGAAACCTCTGATTTCGCCCAGTAATAGAATACAGTAAACCAGTGGGATGTTCGGTGTGATCAAGTATAGCGAAGGTGCGAAGATATTGTAACTTAACCGACTTACTGTTTTAAAAGCGATAACATCCCTTGGTGATTTAATCCGATATCGGACTTCTTAAAACGCACAGACTTTAATAATTATATTATTTTTCTATAAAAATTATGATAATTATCATACATTGTTATTTAAATTTACCGAATAGGGTTCTTTAGATTTTAAGTTATTAATGAATTTTTATCAAGATTTAAATTGATATTGAAAAAAATATAAGGATTGCTATATGTATTACCATTAATTAAATTTATCCTATGCGAAGAATGCCAATATTCTTCATTGGTACATAAAATATATTTTGATCTAAAATAATAATGCCAACAAGACAAGTAGTGGAGTTCAAAATACTTTTTAAAAATACGTTTCTGCAACTAAAATTGTACTAAATAAGATTCTGATTAAATAAAATTAAGCTTACCTAGGAGAAATAATGGAACCTCCACAGATGTGACCGAATATGTTCAAAATTATGCGGCTTTGAAGAGAGATTTGGTAAGGGAATTGATTTCTTACTGCATTCTGTCCTCCAACTATACGCAGTGTAGGGTCATAATTGATCTCGTCAGCTAGAGGTATGTATGCTGCCTTGTACTGACCCTCAGCTAAAAAAAAAGCGGTTAAACCATCTTGACGTTAAACTGTTACATATAGGAAACTTCATAGTTAGTTTGCAGAATTTGCACAAAATTTGAAAAGTGAAATCTAGATCTAATAACAGTTTTGACGCACAGGGCGCCAACAGCATCACTTCGCTTCATTATCTTCTTGTGCCTCGGTTTATTACATTTTTAATAATGCATCCTAATTTCAAGGAATCTCTTGTTCAAAAAAGGTAAACCTAGTAGGTTTCTCTCCGACCAACTGTTTCTGATATAATTGAATTTAAGTGTTTATTGCGTACTGAAGCTTGTCGTTGTCACTTCAGCCAGACTTGGAGCTTATACAACTCCGACGAAAATTGAATGAGCGGATTATCGCTCGCTCTGGATGTAAGATACATGTAACAATGTTTAACTTTGATTTGTTAGATTGGTAGATAGTACTTTATTATAATAAATATTTATTTTTTGTTGCCCCACCAGACTTCTGGAAGAATCGGCCCTGATGTAAGAATTATTCACTTATACCGGGTGATGCATGGCGTAGTTGAACATAGGAGATCCCATGTAAATTTTGATGTGGCTATATATTGGCTTCCCTGTATATTTTAGAGAAAGATTGCTTAATAACTTATTAATGAGGCCGATATAATAAACTCATGTGCCAAGTTTCAATCAATTTTAGTAAGCCAATCCTAACTTATTCAATTAAATGTGATGACAAAATTACGAAATTTTCAAAGTTTAGGTAATACCGCAAACATCAGCAAATCATTATTTGGCATTGAGAAAACGAACAGTAGCATCAGTGACGATACTTTCATTGAAGGCGCTTTAATTATAGCTAAATATGAGCTATTCCATTAAGGAAAAAATAACTATCATTAAGTGGTATTATACAGGAAGCCGTTTAAGAGCAGTGTCTGAAATGTTTTCAGTTCAATTCCCTGATAAGCCTATCTCTTCCATTTCATTAATTAAACTTATCATTAGTAAATTTGAGTCCAAAGGCACTGTAACAAATAACTGTAAATGCTCAACTTAGAATGTCAATAGAGCTGAAGAAAGGGATTTTTTGGCAAGCCGTATCAAGCATGAAACCACAGTGTTGCACACTTTAAAAAAACATAAATATTTTCCTTACAAGTATAAAAAACATCAAGAGCGACGGCAAGGTGATGAAGAACGTAGAATGGTAATCTGTTTTGAGGTAATGGAAAGAGCAAATAATAGAAGGGATTTTTTGAGAAATATTTGTACGACTTCTCTTTGTGGGGTCACTTAATAGTTATTTATGATGTGAGTGTTAAAAGTGATGTTTATTTTGTGAGTGAAAAAAAAAAGCGGAGCGAATTGAACAATTTCACGAACAAAATAAAATTACTTTTAACACAAACATCATACAATGGTTTTTGTATAACTGTCCTATTTCGATAATAAAATAGGGGAATTTGGAATGACATTAAACTTCAAAATGCATCTGTCATTTAAATAATTGTGTTCTTGTCCAATTTTCGTCTATGTAGTGTTAAAAATATTTTTAACACGCTTCCACGTAAACAATCACTTTTAACACTGTTGACTGTCAATAAAAGTGTCACTTTAATGGCAGTTGTACAAAATAGTTATTTATGATGTGTGTTAAAAGTGATGTTTTATTTTGTGAGTGAAAAAGTTTGTGAAATGAGCGGAGCGAATTGAACAATTTCACGAACAAAATAAAATTACTTTTAACACAAATATCATACAATGTTTTTTGTATAACTGCCCTATTTCGATAATAAAATAGGGGAATTTGGAATGACATTAAACTTTAAAATGCATCTGTCATTTAAATAATTGCGTTCTTGTCCAATTTTTGTCTATGTAGTGTTAAAAATATTTTTAACACGCTTCCACGTAAACAATCACTTTTAACACTGTTGACTGTCATTAAAAGTGTCACTTTTATTGGCAGTTGTACAAAAATAAATTTATTTATAAAGATGTAAAATTTAAAAATCTAGACCAGCAAAAAAACAGTATTTCGTTGGGATGTGACAGAATTTCTCAACTCATTATTGTTATAAATAAGTTTTAAGATCGGTTAAAATATTGTTTAGCTATTAATGGAGGGTTGCTTGAGCATTTAATTAATTAATGTTTTTGTGAAAATTTAAAGGCTTAGTAAGAAAAACATAATGGTGTCTTTTATTTTGGATGTGTGATTGCCGCATTTGTGAAACGAAAATGTGTTTTTAATGTGAAACAATCTGTATTCGTTATGTCCAGGTTTACGTCAATTTTTGACAATAGCGTCATAGAAATTAATGCTGGTGTAAAAATATCGTAACCACCTCAAAATTTACATGGGATTTCCTATATGACTTAAATTTTACTGTGGGATAAATCTGTCTTTGCTTACTTATAATTTAAATAAAATTGAAACCCCCTATTTAGTATTAGGTACTACGTATTTAAAAATATAAATAATTTATTATCTTACCCAGGGCGAAGGCCACCAAAGCAGTAAACACTAATAAGACTTTCATTTTTTCTGCGTATCTAAGAGGACTGATATTTAAAAAAAAATGCTTTCTCTTTTATAGTCAATTGGTAATAATGGTTATGATGCAAATATGATTATTTGAATTTAATCTCTATAACTCTAATTTCCTAAATGCGTAAAACACTTGAAAAATAAACTGTCTATAATTTAATCTTAGGATTTGATCGCTTGAGCTTTTAATTATTTTAACTTGTCTCTTATACAGGAAATAAGTCATCGTCAATGATACTCATCCATATCTAATATATATTTCTTTAAGTTGTAATGAAACAAAGTCCAACATAATGAAGGGGTTCAATAGAGGAGAGCACACGAGGGCGGTCTTCCTTGATGTTAGCAAATAATTTGACAAGGTCTGGCATAATGGTCTATTTCACTAAAATTAATAAGACTCGAAGCTCCGAACTCCCTCATCTAGGTAGTAGGCTCTTTTCTGGATAATAGAAGTTTTGCAGTCTCGTCGGAAAACGCACTATCTTTAAATAAATACATAATATACATAAACGTAGCTTTACTTTTCGCTGACGACACTGCAATAGCTTCAGCTTCTAAGCTACCGGCGCGGCCCGTCGTCACACGTATGCAGCGTTATGTACATCAATTAGAAAAATTTCTTTCTAATTGGAAGATTCGTTTGAATACAGTACAGGGCAAGCATGACAAGTGAGCATACCGACTATAAAGTGTTTCAATTTTTCAATGGTCGGTATGCTCACTTGTTATGCTTGCCCTGTACTGACGAGAACCAAGAGTTCGAAACCGGTCTACAGGTAGCAGCAGTGTGGCATCCTACCATTGGAAACAGAGATTCATTCTTTTCTTTCCGGTAGTTTCTGCAATCTGAGTTAGTATTTTAGTGCTAACAATGTTAGTCTAAATACGCCAAATCCTTTTCGTATGAGATCTCAGTAAGTGGCTAGAGAACAAAGTTTCTCATATACAGTGACCGGCAGAAAGTGCGCAGCATATGGGAATTTTTTTTTATCTTGGAATAAAGCAAATTTATTCTATTTCAGAAAAGTTCTGCATATCCTCAAACCAAAAAAACGCATATCAAATCCGGTAAAAGTCTTATGGTATACGAGGGAGAGACAAAAATTGGAAATTGGGCTAAGAGCAAAGTACCTCCATTTTTCAACTCAGAAAAAAATTTTATTAAGATTTATTGTTTCAATTTCAAAGTGTTCATCAGTTACATGTGTATTTTTCCTAAGGTTTTAATTTACAATAACAATAACGTACACGTAGGTAGTTGGTTTCTATTTATTAACAAAATATTTCTCTTAACAATTGTCTCAATATTATGTACAAGTCAACAGCTTTATACGGACCAGTTTCTCGTATATAATTATTTTCGTACATTAGGATATCGCATAAATCATAAAAATCTCTGTCACATTGATACTCCAATATCTATAGAAAAGTCTAAGAAAGGACTTTGCAATTTGCATCAAAGAGTTGTACTCTTCAAGGACCAAGAACCCAGCAAAAGCAGAAGCCAAATTTAATGTCAAAAAATATATAGGTTCACAAATCTGACAGCTACAACGCCATTTTCAATTTTTTTAAATGGCAACCCTCATAAAAACCACAACGGTAAATTGCATTTCGCGGTCCGATTTCAAGAACCTATAGTTGTTGATATTTATTGTCAGCCGTTTCGGAAATAGAGGATTCCTAAATCGCCTACATCGATTTTGTCTTTTCAGTGTCTCACCCCTTCAATAAATAGACCTTTTAAGACGAAAACCTCAATCTTTTTCACAGAAACATAATTTCCCGTGACCAAACTATTTACGCTATAATCAAATCTCACATATCTCAAAAAGGTCTACTTATTAAAGGGATCAAACACTTAAAAGACAAAATCGAAGAAGTCAATTTAGGAACCCCCGATATCCGAAACGGCTGAAAATAAATATCAACAACTAAAGGTTCTTGAAATCGGACCGCGAAATGCAATTCAATGGTGTGGTTTTTATGAGGGTTGCCATTTAAGAAAATTCAAAATGGCGTTGTAACTGTCAAATTTGTGCACCTATATATTTTTTGACATTAAGTTTGGCTTCCTTGTCGAAAATTATTGTGTGTGATGTGTTTTTTATGATAGTCAGCAGGAAAATCGCCAATCGGGTGAGAAACTTAAAAAAATGTCCCTGTACATAAACAAAAATAAGATCAAAGCAGCCATGGAATCAAGTCAAGCATTAAAATTAAATTAACGACATTAAGTTAGTTCTGTTGTAAAAATGGAAGTTGAAAAGTTATCTTTACGGCAAAAAAAAACAATTTTTTTAATTTGTGGTGAAGATTATCATAGTTATCGCGAGACAGCAATTATTTTTAACACGATGGTGCTTCTATTCATAGTAATCCCTGACCTGCAAAATCACCGGACATTACTCCTCTAGACTTTTTTTTCTGGGGTTAGGTAAAAAACCAAGTGCATAAATATCGGCTTTTAGAAATTTGGACCATGTGGAAAATATGATTAGACAGTGTATCGCTAGAATTAATCTTACTTTTTTAAGGAACGTAGGCAAAGAATTTAAGAAAAGAACCATGAAATGTATAAAAACTGGAGGAGGACGTGTAGAAATATAAAGATATAATTATTTTTAATGTAAACAGTCTTAATTGTTAATATTTTTTGTTTTCTATTCTTGAGTTTCAAAGATTTATTATTATCCTCGAAATTTATTTGATGAATAAAAATTATATTGATGCTTATTTTGCGTGGCAAATAAAATCCGTAAAGAAATTATTTTTAATTTTTAATCTTTTACTTATGACGATTACAACTAAAATTTAAATAAAGAAAAAACTAGTACTTTCATTTATAAATATACCACAGTTGTTAAAACTAACTAATCTGACTTACTATTTACGGTTATCTCTAAAAAAGTGCGCAGAAAATACACTTTGCGTACTGTATGGTTGCGATGTATTTTTATACTGAATAATTCAGAAAAAAACGATTAAATCCTATTATTTGTCCAAAATAGGTGAGGATATCCTTAAAATTAAAACAATATTTCTTAATAAAAATATTGTCTAAAATGAGAAATGGAGGTATTTTACTCTCAGAGGAATCTCCAATTTTTGACTGTCCCTTGTATACGATAAGGGTTTCACCGGATTCGATGCGTGTTATTTTGGTTTAAGGATATGCAGAACTTCTCTGAAATAAAATAAATCTAGAAATTCATAGAATAAAAATTTTTCCATATTCTGCCGGTCATACAGGGTGGCCATTTGAAAACCAGACAAAGTCAATTTTGGGCACCCCAGGTTATTAAAAAGAAACGCTAGGACTCGTCGATTTTTGATTATAGGGGGCAATATTTTTTTGGCATTTTCGACCCCTGAGAGTCAAACCCCTAGCGGGGCGATAACTATCCCAAAAATTTTAAAACGCATGGGGGGTCGAGTGAAAGGTCGAAACAACCTGTTTTTGTATTTTGGTGAGCCACTGTACAGACTAGAGGTAGATAGTAGCGATGTTAAACTCTGTGGTTATACTCTACATAAAAATACCTTTAAAACGAGGTATCACTCGACCCCCCTTCCCCATTCCATTTGAAATCTCTGGGGGTAGTTGTCGCCCCAGCTATGGGCTTGACTTTCAGGGGGCGAAAATGCCAAAAAATATTTCACCTATAATCAAAAATTGACGACTCCGAGCGTTTTTTTTATACCGGGTGTGCCCAAAATTGGCTTTGATTCGTTTTCAAGTTGCCACCCTGTATACAGGGTGTCATTTAATAAGTGTCCGATATTTTACAAAACGATTCCTCAGGTTTTTATAAGGTGAAAAGTTCATATAAGCATGGGTTCCGCAAGCCCTTCATTTTTTAGATACAGGGTGTTACAATTTTTAACAGGATCGAAGAATATGTACGCCAATGCTGTTTTCTCTTTTGATAACACTGCTATGTAGGCACTTTATTGGCTAATGCAAAGTACATTTTCATAATTTTTTGATTTCGGGTTTGTTTAGGAGATAAATGCTATTTTATCAAACTCCGATATGGGCATAGCGATATGCAAATAAATGCAATGTATTTCTTTATTAATCTTTTTCTCGAGAACGATTGCTCGTCGCGACTTCTGCTAAGTATGCTTTTGTCATGTAAAAATGATGAAGAAACCCATTCTTCCGCTTCAAAATGTAATACAAGTACGTATAAAGAAGTTATGACTCCTCCAAAGAGTAAACATACACGTAGGTGGCGCCCTGTACAAGTGAAAATAATACTAATATCAAATTCGAATTTCGTATTCTGAAAAACCCCTAGATACCAATTTTGGTTGAAATATCGACATTATTTGAAAAACTATTTACGGAAAAAGATAATAAAAATAAATTCTTAACACCCTGTATCTCAATAATGAAGGGCTTGCGGACTCATGCTTATATAACCTTTACACCTTACAAATAACTGAGGAATCGTCCTGTAAAATATCGGACACTTAATAAATAACACCCTGTATATTTATATATCATATTGTGATTCCCACTTGTCAAGTAGTATTCATTGGCTGTTGTTAATAATACTGTTCACCTAAACTACATATTTGCAAGGGCGTGGTCAGGACTATTACTTTTTCAAAATACATAAGTAGGTATATTTGAAAACATTAATCATGTATTTTTTCTACAATAGAATGAATTTTGGTTCTTTTCTCATTCAGCAGCCATTCCTCCAGTCGGGATCTGAATAAGTCTAGTATGTTAAGGGTTTCATTGCGATTGGTAATTCTCTATGAATGTTAGGGCTTATGTATATACAGGAAATACCGTTGTGCAAGTGATGTTCTTGTTTTTGGAAGAAAACTTGTTAATATTATATATCTATTGAGATGCTTGTGTTTGATGGTTTTTATCTTTTTTCTTATATATTATCTTTGAGCTATGATACTTTGGACTTAAAGCTGTCGAGTGTCCAGAAGTTTCGCTTTTTCGAATAGTTGTTTAGCTGAATATACTATATTTTTAATGTGCTCAAATCACTTTTAGTATCCATTTTTTGTGTATTTTCCAGTACTTTAAAATAAGCATCCAGTACTCCCAGTTCCACCACACTAATATTCTATAGGGTAAGTGTCGTTAAACAACTGTCAAATAAAATGGATTTAGGTAAGGCGTGACCTAGTGCTCATATAATCCATATGCTTCACCCATTTATTGAATGCTCGTCCTGCTGGAAGCCGAACTTTTTAAAAAAGTTGATTAATCTGTTTTTAACAATCTTCTCGCCAATCTTGCTACCAGTGTCTTATCCAGAGACTATAAACAGGGCGTACGGGAAAATGTGGGAAATGTCTCGGATTCAAATAAAACATGAAAAAATAAAATGACTATGAATGATGAAGTTCCTATAAAATTTTTTCTTACAGGCCCTCCCTACGGAGGTATGTGCCCCTGACGGACGCCGCTGGAAATTGGGTTTCCTTGAATAAGTTTCAAAGTTTTAATAAAAATTTAATGTGTGGTAGACGTTAGTAAGGACCTCTTAAAATAGTTTCCTTGAAATATATTTAGCTTTTTTGGTATACCAAGGGCGGACTACGCGTTACAACTTAATGTTAAAGATTTTAACACCCTGTATGATAAAGACTTAAAAAAATAAAACTGGGTAGCTTGCACCTTAGGCTAAGAAAAACTACTATTATTTTTGTTGATAAAACCGCTGTCGAGGAAAAGAATAATAAACTAATTCATGGTTTATTTAACGGCGTTAGGTCGGGAGATCGAGGAGACCCGGCAATAGGTCCTCCTCTACCTATCCAACGGTTTAGATAGACGTTATTCAGGTGCTCCCGCACACTAACGCTGAAATGAAGTGGTGCCCCATCGTGCATGAAGTACATCTGTCGGCGGGTTTTAAGTGGTGAGTGCTCTATTAAATCCTGAAAAGCGTTCTGGAGGAACTATTAATAACGTTGTCCATTCAAGCCTTCCGGCAATACAAATGGTTCCATCTAAAAATTTCCAATGGTTCCTGCCCAGATATTAATTGATTGGAACTGATGTTGATGATGCGAAACAATAGTGGAATGAGGATTTTCATCAGCTCATACCTGTGTACCGGGTGTCCCACTAAGAATGGCTGTCGGCCGTATCTCAGAAAGTGTTAAAAATAAAAATATATTAGGTAAAGTGGTCATGAGAAATTGCTGTAAATTATTTTCAAGTTTCTCAGACTGGCGCTAGAGGGCGCAACAGTAACGGTAAATATGAATCACGAAGTTTCCTCAAAAGTCGCCTAGTTAAGGTATCCCTAAAACAACATTTTTGTATATTTCAAAGATTTATTAATAAAATTCACCTATAGAACGTGTTTGTCACTTTTCAAATAAAGTGGTGGGGGAAGGTTGAACATTATTCGTAATAAATGCTGATAACTCCGGTCTGGCTTAACATAATTTAGTAAACTTAGTTTTGTTAAAAAGGGCTTTTCTCACTCTATATATAAACTTATGAACTACGGCAATATGTGTTTTACACTAGGCGCTAGGGGGCGCTGTCTTACAACTTCACAAATATTGCGGGTTTTTTCCATAATTGTAAATATAATGTTATATTCAATTTTACCTGATTATAAGGATGATTAAATGTCTAAGAAGTCAGCGAAAACCGCAAGTTAATATCTATTTTCAATCCGGAGATATCAACAACAATAATCATAATTACGGAACATTATGATTTTATTTTCAAGTTGACACTTAAAGGTTTTTTTAAGAGTCAAATAGGCCTTGGGAAAACAAAATATGAATTGAAACTGTGCACGCGTGTCATCTTTCATGTTTGGGAAATGCAACAATTGCTGAACGGGTTTACGCAGTACGATACCCTTAAAGGGCGCCGATACGACAGTAGAATGTTTAGTCGTTTAGCTAGCCGCTTTCGTACTACTGAAAGTATTTGTCGCCCTGTATATCGCAGACGCCGCCGAGGTCGAACCGAGGATAACATTGTAAATGTTTTGGCATATGTGGAATTTAATCCACAAATTAGTATTAGATTAATTGTTAGAGACTTGGGCGTTACTCGCTCTACTGTACATGTGATTTTATTAGAAGAAAGGTAAGTAATTATATCTGTATGTTATAACTCTTAAGTAGTTTAGAATAATGCCAATATTTCTCTTAATAGTTTTCAAGTCAATGTAATAAGTATTTTGTTTTTCTTTAGGCTACATCCCTACCATAGTGTGCTCTACCAGGCTTTGACCCCGCAAGATTATGATAGAAGATTGGATCATTGCTATTGGTTGCTCAATATGATATTGGAAGATAGAAATCTCCTCTCCAGAATTTTGTGGACTGATGAAGCTACTTTCCATAGTAATGAAGTAGTAAACCGCCATAATATGCATTATTGGTCGCGGGATAATCCCCATTGGATGGGAGGTGCAGCATCAAGGAAGATGGAGTGTCAATGTCTGGTGCGGCATTTTGGGTGGCAGAATAATTAGACCGTTTGTATTTAATGAGTCGCTTACTGGGCAAAGATATTTACATTTTTTAAATTACGAACTCCCAATTCTTTTCGAGGATGTGCCCTTGGATATTCACAGAACTATGGTTTTCCAACACGATGGATGTCCTGCACATTTTGCGGCAAACGTTCGTCAATTTCTCGACGACACATTTCCTGCAAGGTGGGTAGGAAGAGGAAGTATATTTCCGTGGCCTGCCAGGTAATATTATAGAATATATTGTGATACTGTTAATGAAAGTGGTAATTTCTATTTTAGATCACCTGACTTAACATGCCTAGATTTTTATCTATGGGGGAGATCAAAGGATCTTGTTTTCGTTACCAGACCCACCACAAGGGAAAATATGATAGAAAGGATAATGGACAGCAGCCGCCGTATCCCTATGGCAGAGGTGGAAACTGCAGTATTATCAACCAGGGAGAGATTGGAGTCGTGTATACAGAACGATGGGCGACAATTTGAACATTTAGGGCGCCACTGAGAATTATTGTCGTAACGATATATTTGCTTGAAACATACGTACCTTCATATTTTGTTATTCCAAGGCCTATTTGACTCTTAAAAAAACCTTTACAATGGCAACTTGAAAATAAAATCATAATGTTCCGTAATTATGATTATTGTTGTTGATATCTCCGGATAGAAAATAGATATTAACTTGCGGTTTTCGCTGACTTCTAACACATTTAATCATTCTTGTAATCAGGTAAAATTGAATATACTATTATATTTACAATTATGGAAAAAACGCGCAATGTTTGTGAAGTTGTAAGACAGCGCCCCCTAGCGCCTAGTGTAAAACACATATTGCCTTAG
The DNA here is from genome assembly GCA_963920685.1 of Polydrusus tereticollis. NCBI lineage: Eukaryota > Metazoa > Arthropoda > Insecta > Coleoptera > Curculionidae > Polydrusus > Polydrusus tereticollis. The sequence goes on from OY987330.1 coordinate 48,422,525, forward strand.
TTCATAAGATGATATATAAAATAAGAAAAGCCCTTTTTAACAAAACTAAGTTTACTAAATTATGTTAAGCCAGACCGGAGTTATCAGCATTTATTTCGAATAATGTTCAACCTTCCCCCACCACTTTATTTGAAAAGTGACGAACACGTTCTATAGGTGAATTTTATTAACATATCTTCGAAATATACAAAAATGTTATTTTTGGGATACCTTAACTAGGCGACTTTTGAGGAAACTTCGTGATTCATATTTACCGTTACTGTTGCGCCCTCTAGCGCCAGTCTGAGAAACTTGAAAATAATTTCTAGCAATTTCTCATGACCACTTTACCTTATATATTTTTTTCCGCAGCCATACAACTAACACTTTCTGAGATACGGCCGACAGCCATTCTTAGTGGGACACACGGTATTGTGTAAATTGGTGATACCATTTTTGGTAAACCTTGCATCATCCGGGAAAAGAATAATGCCAATGAACTTTACGTTATTTCGTTGCTGGTCCAATAACCAGTTTGCAAACTGCATTCTACGAGGAAAATCTTCAGGAATCAGTTCATGTACTTTTTGCAAATGATAAGGATAAAACAGCTATTCTTAAAGAACTTCATGTACTATTGTTTTCGATGTGTTAAACTGTGCTGATAATTTTCGAGTGCTCGTTAATGAAGTGTCATCTCCTGCATTTAAAATATTTTTCTCTAATTGCGGCGAACGTATGGTTCTTTTTAGACCAGCATCAGTACTCTTTTTCCAAACGTTCCTAAAATTATGAAGAAAGGTAATAACATATAACATGAATTACCTTATTAACTGAAATCGCCCACCATTCTCCCTTAGACGTTGGTCAACTCGTTGACATGTCTTCTGGTTTGGCATAGTACGATTAGGAAATCTTTCGTGATCTAACCTTTTTTAAATTCACAATTAAATTTACTATAAAATCCAAAAATCAGTAAATTAGTATCGAAGTAAAGGATCAATGTGTCAGCGATGTGAAAGATGACAAGTTCTAAAATGCAAGATATTTTATGTATTTTGTACCATAATGACGTTTGCAACAAAAATACGTTTTTTGGTGCCGATAAATAAATAAATTGCACAATTCTTGAGAACATAGGTTTTTTACAACTATTTGTTTATTTTCTTTTTCTCGAAAACGGTTCATTTTATCGACAACAAAGGACAGTACCTTTTTTAATCTAAGATGCGAGCTACCCACATTTATTCTTTTTTGGTCTTTATCATACAGTGTGTTAAAAATATAGGCACTAAGTTGTAAAGTTTAGTCCGTCCCTGGTAAACTAAAAAAGCTAAATATGTTTTAAAGAAGCTATTTTAAGAGGTTCTTACCAGTATCCATCACATTAAATTTTTAATAAATCATATTAAGTACTTTGAAAGTTATTCAAGAAAAATCGGTTACCGGTAGCGTCCTTAAGGGGCACATGCCTTCGTGGTACAAGGAAAAAATTTATAGGAATTTCTCATTTTATTTTTTCATATTCTATTTAAATCTGAGAGATTTTCCACATGTTCCCGGACACCCTATATAGTGTGCTGTTTGTGATTTATTTCCTAACTTAAATGTAGGTTTGATAATAGCATTTTTAAGAAATTTCCTGTCTCAAAACACTTCTAACGGTACAATGCCTCGCTTATACAGGGTCCTGTAACCCAGTTCCCTTGGGCTTCAAATTCTGTACTATTAGAGATACAGAATTCGATCTGTGGTGACAGGGGACTATATTTTTAAATAGGCAGTGTGTTTCACAAAAGCGGGACAACTTGAAATTGTATATTTTTAAATTGGACATTGGACCTATATTTTTGGACCATCTTCTCTTGACTGTTTATGTAATTCCTATTTTTTTGCAGTCTGTTGTGTGTTGCCAAGTTATAAATTATTTTCCTTTTTTTTGTCATTCTTTTGGTTTATTTATCCATCCTCGCATGTAGTGTTGATGATGGTTTCATTTTAGAATAAAACGAAACGTCAACATAATCCACACTTGTATTTCAAATTTTCGGAAATAAACAAAAACAACAACTTTAATTTCTTAATGTATGTGATGGCGGGACAGAGATCTTTTTGGTTGATTATGTGTGATTTAAATGAACTGAATGATGTAAATATAACTGTTTATCTTAAAATGGACTTTATCCTGCTGACCTGGGCAAGATAATGTACCTATTAGCAGTACAAATAAAATATTATTTGATTAATACCTAAAGAAATAGATATTAGATATGTCGTACTTACTAAACAAAACTATATGAATGAAAGTATCATTGACGACGACTTATTTCCTGTATTACAGGCTTAAGTTAAAATAATAAAAACCTCAAGTGATCAGATCTTCTAATTAGATTATTGACAATTAATTTTTCAATAGTCATGCATGATGATGTTATAGAGATTAAATTCGCATAATAGTACTTGCATGATAACTATTATCACAGATTTACTATAAAAAAGAATGCATTTTTTTTTAAATATCAGTCTTTTTAGATACGCAGAAAAAATGAAAGTCTTACTAGTGCTTACGGCTTTGGCGGCCTTCACCCTGGGTAAGATAATAAATTATTTATATTATTAAATTATTTTTTTTTATGATAAGGCGCAGCAATGCGGGACTAATGGTTGGGGAATGTTCTTCAGATGAAAGAATTTTTGAACAATGTCGTTCGAGGGACACTTGTCATGATAATATTTGTAAAATAGAGTCGCCAACCTGTCTTTGATGTTTAAGGCTTTCCAGGCTGCTTGTCAGATCAAGCTTACCGATCGAGGGAATGGCTCTTCTTTTAATGGAATGTAGCAATCTCAGGGTATGTTTAGGAGCAGAGCCCCAAACATGCGAACAGTACTCCAACGATGGTCGAATTTGGGCTTTATAGAACGTGACTATGCCTAAATAGTCTATTTCAAAAATGTATAGAGTAATAAAAGCTCATTAGGTATGCAAAGGGACTACAGAGTAACCCAACGAATATTTAAGCCACTTTCATAATTTGGCATTGATTTCATTGCAAAATTCTTTCTTTTCATCAAGTGCAGGTAGTACCACCCGGGTTTGGGTCGATTTATGGGTTTTGCCTATTGTTATCCATTCACAAACACTGAAAATGGTGTGACAAAGGCTTAGGATATTCGTAAAAGGAAATAATTTTATTTTAACAGAATAAAATTTAGGCAATATGTACATAGTATTAGATATACACTTATTTTTTATTAAACATTATAAAAAAATTACAAAATACAAAAAATATATTATACAGAAATTAAAATATGAAAAATCATAATATTCTTCGTCATCTGAGGAACTGTCATCTCTTTTTGACGTTATAATTAGCGGGTCGATGGTCCGATCGATCAGGTGGTCAAGATCCCACATTTTTTCCTCTTCTTTAATGACATGATGGACTGCTTTTCGCCAGATTTCTGGTATAACTTCCTTAATGGCTTGATCAAACAGTAGCTTAACGTCTTTCATTTTAAATGTTGTGTTGTGTCTTGCTACAAATCCTTTCACTTGCGCCCATATAAGTTTTATAGGATTTAGTTCGCAATGATATAGCGGTGTGCGCAGCACAGTTACACTATGTTTCTCTACTATATCTTCTACGGCATATTTCATAAAACAATGTTTGTGTAAATTTGCTATAGCTAATAGTTCCTTCTTTATCAAATTATCTTCAAATTCAATACTTTTGGTGGTTAACCAGTCGATAATTTCTTGTTTTCTCCAAGATGAAGTTGGAGTCTTCTCTGTGCGTCGTGAATGATAGCTTGCATTATCCATAACTACTACTGAATCAGCTGGAAGATATTTTATCATTTCACCAAAATAGTCCTCAAAAGCATTCGCATTCATGTCCTCGTGGTAATCTCCCGTATTAAACGACTGAAAGGTTAGCAAACCTTCTTTTAAAAATCCCTCTTTGCTTCCAATATGGACGAATATTAGTCTCTTCCCTTTACCTGAGAGCAACTTAATACCCGTTGACAGGCCTTCCATGAAAGCTTGGCAAACACTGGTTATATTTTTGTCTTGCCACAAGTTTGGTACTATATAACCTTCATTAATCGACGCCTCATCTAGATAAAAGATTTTCTTCTGCTCTGTTCTGTACTGCTTTATACTTCTCAAGTATTTTCGTCGCCAACAAACAATTTCATCGCTTTCCAGTAAAAGTGATTTACGGTTATGCTTTTCCCGGACAAAATCCAAATTTTTTAAAGTGGTCCATAAAAGTTTTCTAGTTATAAACGGAATACTGTCATCCTGACCAAGCTCCATTACAATCTTATCTAGGGTGGGTATTTCTTTTTTAAAATAAAAAAGTGAACTTTTCTTCGAACTACACCTTTGGTGTCTTCATCAAGGACTTTTACAGGTCTGCCTGGACTTTTCTTGGGAGGTTTCTCTTGACCTGCCGCCGTTCTCTCCCGCAATAATTTAAAAACCGTGGACTTTCCAACTCCAGTCGACAGTTTCTTGTACAGTAAAATACAGTACAGTACAGTACAGTAAAATTCGGATAATCGTATTTTATGCGATCATGTACATTTAAAATAATACCTTTTTCACTCACTGATATTGGAGAATTATTGGAACATCTTTTTGTTGGTGTGAATGTCGCCAGTTTATTACTAATCTTATAATACTGTGAACACTATATACGGCTTAACAGCCAAAAATGATGCGTTAAACTAAACAAATATAATTTAAAGACATAGTCCATTCTCGAAGTGGAGTTGAAATATAGGGAAAAGGGGAAAGACTTTTTGACTTTCTTTCCCCTTTTCCCTAAACAAATATACTTATTAAGGTCATACACACACACGATATATGAAGTTTGTTCCAAATTACCACCAATTTATATGATCCAGCCAAAGAGGTCAGAGCCAGACTCGGTACCTGTTAAATGGTACCTGCTAAACGGTACCTGTTAAACACAAAACGTAACTTTATAATCTACTACCTAACTAATTCCTATACAATATTTCGATTTTGACACTTCAGGCCAGAAAACATACCTTTCCTAATCCTCCTACGCAATTACTTCAAATTTTAATATTACAAACAATACTATTTTATCTTAATACCCGTTAACCTAATTCTCTAAAACTTTCGGTTAGTTATCATAATAAATTTAATACACAAAGCTTACCTGCGCCTATGGCCGACACCGAAGTTGAGCCGAACTGGACGGAATTTCCCATTTTATTACTCTACACCTTTTTGAAATAGACTATAGACATATGACTATCCAAATTGACGCTCAATAAATAAATGGATGAAGCCGAGGGAATCGGGTGTCCCGCTATGACTATCCCGCCTGGGATTTTTTATCGTTAAATTCTACTTGGTTACTGTCACCCTAAGACAAAATTTGTTCCAGGTCTTTGTTGAGATGTGAGATCTCTTGCTGCCTATGGAGATTTGCATTGGCACTCAATGTTCGAGCATCCAAGGTAAAAGATGAAACAAGTGTGCTGTCATCAGCGAGGCTATATATAGCATTTTTAGTTTTTTCCAAAATATCGTCAATGTAAAAAGAGGTTGGGCGACAATGTTGAACCTTGAGCAACTCCAGCGTTGATGTTAAATGTGTCTAAAAGAAATCCGTCAATCGCTACTCGCAGAGACGGTCTTTGAGAGAGCTTGACAGCCGTGAACAAAATTGAACCGGAATTCCGTATGCTCTTACTTTAGTTAGGAGCCCCTCATGCCAAACTCGGTCAGAGGCCTTGGAAATGTCCAGTGCTACTGCCCGGGACTTCCTATGATGTTCTATTGCGTTGTTCCAAACGTGAGTAACATAAGCCAGAAGTTTTCCTGTTGATCTAGACTTACGGAAGTCATACTAGCGGTCACTGATAATGTTGAAGCGTTCCAGGGACTTTGATAATTTTTCGTTGATAGCCTTCTTCATAATTTTTGATATAACTAAAAGTGTTGGAGAAACGATTGCTCAAATTCGATAAAAATAATGAAATTAAATGCAACCAATGTTTTCAGAATCAATACTACTTTTTGTCTAGATAAAATAGCTGCTTTTCAAATATTATAACTTGCTACAGCTATTATTCCATTAGCAGCACAATTCCTCAACGGTCAGAGAAACAGAGAAACAAAATGCATTTAATGTTTTCAGAACGAATAATACTGTTGTCCAGACAAACAAAAAAACTTGCAATATTATCGTAAACAGCGGCCTGTCACTACGGTTAATTAAGTAAAAAAGTGTTCTCAACACAATTCAATGTTAAAATGTCTATCTTTAGAAATTATAAAAACGCATATAAAAATAACAATTGGTCGTAAGAAACATGGCGAAACAATAAATAGCCTATTAGAGACAAGGTGGAATATATGTTACTTGATTGATCCATATGACAGCGGGGCGTGATTTTCTGGCGACAGAGCACACTTTCGGTTCCTCGCGAGAGACTGCGAGTTAAACCATTCAATAGTAAACACGTACGTCAAAATGAACGTGTGTCGTCGTCCGTTGGACATGACAATTGCATTCGCTTAAACAACAGCACCAAGTAATAAGTATAGTAATGTTATAAAAGTTTTCCTGTACCAAAGTTAGTAATTAAAGTTAGTAATTAATCATGTATTAAAGAGTTATCCTGTAAACAAGTGCCAAATTGAATGAATAAACACCAAACTTTATGTGATCTAACTGTCTAATTCACTTAGACAAATATAACCAACCAGTGAAATAACCTAAACCCGAGGAAAATTCAATGCCTCACTTTTAATGTTGGGAGTTAAAAATGCAACTTGATTCCCACAGAAAGTAATGCGACTGGACGATAGTTGTTTGGCAAGATCTTTTAGCCTTTGTTGTGTATGGGCTGGACTCGCGCAGTTTTCCAGCAAGACGGAAATATATAAATATTTTTTGTAAGATAAGTTAAAAAGCCTACAAAATACCGGTGTCAATTCGTCAGCGCATGTCTTAATTACGATGACTGGAATATCGTCAGAACCAGAAGCTTTCCTGGCGCCAAGATTCCTCAAGGTACGTTTAACATGGCGGTGCCAGAAAACAATCTCGGGAGTTCTCGATTCTACAGGGGAAATGTTCGGTGGAATTTTTCCCTGAAAATTAACCGTTGGGTGTGAAGACAATAGTTCCGCCAGCATAATTATTCTAAGAGGTAGTTTTATTTTTGACATAATTTTCATTTGTTTAATAATAATAAATGAAACTTGATTTCTTTTATTAATTTCGTGCCACATGCCAAATTTTTGTTTTCACCTCATCGTTCGCTGGGGTTCGTCCATTCTCAAGAGGCCTACTGCTTAACGTAGCTGCGAACCACGGTCCTCAGTCACGACAACCATCCCTTTTTTCCTTTTAAAACTTGTATATTTTCCTATTGGTTAACAAAGCCAACTTTGCACCTAAAGCTACCCTAGGGCTTAGTGTCCCTACACAACTAAGAAATCGCACAGTAACACATATTCCCTAAGATAGAGTATTGAACAGTTTTGGGCGTATACGGACCGTAAGCATACGGCCCGAAATACGCCCAAGAAACCGGGCTAGGAGCCCGGCGGCCGTTGGAATGACCTGGGTACAATTTTAGCTTTTAACGTTACAAGGATTATTTCACACGCGTTCCGGCGGTGCCTTACCGGTGTTTTACAAGGCTTGCATTGCTCCGTGGAGCTTAATATTAAAATTTCAGGAAATTAGTAAAGCGGTAACTGTATTTCAATGGCAGAGCATCCTGGGAAAACTTTCAAAAAACCCAGTTAATTTTAAATATCACAGGTTCTGTTTATGTTCGCCTACAGCGGACAATCTGAATGCAATGCGGTACAACCATCTCGCTCCGTCACCTCCTACAGTGGGAGTGGCCATATTTAGTGGGTTGTCCTTGTTTGTTAGTCAGTGTTGAGGTCTCGTAAGTCCCGCCCATTGTCGTTTCTCGTGTCGGAAACACACGTTTTCGGCTGCAAAAATACGCCAAACGATCGAGTGATGCTGAAAGTCTAGCAAAATTCTGGCAGCCGATTTATGTGTTTCAAGTAGTTGTTGTTATTTTAGTTTTATGTTGTTGTATGTTTGTCTACGTTATTTTATTGTTTGTTCGTTCATTTATTCGTCATCTAATAATGTTATTGTGCGTCTGGCAGTGGGAGGTTGTATATTGGTAATTTGTAGTAAAGGAGTTTGTGTTTTGTATGTATGTCATTGTTTGCACGTCTGTCTGTTATGTTTATTGTAAGTGCTGAGTGCTGTAATTGGTACATGTAAAATTTGTCGGACAAGTCACGTATGTGTGTTATTATATCGTCTGTTGCCACCATATGATGCAGGTCTCGGATTGTGACGTATCTATCAGATGACGTCACACAATTTAAGATCTTGTTTTTGAGCCTCAGAAGCCTATGCATCTGAGTGCTCGAAGCACTGCACCATAAGTCAGTATTGGTCTGATGATCTGTTTGTAGATAAGTAACTTGTTGGGAGGGGAGAGGTGGGAGCTTTTGGATAAAATTGCGTAAAGGCTTTGCATCGGCTGCCAACCCTTAGTTTTGTGCGGCCTTAAGTTGTGAATAAATGTGACTAACCGAGTGGGGAGTGCGTAACTTCACCCTCCCCCACGAGATATTCGATCTCATCCGGCCTCTAACCGGCGTGAATGGAAGGTTTTGGATGCCGCTACATTTTTCACAATTCCCTTATTTTGCACGTCGTTAGACTGCAACGCCATGTCAAACCATGGTAAAATAAACTAAAGATATCTTGCAGACGAGGCGTGGCTTAGTGACGTCATCGCATTTTGAGCTATAATCCATGTTTTATATGAAATAATTATAAATACTATGATATTAGCTTTTCACTTTACCAACTACCCATTACATAAAACTTTTTAACAGCAAATAATACTAAAACGCTTCATCAGTTCTCCTTAAAGATACATATTTTAAAAAAAATAATGACTTGTTAATAAGTCTAATTATCTATTAAATTATGTTTCTTTGAAGGCAGCACTGAGATATACGTGATATTGCATGTATAGTATATTTGGTTTGCTCGGTAAATATAACATAAGCAATTTAAACTATATCTCGCGATGACGTCACTTCGCGCGCCATACCAAATCCAGCTAGATATCATACTTTGTTTATTTGTACCATGATGTTGTACCACTATAATCCAATCGGAGTTGAACCGTTTTGCCGGGCCCGAGGATTGAACTCTTACTGTGTGAGTTAAATCAACACAGTAAGAACACTAATAGAGAAGTGCACCGAGTACAATGTACGCTCCATGTGGCTTTTGTAGATTTCCAGAAAGCATTCGACTCGGTCGAAATATGGGCAGTGTTAGAATCCTTAGACAACGCAAGAATTGATTCAAGATACACGAACATCATAAAGAACATATGCGAAAACGCTACCATACAAATAAAAATGGACGACGAGACAAAAACAAACCATATAAAACTACAAAGGGGAGTATGACAAAGGAGACACTATATCGCCCAAACTATTCACCCTTGTACTAGAAGACATTTTTAAGAAATTAATATGGGACACCAAAGGCATCAACATCGACGGAGTATACTTAAACCATCTAAGATTTGCTGATGACATAATCTTAATAGCAAACAATCTACAAGAACTAAACGAAATGCTACAACAACTAAGTGATGTATCCACAACAGTAGGTCTAAAAATGAATCATGATAAAACAAAAATAATGAGCCAGGAACAGACAAATATAACAATATAGAACCACAGGATGGAAAACGTCGATCATTATGTATACTTGGGTCACGACATCAGACTGGGAAAATCAAACCAGGACGCCGAAATAAAAAGAAAAACACAGCTAGCATGGGCCGCCTTCGGTAAACTTACTTACATCTTGAAAAATAATTATATTCCCATAAATCTAAAAAAGAAAAGTATATGACATTTGCATAATACCGGTGTGTACCTACGGAGTAGAGACCATGTCCCTCACCAAAAAGTCGGCTAAAAAATTAGAGACAACCCAAAGGGCAATGGAACGAAACATGCTTGGAATATCACTAAGGGACAAAATTAGAAACACCGAGATAAGTCGTAAAACTAAAGTTAGGGACATCGTGGACGAGATGGCAAAGATGAAATGGCAATGGGCTGGCCACATAGCCAGATACGATGACAACAGATGGACACGAAGAATATTAGAATCAGGGCCGTAGATAAGGGGGGAGGTTTAGGGGGTTCAAACCCCCCCCCCCCCCCATAACAACGAATGTTCAGTTCTACCTTGTAAACCACCGTAAATTTTAATAATAATTCTAATAAATTGCCAGAGTTTTCTTACCTAAACCCCCCCCCATGGGTATCGCCTAGCTACGGCCCTGATTAGAATGGAGACCAAGGGAGACAACACGAAGCACGGGAAGACCTCAAAAAAGATGGGTGGACTTCATCTATAAAAAAACCCTAACAATACTCTGCCCTCTATTAAAAACAATTTTTACTTTTCTTTCTATATTTTGCAAAAATAGTTATTTATGGTACAAGTGAGTTATTCACATATAAGTCACGCTGGAAAACGTTTAGCCCTTATAGTACAGCCAATCTGTAAAATTTGCGAGAAAAAAATACCATAAGTGATTTTATTTCATAAATGGTTAGGGGGGCATGTGATTAGCTTAAAACCAAATTGTCGGGCCCCTCCCCCTTGGGCGCTTGTGGGAAACTCAAAAATAATTTTGACTTGATTTTCCGCAAAAACGGTAAGTCGCAGAGAAATATTTTGTAAACAAATATTGTAGAAAACAATATTCTCCACAATTTAACTCATAGAGTCACTGCGCTATGACTAAAAGTGCAAAAAGCAGAGGACGCCAAAGTCGCCAAAAATCACTTTTTCCTTATTTTCGACGCGAAGCGAAAAATATTTTTTTGTTCAATCGCATAAACACGAAATTTGTAAAGCCCAAAAAATCCTATAAATTGAGTCCACGTTTTTTTTTTATAATGTACGGTTACGGAGATATAGCGCCTGGAAGTTCCAACGGAATGCAGCCTTAGCATTCTGTTAATATTGACCCTTATCTGGCACACTAATCACAGAAAACTGTTACGAAATAAAACAAATGAATATGGCAAATTAGTTTAACATGCAACCTTGGGTAACTTTAAATAGAACATCCAGTATATTTTAGAAACATGAAATGCATTTTCTTTTTTAATATTAAAACTATAATAATATTATGTTGATATTTGCTCCAGCTCCAGCCGTTTTCGAGATATTTCAATTTAAAAATGCTGATTAAGTATACCACTGTTATATCAAATCACAGTTGCCATGAATGAACATACGATACGAATATTAATAATTATCCGGCTGTCATTTATTGTTTGATTTTTTACTGATTATTGTATTGTTTTACCAAATCGCTTTAAAAATATCAACAAATTTTAATCAAAATATTAAATGTATGGTCATGAAATCAATTTAGTACATTTAACTCTACAAATATACTATTGTACAAGAGTAATAAAATTGCAAAAACAGCATATTTGATAACATAACGGTAACTACAGATTATTAACGTTACAGAAAGGCAGGCGTTTTGACCCACATTCAAAATGTTAATGGTAATTTTATTGTAATCTCGTAACACAGTTAGAATTAGTTATTAACCATACTTGTATAAGGCCATTATACTGATGGTATTCTAACGTCGATTTGAAAATATTACTCCATTCTACGAGGTCTTATTACTTCATATCAAGATATATCCCCTAATTGTTTTAAAATATCTTGGGCATTTAACATTTTTTTAAATTTACACTTTCCTATCAATTTCCTATCAATAATTTCTGTTCACTGTTGAGGTTGATTTGAAGCTAAGTAAATAAATCGCCCATAGTCGATGATTCACAGGGTAGAACCATGGTGGAACCGTCTTGTCAATTCGCCTTAATGTAGGTATATTGATTATTCTATTCTATAACTATAATAAACTTGTGGAGAAAGACTTCGACTTTCCTTTCCCCTATAAAGCATTTTTAGTTGTGGCGTAGTGGTCATATTAGACGTGAGGATGTAACAATAGAATGCTACGATCACAGGACATAAAACAAATGATGCTGCATTCGGTTGGTACTTCCCGGCGCTATATCTCCGTAACCGTGCATTGTAAAAAAAAAAGCATGAACTCAATTTATAGGGTTTTTTGGGCTCTACAACTTTCATATTTATGCGATTAAGCAAAAAAATATTTTTCGCGTCAAAAATAAGGAAAAAGTGATTTTTGGCGACTTTAGCGCCCTCTGCTTTCTGCACTTTTAATCGTAGCGCAGTGACTCCATGAGATAAATTATGGAGAATATTGTTTTCTACAATATTTGTTTACAAAATATTTCTCTGCGACTTACCGTTTTTGCGGAAAATCAAGTCAAAATTCTTTTTGAGTTTCCCACAAGCGCCCAAGGGGGAGGGGCCCGACAATTTGGTATTAAGCTAATCACATGCCCCCCTAACCATTTATGAAATAAAATCGCTTATGGTATTTTTTTCCCGTAAACCCGCTTTTCCATAACAGATTGATTGTACTATTAAGGCCGTAGTGACTTATATGATTTAACACACGAGTGTTATATAAAATTGTATCCAACACTATAGATATAATAGATATTAATAGAAAATAGAAAATTATGTTGTTTCAATGTAAACTGGAAAACCTGTATTATATTTTAATTGATATATTTTCGAATGACAAATTTGACACGTATAATTAGGCTACAGTGATATTGTTGTTATGGAATTGATTAATTAATAACAAAAATTAAATCATTATTTTTGCGATTTTCGACGGTAGTTTTCCAAAATATGGAAGAAACTCCAGCCGAAATTCAAAAAGAAGCGGACCTGGCGTAGTTTATTATTCCCCACAAGTCAAGGGATAGCTATGATGATAAAGCCTTCAAAGAATTTATCGACTGGTGTGAGAAATGATGCGCCTGCGTGGAAAACGAAGATGTTTTATTGGCAAATTTTTTGAATCTCGAAAATAAAATGGCACCTTCATCCATGTGGACGAGATATTCAATAATAAAAACGACTCTGAAAGTGTACAAGAATGGTGATATATCCAGATATGGCAAGCTTATTGCGTTTTTGTAAAGTAAGTCAAAAGTGCACAAATCAAAGAAAGCCCTGGTTCTGCCTTATTAGTCTAAAATCGAAATAATAATGTCCACTTTATATGTAAGTGTTGGATGCCTCTATAAACTCCCTATTCAAAATCATTAATTTTTCTCTGGCCAATATTAGGGAAGAAATAACTTTTTTAAATTTTTCTGATATTTCCGATGATGATCATCCATTACAATATTCTAGTGATGGTATGCTTTCAGATGCTTTGAATTTGTGGGCTCATTATTAATATTTGCCCCAAAAAGAAGCAAAGCTGCTCGCTGGGGTTGCGCATGATGAACTAACAATGTATTTATCTCTGCCAATATCTGGTTTAAAAAATGATCCTTTAATTCTTTGTAAAAATATGAAAAGTGTCTTTCCCAAACTAGATTGAGAAAATTTAAATATAAATTTGCATAGTGCAAAAATGGAAAAGTATTTGCGAGAAAAAATGAAGAAGAAAAGATATTTAAAATAACAAATTAAGAAGGAATAGACAAACTTAAAAAAGGGGGATACATTTTATAGCTAAATTATATTTAATTTTCTACTTTATTCTTTGTACTATAAGTACACATTTATATATTTTATTTATTTTATACATAACATTTTAATATCTTTAATTTAACAATGAACGAATATATATTAAATTTTAAATTAACAACTATTGAAACACAACCTATTGAAGATAAGAATAGTTTTAATAATTCAATGATAAGCCAGTTTAATACTTTTTCATTACACCACAATAAATTAGAACATTTCAAAAAATTTTGACGAAACCAAATTATTTTTGTGTCAACTCGACCATAATTTGATGTCAAAGTGTTAACAGAAACTTGGAAAATTTTTAATACCGACTTATTCAAATTAAATAATTATGAGTTAATTTATAAAATGGAGATTTTAATAAAAGTGACGGTATTATCGTGTATGTTAAAAATAAAAACAATTACTCTTTTGAAATTATCTCTTCGGGAGTAATTGTCTTAAAACTATCAATTGGAAAAGAAGAAATTAATATTATAAGTATATATAAACCTCCCCCACTAGATACTTTCGAATTTACTATAAAAATTTAAAGAATGTTTTTGATAATATCAAATATACTTATAAAAATGAAACGGTAATTCTAGTAGGTGATATTAATATTGATATCTCTTCAAAATCTAAAGATAGTAGTGAGTATTTAAACTTGTTGAGTAAATCTAAATTTACATCATTTATAAATAAAAATACGAGAGAAATAAAAGAACATGCCTCTTGTATTGATCATATCTTTGTAAAAACAAATGAATATTCAGATAATATTAAATCAATAATCTTTAAATATCAAATAACGGGTCATTACCCAATAATTTAAAAAAAAGACTTATTGGCAATAATGGTAATAAAGAACCTTTATTAACGTATAAAAATTGTGTTAATTACTATAGATTTAAAGAAAATATGGCAAAAAGGGATTGGGCAAATTTCTATTCCTATCTAAAATAAATGACCTATCTAATAGTTTAATAAAAGTAATTCAAAATAATGTATAAAAATGTACAAGTCAAATTAAAATAAAAAATAAATGAAAAAAGAATGGATTACTAGTGGCTTACGAAATTCTATTAAGACAAAAAACGAACAGAAAAATAAGAATGATAGATTTTTATTATATAAATATAAAACTTATAAAAACAAATTAACTAAACTAATTAAAGAGACAAAAACTAATTTTCATAAACATGAAATTGATAAATGCCAAAATTCTAATCAAGATATGTGGAAAACCATTGAAATAGTATGTAATAAAAATCAAAAACAAAGGTATAAGCGAAATTAAAATTGAGAATGAGTCAATTACAGACAAGAGACGTATAGCTAATAACTTTATTGAATATTTTTCTGAACTTGGTGAAAATCTAGCAAATAAGATCAATAAATGTAATAACACATATTTAAATAAGAAAATAAACAATATTGACTCATTTTATTTAGAAGAAACTATCATCAAGAAGTTGAAAATATAATTGATGGTTTAAAATTAAAAAAATCTCGTGGTGTCGATGGTATAACCACCGTCCAAATATCAGTATAACCACAGAAATATTAAAATCTATTAAAACTACTATTTCTAGGCCACTAACTTTTCTTATAAATAAAATTTTTAAAACAATTATATATCCAGAAGCTTTCAAAATTGGTGTAATAATACCTATTTTTAGAAATGGAGATTCAAGTAAAATTAGTAATTATAGGCCTACAACATTAATATATTCATTAAAAATGCGAATTGATAATTAAGTATGTATTTAGAAAAAATAAATTTTATTTCTAGAAAATAATTTGGGTTTCAAAAAAATAAATCGACGCAAGATGCTATTTGCTATTTAACAGAACAAATATATAATGCATTAGATAAAAAAACACCTTATATTTTATTTTTCTGAATTTAGCAAAAGCCTTTGATACGGTTAGCTATAATTTACTATTAAAAAAAATTGAAAATATAGGATTTAGAGGAAAGCAATTAGAATTAATTAAAAACTATCTTAAAGATAGACCAACTTATGTTAAAATAGATAAAGAAGAAAGCGATTCAAAAGTATTTAAATATCGTGTTCTTCAAGGGACAATTTTAGGACCATTATTTTTTAATATTTATATTAATGATTTATTTAGTATTAATTGCCATGGGAAAATTTTAGTTTTGCAGATGATACTGCTATTTTTATAGCAATATAAATTGGGACAAATTAAATAAGAAAATTAAAAAAGATTTTAAAATTATAAAAAATTGGTTTGATAATAATTTATTAACAATTAATTTTAATAAAACAAATTTTCTTCCTTTTACTTTAAACCTAAATAATGTACCACAAAATATGAATAGCATCAAAATAAGCGATGACATTCAAATTTTAAAAGTTAATTATATAAAATATTTAGGAATAATTTTTGACAGTAAATTAAATTGGAATTTTCAATGAGAATATTTGATTAAAAAATTAAAAATTTTATTACCAATCTTTAAAAACATTAAAAAATTTCTGGATATAGATTATCTAGAAATATTATATTATGCATTAGTCAAAACTCATTTAAATTACGGAATTTTAGGTTGGGGAGGAATAAACGGAACTTTGAATAAAAAATTAGAAGTATTACAAAAGAGGTTTTTGAAAATTATATTTAATAAGGACTATCTTTATCCCTCAAAAGAATTATATTCAGAAACAAAAAGGATGAACGTTAGACAAATTTACATTTATAATATTTTAATATATGTTTTTAAAAATAAAAACCTTATACAATTTAAAGAACATAACCATAATACACGTTATTAAAATGAAATATCAATAAACCTAAAATAAATAAGTTTGTAGGACAAAAAACTTTTGAATATTTATGCTTTTATTTAAATGATTATTTACCAAAGAATATAAAAAAAAATATTTCATTAAAATAATATAAAATTGAAATAAAAGCATTTATATTAGTAACAAACGCTTTAAAAATATTTTTTGAAATGCTATGACCGAGGGGTGTCTCACTACGGCAGTTGGTGTACAAATGTCTAGGCAGTCATCAGCAATCACTGGCAGTCATCGGCAATCACTGGCAGTCATCGGCAATCACTGGCAGTCATCGGCAATCACTGACAGTCATTGGCAATCATTGGCAATCATTGGCAATCATTGGCAATCATTGGCAGTCATCGGCAATCGCTGGCAGTCATCGGCAATCAGTGGCAGTCATCCCTGTACATATTTAATATATTATAATTTTACTAATGTAATACTTCCGGAGTTACATCCCTTACATACATACAGTTCAGTTTAGTCCTTTGGTAGTACGCACCTAATTACGCAACCATATAACTGTCAAAATACTTATAAATAGCATGTTTCAGTCATATGGTTGGAAAGTGAAATAAAGAACCACATTTCAGACTTTAATCGTTGAGAGAGAAACCGGCACTAAAGACTGAATTCGACACTAATTTCTGAAAACAAAAACTAAGAGGATTCTTTTTGCTCAGCTTTATAGGGACAAAAATATATTGAGACCTCTGTAATTAAATTTATGAAAAAATATATTTGGGTCGTTCTCTAAAAATTTATAAAAAATGTTCTAATGGGTCATTCTTCAAACTTACCAAATTTTGTAATAATGAACTAACAAGTTTAAAAAAAAATGTTTGAAGCATTATTCAGCGTTTCAAACGATTATAACGCATTTTTAGGTATTTTTACGCTAAAACGACAAGCTTGAGTTTAACAACAGACTGTGCGGGTTTATAAAAAAATATGTTTAACTCGCAAACCCCGTTTCTTTTTGACTTGCACTTTTAAATTCCTTCCAGGTTGTTGTACATTGTAGTTTTAGGTGCTTTTAAATATAACACACAGATTTTCAATAAATTGTCCAGTATTCTTTTCGTTCCTAGGAAAATATTGAAAAAATATAGATCCTGGGGATCATCCCCAAAATTAAACGGTTATGAACGAGCAAAATATATTTTTATATTTAGAAACTAAATGTAAAATTCAACTTTCCAATTATTTAAAAAAAATATTAAAAATTTTGAAAACAAAATATACATAGTTATATATTATATGAAGGCGGCTGGCATGTTCACACAACGCGAGCGGATTTTACATTTTTTAATCTGATTGGCTTAAGTAGATAATTTAAATTATTTTTCTTCCGAACTAGTTTTACAAGCGTATTAGGGTCTGTCGTGCTGCTACGACTCACTGCAATCTCTGGCAATCCTTGACAGCCAGTGCCAGTGGCAATCAGAAGTAGTGGCGCAGCTCCGGGGGAGTTTTGGGGTTAACCTCCTCCCAGAGATCAAATAAATGTTCCCAAACAACATTTACAGTATTGAAACCCTCCCCTCCCCTCCCCTCCCCCCCTCCCCCCCGACCTATTCCTGGCTGCGCCACTAATCCGAAGCAGTTATCGCCAGTCACTGGCAGTGATCGGACAGTCCTCGGCAATCACTGGCATTCATGGGCAATCACTGGCAGTCATCGGCAATCATTGGCAGTCATCGGCAACCAATGGCAGTCATCGGCAATCACTGGCAGTCATCGGCAATCACTGGCAGTTAACTGTCCAAATCGGCAGTCGGTGTACAAATTTTAAATACTTACTATTAAATAAATAAGAATTGCCCCTAACAAGCACGTCTTCTTGGGAATTTATGAATAAGTTTAATAAAAAATAACATATTAAAGTATGTTTGGCTATTTTTTCATAGATGGCAGTATGCGTACCAGCAAGTGTTGATATTTTCTTGAAATATTATTGATATAACTGACCGGCAACAAGTATTTGCACGTGGTGATAAAATATTTTATTATCGATGGACCCGCCAATTGACCTAAAATTAGTTGGGCAAGTATTTATATTAAAAGATAATAAGTTATTGGGTAATTTTGTAAAAAAATAATTTTTACAAACCTTCTTTTTTGTTAAATTGTGCATGTGATATGTAGAATTTTATAAGTTACTTGCTAACCTCACATATTTAAGTGTTCTTTTTAAAGGACAGTAGGCATATAAACAACTTTTTTTTTCAGAGGTCTGACTTTGCACGAACTTCTTCAGTCTTTGGAAGAAGATGATAATGATGAGGATCATACGGAAGTTTCCTTGACAATTATTCCTCAGCTTAATTATGCTGAACCAGTTACAGATGAAGACTCGGGGGATGAAGATATAGTAAATATCAATAATCTTCCAGGATCACAGCTGCTAGCCGAGGCTGAGCTATTCGAATCAACCACAATTGTTGAAAATCGACGCCAAAAACACACAGAAATGGATTGTAATGACTCAGATAGTGAAGCCGAACTGCCATTGTCGGTGATAAGAGCTAGAATAAAGGAAACAGCAAACCAAATACCTATCAAAAAAACTTACCAATGGTCGTCTCAAGATTTGGTTGCCTCTGATATTTCATTTCCCACTTCACAGAATGTTCAGAATTGTAATTTGCCAGCAGAATTATTTTCTTTTTTTTGGAATGATGATATACTTGATATGTTTGTTACTTATTCAAACTTATATGCTTTGAGTAAAAACAAAGCCGGTAACATTACAAAACAAGAAATTAAAATTTTTTTTGCCATATTTTTGCTTAGTGGCTATATACCTGTGCCCCGTCGTCTAATGCTATGGGAGAATTCCCCTGACAGTCATCATGAACTTGTGTCTAATGCATTATCTAGAGATCGCTTTGAGTATATTTTTAGCAATTTACATTGTTGTGATAATGCCAACTTAGATCCTTCTGATAAATTTACGAAAGTGAGACCCTTATTTCGTAAAATAAACAAAGCATTCGGTGCATTTGCTCCTGTACGTGAAAACCACAGTGTTGATGAAGCCATGGTGCCATATTATGGGCACCATGGCTGTAAGCAGTTTATAAGAGGAAAACCGATTAGATATGGGTTTAAGTTATGGACTGGTACAACTAGCAATGGGCACGTTATATGGTTTGAACCTTATTAAGGTGCTAAAAGCGAGATAAATCCAAAATATAAAGAGTTTGGACTAGGACCTTCCGTAGTACTTCAATACGCAGATGTCATTTCTTCAATACAAGAGCAGCCTTACCATATATTTTGTGATAATTTTTTCACAAATATTCCACTATGTTTGGAAATAAAACGAAGAAATTTGCGTCTTACTGGTACCATCAGAGATAACACAACTTCTAAGTGTCCACTTATCAGCACAAATGACCTTAAAAAACGTAAACGGGGGGACTTCGATTTTAAATCCAATGAAGATGGAATTCTTGTTGTGAAATGGCATGATAGCAGCGTTGTGTCACTGGCCAGTAGCTCAATATCTGTTTATCCTACTCATTCTGTAAGTCGTTATTCTCTCAAAGAAAAAAAAAAGAATTACAGTTGAGCAACCTAATAATATTTTTGCCTATAATCGTAACATGGAAGGAGTTGATCGAGCGGATCAAAATATCAGCTTATACCGAGCTGCCTTTCGTGGTAAAAAGTGGTATATGCCACTGATATTTCATATGTTGGACATGGCGGAACACAACGCGTGGCAATTGCATAGATTGCAAAATGGAACTCTGGATCATTTGACCTTTCGAAGAAGAGTTGCAATGTCCATTTTGGAAGGAAACCAAAGAAAATTTTCTAAACGTTCAAGGCCCTCTTCTCTGGAACATGCAGATTCTAGGTATGACCGTATTGACCATCTAATAATACAACAAGAGAAACAAACTAGGTGTAGACTTTGTCACAAAAAAGTTTCTACAAAATGTGAAAAATGTAACGTTGCTCTTCATGTCGCTTGTTTTAAACCTTACCATGTAAGAGAATAACAGTTTAAAATTGTTGTAATAAACTATTTCTAAAAAAAAAATTGTCGTTTATCTGCCTACTGTCCTTTTAAAACGACATCATTTTTTTCGTAACCTGTGATATATATATTTTTTTTTATATTTTTTTTTATGATTTTGGTTCAGTGTTGATACATTTTTTAGAAAAAAATATAAAAATTATACAAAAAAAATTCAGGCATATCTGGGTTAAGAGTGACTTTTTTTCGTATCTTTCAAAATAAAGTATGTTTACTCTTAAGCAAAATAACATTTTTGCAGTTTTTACCCACCCTGTATAAAAAAATTGAAGTTTCTTATGATGAATCGTATTTTCTAGACAAGCAAAAACGTTTATTAAGAGTGACTTTTTTTCGTATCTTTCAATTTTTAGTCCATTTGTCCTCTTGTAAACCCCATCCGTGGACATACAGTATACGCCTTCTATAATAAATGCCGATATTCTGTTATCGTCACCGACAATACAAAAAAAAAACATAAAATATTGCCTAAAATCCCAACCAAAATTACTTCTAGTTCAACCTAACTATCCTTTTCCCAGTGTATTATAATTATGTCACGCCATCGCTTATTTCACGTCGGCCGATAATAAATAAAGCTGTGCATAGGCAACTTCTAATACATTTCAACCTTATGTTACCTGAAACATGCTCCGCGCGTTACACGATAACGGACTTATTACGAAATTGTAATGTCTCAATTTTTAGAATAGTAAAGATAAGACATGGAAGTTGTACGGTACATAACGATTTTTTTGAAAAAACAAATATTAGCAACGATATTCGAACAATGGCTAAAAATACCTACCTTGAGTGACAATTTTTTTATAAATGTTATTATATTTTTCAAAAAATCGTTATGTGTCTTGCAACTAAAAGCATTTCTTTACTTAAATTTATTTTGTTCCGACATGTATTTCAAATAGCCTTTCCAGGATATTACATTAACAAAACGGTGTTAATCATCCTATAAATTTACGCATTGTCTCCCCTTAATGTAAACCCAAGGTTTTTAAAGAGGTTAGTTCAGGTTAGACTAACCTCTCGAACAACCTTGCTTTTCAATAGCAATAACGAGGTATGCGAATTAACATAGCCGACGGGTTCGTACGTTAATTAAATTAATTAATTCATATTAATTAAAAACGAAATCCAAATAGGTACACAAGTAGAGAGAAACTAAGAGAGCGAGGCCAGGTGGTGCTGGTGGTGCAATTTACGATCTAACCCAGGTGGTGCAGGTGGTGCGTTTTACGATCTAACCCAAGTGGTGCTGGTGGTGCGTTTTATGATCTAACCCGGGTGGTTCGGTGGTGCTGTTTACAAAATAACCCGAAATTAAACCCGACTTTTTACGACCTAACCCGGATGCTTTCATGAGGCGGCTTCTTATCTAACCCTAACTTGAACCTTAATATTTATGAACTGACCCGAGATAAAAACCCGACTTTTTACGACCTAACCCGGATGCTTTCGCGAGGCGGCTTCTCATCTAACCCTAATTTGAACCTGAATATTTATGATCTGACCCGAGATAAAACCCGACTTTTTATGATTTAACCTTAGTGAAACGCCGCTGCTAAAGCGGGATAATTAAATCCCAATTTTTATAAGCCATCCTTAAACCCAACTTTTTACGATCCGACCTGAGCCATCCTTAAACCAGACTTTTTATTATTTTCCCTTAGTTGAAACGCCGCTGTTAAAGCGGTATAGTAAAAAACATTATTTATATTTTCTAACTTAGTGAAACGCCGCTGGTGAATGGCAAAGCGAAATAAAACCCTAATTTATATGGTCTAACAAGATAAGTATAATAAAGCGGTACATTTGTCACCACAATAATTATTTATACCTAAATAACCCTCTCAAACCCTCTGCCGACTCGATTTAAAAAGAAAGGGACATAAACCTTTATTTATTATTCCGAAGGACCCTCATTAAAATTCAGTAGCATATCTAATAATTGTTTTCAATTTTTGCACCACTTATAGAAATACAATAAAATAATTACTATCTAGAACCATTAACTAGCGATTTCTTTGTACTGGAAATGGATAAATTATAGGACTATCTTGTAATGAGAACAGAGTAATAAAAAGTAAATAAAACTTAAATACGTATAAAATACCAAGCAGGTATAGGTACTATACAACTTGTGTTCGCCATCAGGTAAAAGCCTTCATAATGCTTTTATAAAAATTTCGGATAATATCATAATATAAGTAAATAGGCTACAATTTCAGGAAAAAAGTAAAAAAAATTAATTCACAGTGTAAAATTGTAGTTAAATGGATTGTAAATACGAAATAATATAAAAAGCTACCTTTTGTTTGCGATGATGTATGCACAATAACTCTATATTATTCGGTCCTTAAACTGAAAATACCCACTAGATAGGTATCATAAGCTGTATTTGTCATCAGGTAGAACCCCCAATAAAATTATGAATATCAGGCGTAGGCAACAATAAGCAAATCACGTTGGTTTTTTAATTTATTATTAATCTGGCTAACTTAAGAAACTCACAATATAACGACCATCCAAAAAAATCATAATACATTACTGGGTGTGAAAGCAATTGCGCTGCAAAATATAGTGTATACCGACTCTGAGGTAGTTAATTAAAATCCCAATTAGCGCTAAAAAAAATCAATTAGATATTTACTTTAGATATTTTAATAAAAAAATTCAATATTCTCACCAACATTTAACTTTTGAAATTAGCATAATAACAAATCCTTTACAATGAATTAAACAAACGCATACATAATTTTAAAATCACATAATAAGAATATAAGCTAAAATCTAACAAGTTCAGACTACTCGAATGACTTCAGTTTACATCTGTAGAGAATACCCAACTCTCGAATCATAAAAAATGGTCAAACTTTGTCGGCAAATACCCTTCTATGATGCAGGGGAAGGACAGGTAACTCGAGATGTTTATAAAGAAACGTTAAAGAACATTATTTGCTTATTTCTAGACTCTTAAAAATTAGATGCAATCGAACAATAAATGTTTTCATCATGTATATTTATGAGTAACACATTACCTTCGACATACATAAATTCAAATTGATAATTACTTGCCTTAGTACTTTTTTAGAAGCTTGAATCATTGCATATAACCGTCTGAGGATACCCAAACTTCCCCTAACATATTTCTCCGCAGCCGGGGAAAAAGAGGTAGAAAAAGTAAAATAACAACTCCAAGTGTCTTTGCGAACAATCGGCAATAAAATAGAGTATTTCAGTTTTTAATTTTTCGTAAATAAAAGTTGGTTAGATTAATAGTCTCTGTGAATATAATAACATAAACAAAGTGATATGCCGTAAATTTAGGAGTACAGTATAAATTATGCCTCTATTAAAATATACCGCAATAACTAACTATCAAAGGATTTTTGATATTTTGAATATATTTGATGCTCATAGCATTATCACATTTCCAAAGGCTCTAAATTTTAGAAAAATGTTCTAATAGAATATGTCTATCAATATAAAGTAAAGGTATTGTTAGGTTTTTTTAAAAAATACGACCTACAACAGTCTCTGCTACAGCATGGCTGACTCTGTAGAAACTTCTGTGAAACCATAATAATTATATCAATAATCGAGTTGTCCTTATGATAATATTTTCTTCCAATATCCGACTCCACTATCCATAAAAGTTATGTTAGAAAATTCATAATTGAGCGCATTGTAATTTTTTAAAAAGAAATTCACTTCACACACAAAGATGTAGCCATTCAATCCATGAAAATAATGCAAGTCAGTATGCGTATGTTATGGCTAACTGTTTAAATGTCTATTCCTTCCACGTTTATCGGAAGAAATACTTTTTTTATACTAGTATTTTAGTTGAAAATAAGATCATAAATCATCTATACAAAACAAGCGCCCCTTATGGATTTGAACGAAAATCATAGATTCGACTATTTTCATGAAAAATAAATCTAAGTACGGAATAATGCAGGAAGATTATCTATTTTCTTGGTTTAGAAAGTGATGTAGTTAAGATTTATAACTTAGGAATAAATAAATTATTATTAATCTTTTCGACCTATTTCTCTTGCATATTTAATTTCTTTGATAGTAAGAACTAATCTTTTTATTTTACAAAGTAAAAAAAAAAGCTAAAGATCGGCGTTGTCAGTCAGGTATAAGAACTGATTTAACACGATGGTTTTTGTACAAACGTTCACATACAATTGTATGCTTTTTAACCGATTGTGTCGGAAAAAATGACGATTTATAGATTAGATATTTAGACGAAGAGCTAACCTTCTCAATAAAGTATTGATTATTGCCCTGCTAGCTAGACAACACTTTTTATGTTAGTCAAAAAAAAATTTTTTTTTTCGGACGCTATTACAGATTTCATCGTTAACTAACAAACATTAAGACCAAAAAATTAGCGTGCAAGATGAAATGTATAGGTTCACTTCATTTCTACATTATTTTACAACTCTCAATCGCATTAAAAACAAGATCGAATAAAAAATAACTTATGACATATGGAGGAAAAATGTTTTTCGGGCTATTTAGGTTAGCGACCGCATTACGTCTGAAATACCACATTTTTCGAGCTTATAACATAATTTACTATTTTATCGTTAAAATAGGGGAAATGATGTATCGAAATGGATACTTTTTTTTGTCGGTCACGAGATTATAGTTTCTTTTAAAATGAACTCTAATATTTACAACACAAATTATCCTTTAAGCCACATTAGTTTAAAACTCGTCTGTCGCTTTCCCTCTATTGTGAGTTTGATTAAAGTATAGCGTAGTATATATTTAGATGAATTTCGCAAATGTTGAATACTTTCAAAACTGAAAAAGCCGCCCTTTGCAATAAATATCTCCATAGAGTTAGGTACCCTGCAGATTAAGGGTATTTCAGCGGATAATCATATACAAATTCAAAGATTTTGTCTATTTTAATGGATTAACAAACAATATCTATAGGATGACTTTACTGATAAAAAAAAAATAACAAAAATCCATAAAGTCTAGGCTCACATGAAATTCCATAAAGAGCAGCTGCATAGCCTTATCACATCAAACTATATTTTTATTTCGTTCTATTGTCAAAAGTCTGTGTTTAGGAGATTATCGTTCATTTTAAAATGAACTCTAATATGTACATCACCATAAACTACCTCTTAAGCCGTCGTAAAAATACACTTTTCGATTTACCTCTATATTGATTTTCTAATATTAAATATCTACAATAGTCGAAATTCGCTCGCTAATACCTATGTATGCAAGGTTTCTTCAAAAAATGACAATTTTGTTGTTTAATGGCTTGAAAAAATGGAAAAAGGAGGTTTTTGCATCCATTTATTTCCAGATGAGTGTTAAAAATACTTATAAAACTCGGTATACCGAAGATCAAGCATTAATGAGAGGGTTGAGTCCTGTTTGCCAAATCCTGATTTTTAATTTGACGTTGGCAACGGTACAATTTTTTAACATTTATCATAAGAGGCGTATATTTTTGGGGCTTAGATCTACCAGTTTATCCACGCCCCATTTATTGTTAGTGCTTTAGTAATTTTACTTTCCAATTATTTTTTACCAAAACGCGTAGTTGAAACAGTGTCTATATCAGACGATATAATAAATTTTAAGGATTAATTTGCTTACAAATACACTTTAATTTATTTAGGCTAAAGCAGCCAGACATATACTGGAACTACGAAAACCCTATTACAATTTGGTTGCCTAGAGAAAATTTTGTAAAAAACACAGCTTTCTACACAAATGCTTGCACATTATGTACCTATCATTTTAAGATACCTGGCGACATCAATGTAAGCATTGACATAATGACGCAAGATATAGGTAGGTACTAGAATATTCAAGATTTCTATTAACGATACACTTCAGCATACATGCGAGATGTCATTAATGTCTACGGAAGGCAACAGACATACCAGCTATTTTTACATGGGATTCCATAGACTTGGACGCTTCTTGTTTAGAAATATTTGATGTCATCTTGAGGAGTTTCAAAATGATCCTATAAACCAGCTTCACAGACCGTAATTTGTGATGCTAACACGATTAATACGCAATAGAACAAGATTAAGAAACAAAATTTAAAGTAGCTCTTTATCACACGAAAATAATTAAATAATTTACGGTTACAGAACAATAATTATTTTAAAAAGCTGTATAACTAAATATATTATGTTATTAGGAATATTCTGTCTAAAGTAACAGCCGATCTTAGTCGAAAATGAGATCGTATTATTGATTGTTGAATTCGTTAGGTATGAAATAAAATTAGAGATTTCGTCTATTTTTTCACGATTAAAAAAGAATACCTCTATTTAGCTAAAAATGAAACGATTACAGTGGTAGATTAATTCACTTTACCAAGCATGTAAACTACTAATTTTGCAATAAATATCTTCTATATTTCTAGGTAGGTTTACTCGAAAATGTTGGGCTATTTTCATCAAAAATCCCGATACGAAATTGAAAAATTTGCCTATTTTTGTCGGTTTACAAAGTGATAGTGGAATATTGGTTTGATCAAAGAACAATAATTATTTTAAAAATGTTGTATAATTAACTAAATGTCGGTGTTATCAGGCAGGCAAGAAGTTATTTATCTGAATCTTATTTGTACCATTAGCGTTTATATACAAATGTTAGTGGTTTTCAAAAATTGATATCTCGGAAATTATTAGGTTTAGACTTATAATACGCTTATTAAAAAATAATGACTACTTTATGCAAAATTCAAAAATATTATAAGATGTAGGGTATCCCAGTAACTTAACCAAAGATTTTCGGTCTTCGTAAAGCTTTACACGTTTCTTCAGCGTACCAAACATTCACTTTTTTTAAATATTGACATCGGGTTAGGATTCTGAACATAGGATTAACATCACTCCAATAGTGAACATGTTGCGTTGTCACAGTTCCATTCGTTGAAAAGTAAACAAAACCGTTTGAGCTACGTGGGGAATAAATAAAGTTGGCTTGTTGAAAAATTTTAATATTTATTAAGGTAAAAGACTATAAATATATCGATACAACACTTTGGCATTTCTAATACTACAAACATGAATATCTAAAATGTGATATTTACAACCATCAACTCTCTCTCCCTTCTCTAATTTTGGTACACCAATGCTGTCTTCTAAGTTTATAATATATGGCGTCCTGCAGTTTAATTCCGAAAATGTTTTAACTAAAAATTCCTCTTTAACACATCCTTTAACGTAAATAATGTCTGCGTCTATCAGATTGTTGGATATGATATTATGTAGTTCCTTGTAATCGGTATCACCATAATTATAAAGGATACCATGATGATTTCCAAATAGATATTTGACTTGTTTCTTGCAAGCCTTACTTAAGGTGTCGAATGGTTTAACTGGTTTAAAAAAGTAACTTTTCATACTATTCCCATCATAAATAGCCAATTCTTTCGCGCAAAATTCAGGTATGTTAAATCCTTGAATATCGACTACAACGAACTTCATTGTCTGAAGACTCAAATCAAACAAGTATATTTTCATATTTTTATCGCTCTTAAGTTCGATTTCAAAAGCACACCCCCACTTTTCGATAATTTCACAGTCTTAGCACATAGATCTTATATTTTTATTTACGATCAATTCATCTTTATTCGCCAATCGTCTCAAACGAGTCTGCTTTTGAAAGTAATATAGCCTTAGTATTCAGAAAATATTAATGATATCGGAGCCTAAAACATCCTTGACACCAAAAAATCATTGTGTTTCCTAACAACCCATCATCTTGTCTATTTAGCTTGCTTTCCTATTGTTTAGCAGGTTAAATAAAATTATTATTTCGCTCTTTTTGTCTGTACTGAATCGTTAGGGGAATACGTTTCTAGTTCTATAAGAGAGACAGTTAAAATTTATGTAAGCAATCAAAAATCCTACACTATGAGCTACTTAGTTAAAATTTCATATTTCCTTCCTGGGTCAGGCAAAATTTGTGATGTGTCGGACAAAATTTATAAAAATACAAAAAAAAAATGCTGGATGCATTTTTAGCGTGACTTTCTATTTAATACCATCTTATTTCAAGGTATAATTCGGTTGTCAAAATGAGAATAAAATAATTTTCCCATGGTTTATGTCATCTTAAAAAAGTCAAAAGGTTATATTCTGTAGAGGGTCAGATACATTCAAATTTAAATATTTTCTCCAAGAAGAATTTTAAGATAGTATTATAGTAAATAAAAATTCTATACCTCCAATATTTCATGGAAACATATCGTGTTCTAGCGACATAACCCAAAAGTACCTCTATTCAGAAACGCATCGTACTTTTCTTGTCAATAATTGTCTCATTGTCCCATCCATTACATTATTATAATCTTAAAGCACCTGTTACCAGCATTATCTGTTTTTATGGTTTTCATAAAACATAGCGATTACCGATGAAAATTAAACGAAAACTTAATAAATAACTTTTTTTTCAACTGAAATAGACTGATTTTCGATGGAAAAATGTTACTTATAACTAAAAATGAATATAAGACATATACGCAATAATATTTAGAATAAATCAATCTTTTCTAAAATTACTATGAAATATTCACAAAATCGTTTCGTTATAACCAAAGTAGCAAGGCTTGCAGATTTCGTATAGAGTTCAAACGCGATACTGAGATGATCTTTTTTTTTTTTTATATTTTTGTAGGATAATGCACCACTACGTTGTAAGTACTTGAGAGAGGACTTTCTTGAAAAATCCTCAAATTTCTCTGCAATTTTGTTCCTTCTAGAGTTAAATTCACACAGAAAACCCCGTATTCTTATCTTTCAGGTTGGTATATTAAAAAGGGCTTATTAGTATGGTTTAGAAAACAAGCAATATTAATTAACGGATGTTTTTTCGTCGTATGAAGAGTTGAAAAAAATTTTTTTTCCATGCAGAGAGTCGGGTTTCATCATAATCTTTCAGGGTAGCTCAGGTTTGATTGCATGTAGAGAGTCGGGTTTCATCATAATCTTTCAGGGTAGCTCAGGTTTGATTACATGTACTAAGGTTAGTGCTCCTTGCAATCGGTTTCAGGTTTGACGCGCCCCCCTCAGGTTTGTTCAGGTTTCTCAAACGTTTGAGCGCGTTACCTGAGCTACCCTGAAAGATTATGATGAAACCCGACTCTCTACATGCAATCAAACCTGAGCTACCCTGAAAGATTATGATGAAACCCGACTCTCTGCATCGCAACCATTGGAGTGGAAAAAAAATTTTTTTCAACTCTTCATACGACGAAAAAACATCCGTTAATTAATATTGCTTGTTTTCTAAACCATACTAATAAGCCCTTTTTAATATACCAACCTGAAAGATAAGAATACGGGGTTTTCTGTGTGAATTTAACTCTAGAAGGAACAAAATTGCAGAGAAATTTGAGGATTTTTCAAGAAAGTCCTCTCTCAAGTACTTACAACGTAGTGGTGCATTATCCTACAAAAATATAAAAAAAAAAAAAGATCATCTCAGTATCGCGTTTGAACTCTATACGAAATCTGCAAGCCTTGCTACTTTGGTTATAACGAAACGATTTTGTGAATATTTCATAGTAATTTTAGAAAAGATTGATTTATTCTAAATATTATTGCGTATATGTCTTATATTCATTTTTAGTTATAAGTAACATTTTTCCATCGAAAATCAGTCTATTTCAGTTGAAAAAAAAGTTATTTATTAAGTTTTCGTTTAATTTTCATCGGTAATCGCTATGTTTTATGAAAACCATAAAAACAGATAATGCTGGTAACAGGTGCTTTAAGATTATAATAATGTAATGGATGGGACAATGAGACAATTATTGACAAGAAAAGTACGATGCGTTTCTGAATAGAGGTACTTTTGGGTTATGTCGCTAGAACACGATATGTTTCCATGAAATATTGGAGGTATAGAATTTTTATTTACTATAATACTATCTTAAAATTCTTCTTGGAGAAAATATTTAAATTTGAATGTATCTGACCCTCTACAGAATATAACCTTTTGACTTTTTTAAGATGACATAAACCATGGGAAAATTATTTTATTCTCATTTTGACAACCGAATTATACCTTGAAATAAGATGGTATTAAATAGAAAGTCACGCTAAAAATGCATCCAGCATTTTTTTTTTGTATTTTTATAAATTTTGTCCGACACATCACAAATTTTGCCTGACCCAGGAAGGAAATATGAAATTTTAACTAAGTAGCTCATAGTGTAGGATTTTTGATTGCTTACATAAATTTTAACTGTCTCTCTTATAGAACTAGAAACGTATTCCCCTAACGATTCAGTACAGACAAAAAGAGCGAAATAATAATTTTATTTAACCTGCTAAACAATAGGAAAGCAAGCTAAATAGACAAGATGATGGGTTTTGTTAGGAAACACAATGATTTTTTGGTGTCAAGGATGTTTTAGGCTCCGATATCATTAATATTTTCTGAATACTAAGGCTATATTACTTTCAAAAGCAGACTCGTTTGAGACGATTGGCGAATAAAGATGAATTGATCGTAAATAAAAATATAAGATCTATGTGCTAAGACTGTGAAATTATCGAAAAGTGGGGGTGTGCTTTTGAAATCGAACTTAAGAGCGATAAAAATATGAAAATATACTTGTTTGATTTGAGTCTTCAGACAATGAAGTTCGTTGTAGTCGATATTCAAGGATTTAACATACCTGAATTTTGCGCGAAAGAATTGGCTATTTATGATGGGAATAGTATGAAAAGTTACTTTTTTAAACCAGTTAAACCATTCGACACCTTAAGTAAGGCTTGCAAGAAACAAGTCAAATATCTATTTGGAAATCATCATGGTATCCTTTATAATTATGGTGATACCGATTACAAGGAACTACATAATATCATATCCAACAATCTGATAGACGCAGACATTATTTACGTTAAAGGATGTGTTAAAGAGGAATTTTTAGTTAAAACATTTTCGGAATTAAACTGCAGGACGCCATATATTATAAACTTAGAAGACAGCATTGGTGTACCAAAATTAGAGAAGGGAGAGAGAGTTGATGGTTGTAAATATCACATTTTAGATATTCATGTTTGTAGTATTAGAAATGCCAAAGTGTTGTATCGATATATTTATAGTCTTTTACCTTAATAAATATTAAAATTTTTCAACAAGCCAACTTTATTTATTCCCCACGTAGCTCAAACGGTTTTGTTTACTTTTCAACGAATGGAACTGTGACAACGCAACATGTTCACTATTGGAGTGATGTTAATCCTATGTTCAGAATCCTAACCCGATGTCAATATTTAAAAAAAGTGAATGTTTGGTACGCTGAAGAAACGTGTAAAGCTTTACGAAGACCGAAAATCTTTGGTTAAGTTACTGGGATACCCTACATCTTATAATATTTTTGAATTTTGCATAAAGTAGTCATTATTTTTTAATAAGCGTATTATAAGTCTAAACCTAATAATTTCCGAGATATCAATTTTTGAAAACCACTAACATTTGTATATAAACGCTAATGGTACAAATAAGATTCAGATAAATAACTTCTTGCCTGCCTGATAACACCGACATTTAGTTAATTATACAACATTTTTAAAATAATTATTGTTCTTTGATCAAACCAATATTCCACTATCACTTTGTAAACCGACAAAAATAGGCAAATTTTTCAATTTCGTATCGGGATTTTTGATGAAAATAGCCCAACATTTTCGAGTAAACCTACCTAGAAATATAGAAGATATTTATTGCAAAATTAGTAGTTTACATGCTTGGTAAAGTGAATTAATCTACCACTGTAATCGTTTCATTTTTAGCTAAATAGAGGTATTCTTTTTTAATCGTGAAAAAATAGACGAAATCTCTAATTTTATTTCATACCTAACGAATTCAACAATCAATAATACGATCTCATTTTCGACTAAGATCGGCTGTTACTTTAGACAGAATATTCCTAATAACATAATATATTTAGTTATACAGCTTTTTAAAATAATTATTGTTCTGTAACCGTAAATTATTTAATTATTTTCGTGTGATAAAGAGCTACTTTAAATTTTGTTTCTTAATCTTGTTCTATTGCGTATTAATCGTGTTAGCATCACAAATTACGGTCTGTGAAGCTGGTTTATAGGATCATTTTGAAACTCCTCAAGATGACATCAAATATTTCTAAACAAGAAGCGTCCAAGTCTATGGAATCCCATGTAAAAATAGCTGGTATGTCTGTTGCCTTCCGTAGACATTAATGACATCTCGCATGTATGCTGAAGTGTATCGTTAATAGAAATCTTGAATATTCTAGTACCTACCTATATCTTGCGTCATTATGTCAATGCTTACATTGATGTCGCCAGGTATCTTAAAATGATAGGTACATAATGTGCAAGCATTTGTGTAGAAAGCTGTGTTTTTTACAAAATTTTCTCTAGGCAACCAAATTGTAATAGGGTTTTCGTAGTTCCAGTATATGTCTGGCTGCTTTAGCCTAAATAAATTAAAGTGTATTTGTAAGCAAATTAATCCTTAAAATTTATTATATCGTCTGATATAGACACTGTTTCAACTACGCGTTTTGGTAAAAAATAATTGGAAAGTAAAATTACTAAAGCACTAACAATAAATGGGGCGTGGATAAACTGGTAGATCTAAGCCCCAAAAATATACGCCTCTTATGATAAATGTTAAAAAATTGTACCGTTGCCAACGTCAAATTAAAAATCAGGATTTGGCAAACAGGACTCAACCCTCTCATTAATGCTTGATCTTCGGTATACCGAGTTTTATAAGTATTTTTAACACTCATCTGGAAATAAATGGATGCAAAAACCTCCTTTTTCCATTTTTTCAAGCCATTAAACAACAAAATTGTCATTTTTTGAAGAAACCTTGCATACATAGGTATTAGCGAGCGAATTTCGACTATTGTAGATATTTAATATTAGAAAATCAATATAGAGGTAAATCGAAAAGTGTATTTTTACGACGGCTTAAGAGGTAGTTTATGGTGATGTACATATTAGAGTTCATTTTAAAATGAACGATAATCTCCTAAACACAGACTTTTGACAATAGAACGAAATAAAAATATAGTTTGATGTGATAAGGCTATGCAGCTGCTCTTTATGGAATTTCATGTGAGCCTAGACTTTATGG
Source organism: Polydrusus tereticollis (assembly GCA_963920685.1). NCBI lineage: Eukaryota > Metazoa > Arthropoda > Insecta > Coleoptera > Curculionidae > Polydrusus > Polydrusus tereticollis. Next base: position 48,456,253 of record OY987330.1, read on the forward strand.
ATTTTTGTTATTTTTTTTTTATCAGTAAAGTCATCCTATAGATATTGTTTGTTAATCCATTAAAATAGACAAAATCTTTGAATTTGTATATGATTATCCGCTGAAATACCCTTAATCTGCAGGGTACCTAACTCTATGGAGATATTTATTGCAAAGGGCGGCTTTTTCAGTTTTGAAAGTATTCAACATTTGCGAAATTCATCTAAATATATACTACGCTATACTTTAATCAAACTCACAATAGAGGGAAAGCGACAGACGAGTTTTAAACTAATGTGGCTTAAAGGATAATTTGTGTTGTAAATATTAGAGTTCATTTTAAAAGAAACTATAATCTCGTGACCGACAAAAAAAAGTATCCATTTCGATACATCATTTCCCCTATTTTAACGATAAAATAGTAAATTATGTTATAAGCTCGAAAAATGTGGTATTTCAGACGTAATGCGGTCGCTAACCTAAATAGCCCGAAAAACATTTTTCCTCCATATGTCATAAGTTATTTTTTATTCGATCTTGTTTTTAATGCGATTGAGAGTTGTAAAATAATGTAGAAATGAAGTGAACCTATACATTTCATCTTGCACGCTAATTTTTTGGTCTTAATGTTTGTTAGTTAACGATGAAATCTGTAATAGCGTCCGAAAAAAAAAATTTTTTTTTGACTAACATAAAAAGTGTTGTCTAGCTAGCAGGGCAATAATCAATACTTTATTGAGAAGGTTAGCTCTTCGTCTAAATATCTAATCTATAAATCGTCATTTTTTCCGACACAATCGGTTAAAAAGCATACAATTGTATGTGAACGTTTGTACAAAAACCATCGTGTTAAATCAGTTCTTATACCTGACTGACAACGCCGATCTTTAGCTTTTTTTTTTACTTTGTAAAATAAAAAGATTAGTTCTTACTATCAAAGAAATTAAATATGCAAGAGAAATAGGTCGAAAAGATTAATAATAATTTATTTATTCCTAAGTTATAAATCTTAACTACATCACTTTCTAAACCAAGAAAATAGATAATCTTCCTGCATTATTCCGTACTTAGATTTATTTTTCATGAAAATAGTCGAATCTATGATTTTCGTTCAAATCCATAAGGGGCGCTTGTTTTGTATAGATGATTTATGATCTTATTTTCAACTAAAATACTAGTATAAAAAAAGTATTTCTTCCGATAAACGTGGAAGGAATAGACATTTAAACAGTTAGCCATAACATACGCATACTGACTTGCATTATTTTCATGGATTGAATGGCTACATCTTTGTGTGTGAAGTGAATTTCTTTTTAAAAAATTACAATGCGCTCAATTATGAATTTTCTAACATAACTTTTATGGATAGTGGAGTCGGATATTGGAAGAAAATATTATCATAAGGACAACTCGATTATTGATATAATTATTATGGTTTCACAGAAGTTTCTACAGAGTCAGCCATGCTGTAGCAGAGACTGTTGTAGGTCGTATTTTTTAAAAAAACCTAACAATACCTTTACTTTATATTGATAGACATATTCTATTAGAACATTTTTCTAAAATTTAGAGCCTTTGGAAATGTGATAATGCTATGAGCATCAAATATATTCAAAATATCAAAAATCCTTTGATAGTTAGTTATTGCGGTATATTTTAATAGAGGCATAATTTATACTGTACTCCTAAATTTACGGCATATCACTTTGTTTATGTTATTATATTCACAGAGACTATTAATCTAACCAACTTTTATTTACGAAAAATTAAAAACTGAAATACTCTATTTTATTGCCGATTGTTCGCAAAGACACTTGGAGTTGTTATTTTACTTTTTCTACCTCTTTTTCCCCGGCTGCGGAGAAATATGTTAGGGGAAGTTTGGGTTTCCTCAGACGGTTATATGCAATGATTCAAGCTTCTAAAAAAGTACTAAGGCAAGTAATTATCAATTTGAATTTATGTATGTCGAAGGTAATGTGTTACTCATAAATATACATGATGAAAACATTTATTGTTCGATTGCATCTAATTTTTAAGAGTCTAGAAATAAGCAAATAATGTTCTTTAACGTTTCTTTATAAACATCTCGAGTTACCTGTCCTTCCCCTGCATCATAGAAGGGTATTTGCCGACAAAGTTTGACCATTTTTTATGATTCGAGAGTTGGGTATTCTCTACAGATGTAAACTGAAGTCATTCGAGTAGTCCGAACTTGTTAGATTTTAGCTTATATTCTTATTATGTGATTTTAAAATTATGTATGCGTTTGTTTAATTCATTGTAAAGGATTTGTTATTATGCTAATTTCAAAAGTTAAATGTTGGTGAGAATATTGAATTTTTTTATTAAAATATCTAAAGTAAATATCTAATTGATTTTTTTTAGCGCTAATTGGGATTTTAATTAACTACCTCAGAGTCGGTATACACTATATTTTGCAGCGCAATTGCTTTCACACCCAGTAATGTATTATGATTTTTTTGGATGGTCGTTATATTGTGAGTTTCTTAAGTTAGCCAGATTAATAATAAATTAAAAAACCAACGTGATTTGCTTATTGTTGCCTACGCCTGATATTCATAATTTTATTGGGGGTTCTACCTGATGACAAATACAGCTTATGATACCTATCTAGTGGGTATTTTCAGTTTAAGGACTGAATAATATAGAGTTATTGTGCATACATCATCGCAAACAAAAGGTAGCTTTTTATATTATTTCGTATTTACAATCCATTTAACTACAATTTTACACTGTGAATTAATTTTTTTTACTTTTTTACTGAAATTGTAGCCTATTTACTTATATTATGATATTATCCGAAATTTTTATAAAAGCATTATGAGGGCTTTTACCTGATGGCGAACACAAGTTGTATAGTACCTATACCTGCTTGGTATTTTATACGTATTTAAGTTTTATTTACTTTTTATTACTCTGTTCTCATTACAAGATAGTCCTATAATTTATCCATTTCCAGTACAAAGAAATCGCTAGTTAATGGTTCTAGATAGTAATTATTTTATTGTATTTCTATAAGTGGTGCAAAAATTGGAAACAATTATTAGATATGCTACTGAATTTTAATGAGGGTCCTTCGGAATAATAAATAAAGGTTTATGTCCCTTTCTTTTTAAATCGAGTCGGCAGAGGGTTTGAGAGGATCATTTAGGTATAAATAATTATTGTGGTGACAAATGTACCGCTTTATTATACTTATCTTGTTAGACCATATAAATTAGGGTTTTATTTCGCTTTGCCATTCACCAGCGGCGTTTCACTAAGTTAGAAAATATAAATAATGTTTTTTACTATACCACTTTAACAGCGGCGTTTCAACTAAGGGAAAATAATAAAAAGTCTGGTTTAAGGATGGCTCAGGTCGGATCGTAAAAAGTTGGGTTTAAGGATGGCTTATAAAAATTGGGATTTAATTATCCCGCTTTAGCAGCGGCGTTTCACTAAGGTTAAATCATAAAAAGTCGGGTTTTATCTCGGGTCAGATCATAAATATTCAGGTTCAAATTAGGGTTAGATGAGAAGCCGCCTCGCGAAAGCATCCGGGTTAGGTTGTAAAAAGTCGGGTTTTATCTTGGGTCAGTTCATAAATATTAAGGATCAAGTTAGGGTTAGATAAGAAGCCGCCTCATGAAAGCATCCGGGTTAGGTCGTAAAAAGTCGGGTTTAATTTCGGGTTATTTTGTAAACAGCACCACCGAACCACCCGGGTTAGATCATAAAACGCACCACCAGCACCACTTGGGTTAGATCGTAAAACGCACCACCTGCACCACCTGGGTTAGATCGTAAATTGCACCACCAGCACCACCTGGCCTCGCTCTCTTAGTTTCTCTCTACTTACACATTATTGTAGAATGTTAATTTACATTAAGAATGAAAAAATAATATAATGATTCTTTTTGTTTATTTACTGACTTAAAATAAAATTGCAACCTGAACTAACCTAGACTAAGAAATAAAACAAAATCAGATTCAATGTATTTAGTAAGTATACCAGAACATAGAACGTTCAAGGTCTGACGCCACTGTTGGCGGTTATCCAGTTGACGTAAGCAGAAACTTTGGCGTAAACGGAAGGCGCGCCTGATTCACCACATGGTACTAATCCCCAGGATACGACACCAATAACTCTGCCATTTCCAACGTATGGGCCACCACTGTCACCCCTGCAGGCGGATTCGTGTCCTCGTACAGTTCCTGAGCAGGTATTCAATTGGGCGTTGAAGGGGTTAGGTCCAATCAAAGCGGCAAGGCGGGTGGCACATTCTATCAGTAAAGAGGGAAACATGTAAGTGGATAATTACCATCAGAAATTGTAAAAAAAAAAAGTTATAGCAAATTAAAATTAGGTAGGTACTTTTTTTTTAATCATCAACTTTAATTTTTTTTGCGTTAAATGCATTTGACACAATGAGTGACACTCACCGTCATGGTCGTCCCGCAGGGAGGGGAAAAAGGAGGCCCTTGCCCCTTGGAAACTACTAGATATAATAAAAAAATATTTCTTAACCTTAAATTTCGCCAATGGAACAGAACTTGTCTATAAACTATATTCCGTTAGATATATATTTTGTTAAAATCTGCGTGTTTCGCTCCCCTAGTTCGCCATACCCCAGAAATAACCTCTGCAGGCGCTCATGCTCACCGGCCTTACTCTTTCCATTTCAGAGAAAATATGCAATTTTTACAATTAGTAGACAATTATTTTCTTTGAAAATATATTATGAATGAGACCTGTTTATTTTGCACGGAAAATTCTTAGCGAAAGATATAACACACACAGGGTGGCGCAATATAGTGACAAAGTACCAGATCTACCTTATATTTGATTAATTGAAACAAAAAGTTTACATGTAGGTTATATAAGGCAAAGAGGTCTACAATTTAAAAATATTTTTAATTAAACAGGGTGTTTCACAAAAACGAGCAGCTAAAAAATTACCTTTTTTTAAATGGTACACCCTTTATATTTTTCCATATCTGTATTCCCCTAAAGATTCTCCATAAGACGCGATAATTAGTTTTGCATTTTATTGCGATGTTGCCAGTTAATTTAAAAAAATCCTCAAATCGTTAAAAAAAACCTGGTCTTATAAAACCTGCTATAACTTCCAATCTACAGCAATTATAATAATAAAAATTATTGGCATGATAAAAGATAGATATTCATTGAAGTGTTTAAACTTGCCTGTAATCAATTATTTTATACAGGGTGTTTGCTATAGTCCTGCGAATTTGGCGAATTTAAAACTAATTTTTCTTTGATTTGTTAAATGGAAATCTGACTATTCTATCGTGTACAGTTGTTGGTCCTCTATAACTTTTATTAAGGTTTTCCTATACCCATCTCTTCTAGTTTTCGCGGTGTATTCATTTTTACGAATTAAATCCTCAAAATTGCAATAAAACCCATTTCTCTCCTTTTTTGTCTAGCTAGCCACGAGAAATAAACGTCAAAGTAATGCTCCTTCTTCTGTCAGTAGTAAAAATTACTGTTGTAAACTGTTTTCTAAAGAATATTTGAGTTTTAAAATTAAATAATGAATTTTACACAAGCCGAGAGTGACAAGAATACACCATTAGCCAAAAGGTTGTATCAACAACGATTTTCTGAGCGACGCCAACCTGACAGAAGGGTATTTGAAAGCTTCTGGAGCTCAAACTAAGGAAAATCAATTAAATGTACTTTTACCCTATCTCAGCGGGCTCAGCAGGTTGATGTTGAACGAAGAACAGTTCAGCGAATACTTAAGGCTAATAGTATGCACCCGTACCTTGTTCAGCAACTTCAAGAATTGTTTCCTAAAGATTGCCAGAGAGGATTGGAATTTTGTCTGTGGGCTCAAAACAAAATAAGTGAAGAAATGAATTTTGCTCATTTGGTGCTATTCGGAGATGAAGCTACGTTTCTTAGGAATGGAAGTGTGAACAGGCACAATTTCCATTACTATGCAGCAGAAAGGCCACATTTTGTAAGATATAATTCTCAAACTAGATGGTCCTTAAATGTTTGGGGAGGTGTTGTTCGTAATTACGTAATTGGGTCATGTTCCGTGGCCGGCGAGACCACCAGATCTAACTAAAATGGAAATCAGCATATAGGGCCCGGCCGGGTTCGAATGCTGGCCAGTTGATTTCGATCAGTGCCATTAAAAAATATATATATATATGTACTACTAAGGGGGTAAAGCCCTGCCATTTTTAGCACATTAAGTGGCATACTCCTTCCGATCGGCGATAGCCATTCCAATTTCGGGTTTAGCTCTTCCGTTTCGGGTTTAGCCATTCCGACCCGTTTAAAAGGCGGTCTATGGTGGGGTTAACCAAATTATTCTGTAGGGGTAAAATATTCCCATCGAGCGGTATAGCCCTGCCGAGTATAAATTTCTTGAAAATGGGTGAAAATTAATGTTTTAGGTTAGGTTAGGTATATAAACTCATAGATTGACCATTTTCGCGGCGAAACCTTCGATATAAACTAAATAAATTTAAGATATGAAAGGTCTTGATGCACCTTAAACCCACATCAGATATGCAAGTTTGTCTAATCGGCGGTATAAGTTATTATAACCTTGTAAGAGTGTACATCAGCTAGCTGTACCAACGTAAGGGCGGCAGATTGTCTGTCTGATTAGTAAAGTTTTAGTTGATTTTAAATAATCAAAATTAAATTTTAATACACTTCTCGTCAAAATTAGCGAATAATGTACAAGTTAGCAAAAGTTTGCTACTAAATATTTTATAAACCACTCATCCGATTTTGACGAACTATTTTTTGCAGGGTAGACTAAGGTGTTACGAAGCTTTTTAAGATCCTAATGTTAATCTGTAAAACGATTCTACTGATATACAGGGTTTTGTTAGTACAGGTGATTTTGTTCCGTAAATTTGAAACCTTCTGTAGAGTAAACTGGTAAAGTTAGAAATTCCCGGTATAGGCCGTTAGTGTTAGTAAGTTGACATCAATATCTCCAGACCTTTTTGCCAGTTTTTTGATAAGTGTCTTTTGGCAATAGATACACTGTTAAACAAAAAATGTGTCATATTTTGATAGGAAAATTTTTAAAACGCTGTATATCGGCAATGGTTGAACAGATTTCGATCAGTATTTAAGATTTTGAAAGCTCTTTTTCTGCAGATTTTTGGTGATACAATAGCGATTTTTAAAGATGGCCATTATGGTAACTGTTTTTATTAAAACTATGCAATCGGGCTGTGTGCTTGTTTCATAATTATGAGTCATTTGATACTCTGGGTCATTATTTCGGATTGTTTTTTTCCCTGAATTGAATAAGTGTTCTTGTGCTGCAATATACAGTGTGTCCGCGCAAGGAGTTTCCCAGAGGGAAAACTCTTTATTATTGATTTTACGACCAAAAGTCATTATTTATAAAAAGTTATGCTTGTTGAGAAAATTAATTTACAATATAAAAATTTTAGATCAGATGTACAGGGCGTTAATAAATTAGCAAAACATGAAGATGCATTATTGTTTATTACTTTAATCAAAAATTGTATAAACCAAAGTTGTTTATAATGCAAAATAACGCCCGAATACAAATTTTGAAATACTTAAAAATTTAGTTTTTTTTTTTAATAGAAAACTAATAGTGGTTTCATATAATTATTTGGATTGAACACCCTGTATATCAGTAGAATCGTTTTACATATTAACATTAGGATCTTAAAAAGCTTCGTAACACCTTAGTCTACACTGCAAAAAAGAGTTCGTCAAAATCGGAGTGGTTCATAAAATATTTAGTAGCTAACTTTTACATTATTTCGTAATTTTGATAAGAAGTGTATATTAAATGCATGCATTAAAAGTATGAAAAAGAAATTTTGAGTTGTTAAATAGTACTTTATTAATTCAATGATTCAACAATATCAGGGTAATAGTTTTAACAATTGCATTACCATCCAGATAGTTACCTACCTACTTTAAACGAGGGGTGTATTCAAATCTTAAGCAAAACAAAGGTACGAAAACTACTAGCTATGCTTAATTTTCACTAGTAAGCCGCCCCTCGACATTAAACTTATACCATTTATAAAAAAAAGAAAATGAATGTGACACTCCAGCAATATTGAGAATAAATAAAAAAAATAAAAGAATAAATGAATATAATAAATGGTGATTTAGACGACGGATATCAAGAGGTAAAGTCATGTAATTTTTAGCAAAATAAGTGGCATACCCCTGCAGATTGGCGTTAGCCCTGCCAATTTCGGATAGCTCCCCACATAACCAAAACATATTTCTATTTCATACAATGTATATCTTTTTGTGGATATGTACATTCAGAAAAATATACCTGAATGTGAAAATGGATGTCTCATGTAATTCATTTTCATGTCGGTTGGCACAGACTTGGATGTCCATTTCATATCCATTAAAAAATATACATTACATATCCACAGAAAATATAGTTTCACACTGCACGTTCAAAACACATATATAAATGTGAAAATTATATCCAGTGTATATTCATTTAACCAAAAATGAATATACATTTTATATCCACTATGTATATTTTTATTAAACCAAAAATGAATATACAATATATTCACCATGTATATTCATTAAATCAAAAATGAATATAGGTACATTTTATATCCACCATATATAATAGTGTTTCTTTAATACGCGTAAGGTCCGTATCTACAGAGGGTAATAATTCTTTATAATAGTTAAAAAACTCATTCCCTGCTGGAATATAAAAAAAAAAACTAGAAACGCTTATTGTTAGTAAAGAGCTGTATTTTTAGTGTAAAGTTAATTTTTATTTGCCACCAATGGCGTAGGTTGAGCATGAGTGACCAAACTATTTTCACATAAAAAGTAGTTTTTAAAATGTAGGTATATTGTTTGGGAATAGGTAGGTATATCAATTTTTTTTTCTTAAAATATAAGGATTTACACTCTGAAGAGTTACGGACTTTACATGCGAACACCCAGTATATTATAGAATACCAATTAAACAAAAAAAACATAGATACTATACATAAATGTATTTAAAGCAATATAAACAATTTCTCATAATATGTTAACACTAAACACTTCAATAACTCAGCAATCCTAAAGACCGGGCCCCCATATATTGGCTAAAATTAAAAACTTACATTACGTATTTAAAATATAAATATTGAGGGTTGATTCCTTCTGTATGATATTAAATTATGGAAGATATTCTATACTTTAATTTTATATCTCTAACCCTACAGAGTGTAAAATATTTTGATTTTAATATTGCCCACGTAATTACACTTGACATTGAACTTTTTTGGAAAAATTTATGTCAGAAATCGTGATTCTACCTCAATGGCTTGGGCAGTGGCGTTTGGTTAATATTAAATGTAAATTTGGAGTAGCTCCCACCTAGTAGGGTTTAGTAGTCGATAGCGAGATATAATACTCATGCATCCTTTTGAGACAATAAATAGTATTTTTATTAATTAAAACTGTTGGTATGATTGTGCAAATCACAACAGTATCAATAAGAAGGGACTCATAAGGTTTATTGAAAATAATTGATATAAAATAAGTCCCTTTGAATTTTGACACAAACGGAGAGATGCCTATTATTGTTGAATTAAATAAATAAATAAAAAATAAATTTGATATGAAAGAATGTGTACTTACTTTTAACTTTCTTTAGCTATTATTGGCCTGTATTTGGGTCCGACAACCCACATGCCCTTACTTGATGAAAATTTTCTTCTTCGCAGGCATAAGCATAAACAAAAATGAACTATTTATTAATCTGATGTCAATCAAGTGACAAAGTCTATAAATAATTATATTTTACATAAGAAATAGAATTACTTATTTATTATAAGGCAGAAAGCGTTTAATATCTTAAATATTTTTTTCTCCTTACATCCTTCCCAGCTGAAGAGCTAGCCCAGCTCATTGGTAAACATTCGATACCTACATAATCCGTTTTTTAATTTCGTTTGCTTTTTACCAATTCTGGTGTTTTCTTAACCTAAAAATAATGTTGACTGATTATGTTTATGTATGCTTTTGTGTCATTACCATATCCTTTATTGTACTTACTGTATTATTAACGTATTTCTTTAATCCAGTACAATTTCCAGCCCTACTAAATCAACTATATTTGAAACAGGGAATAGCGTGGGTGCACTATTGATTCATCTTGCTCGATGTTTCTACCCTTTTCAATAGCTTCATTCTTGGTAAGACCTCTTTCATACAAAAATCTGCCTATTAAGAAAAATTAAATTAACATTATGGCCAACGTAAATCCACCTTGTTTTCTCTTTATACTAATAGGGTCCTTACCTTTTGGTTCAAGAATAAAACAATTTTTCCACTACTAACCTATAACATCGTTATTATTGACCGATTATTAACGTTAGAAATCGTTTTTCTCTACCTTATAAGTTATTATTGACCATGGTCAATAATAAGGCATTGAAATCCATTATTGACCGATCTTCAAGAATCTATTTGAACGCAGGTAAATTGATTTTTTAATTCTACAACATGAATTCATAATTTCATAAACATTTTAAACAGTTAGGCAACCAGATAATTATCAATACATATTAGATTTTTAGAGATGCTTGAAATGGTAAAATATCGATACAATCAACATTTTTTCTGCTTCTATCCTTAATTCTGGAGGTGTACACATAATATATCACTAACATTTTCTTCGTTAATTTTTAAAAAAACGGAAAACTCGTGAAATCTGACGACATAAATGAACAAAAATTGGCATTAACAAAGCCACCTGACAGAACAACAAAATATTTTGCCAATTCCAAAGCGCAGGTAACTTGATTAAAAAATATACTTATACCTACCTATAATATTTTATAATTAATAATACTATAAAGATAAATGTCTTATAAAAGTTTGTAGTAGTGGAAAAAATATTATATTAACCACGGATTAAACAGCTTATAGCCCTCGCGTCTTAAATCCCTCGTCGCTTCGCTCCTCGTGATTTAAACTTGCCGCTCGGGCAATAATGATGTCTGTCTAAACCTTGGTTAATAATATACTATTTTTCCACTACTAACCTATATCACGCCATTATTGGCCGATTATTAATGTTAGAAATCGTTTTTCTCTACCTTATAAGTTATTATTGACCATGGTCAATAATAAGGCATTAATAGTATATTATTAATCAAGGTTTAGACAGCCATCATTATTGCCCGAGCGGCAAGTTTAAATCACGAGAAGCGGAGCGACGAGGGAATTAAGACGCGAGGGCTATAAGCTGTCTAAACCGTGGTTAATATAATATTTTTTCCTTTACTACAAACTTTTATAAGACATTTATCTTTATAGTATTAATAATTATAAAAAATGATAGGTAGGTATAAGTATATTTTTTAATCAAGTTACCTGCGCTTTGGACTTGGCAAAATATTTTGTTGTTTTGTCAGGTGGCTTTGTGAATGTCAATTTTCGTTCATTTATGTCATCAGATTTCACGAATTTTCCGTTTTTTAAAAAAATGAGCGAAGAAAATGTTAGTGATATTATTTTGTGTACACCTCCAGAATTAAGGATGGAAGCAGAAAAAATGTTGATTGTATCGATATTTTACAATATCAATCATCTCTAATAATCTAATATGTATTGATAATTATCTGGTTGCCTAACCACATTCATGTTTATGAATTCATGTTGTAGAATAAAAAAATCAAGTTACCTGCGTTCAAATAGATTCTTGAAGATCGGTCAATAATGGATTTCAATGCCTTATTATTGACCATGGTCAATAATAACTTATAAGGTAGAGAAAAACGATTTCTAACGTTAATAATCGGTCAATAATAACGATGTTATAGGTTAGTAGTGGAAAAAATCCATTATTGACCGATCTTCAAGAATCTATTTGAACGCAGGTAACTTGATTTTTTAATTCTACAACATGAATTCATAAACATTTTAAACAGTTAGGCAACCAGATAATTATCAATACATATTAGATTTTTAGAAATGCTTGAAATGGTAAAATATCAATACAATCAACATTTTTTCTGCTTCCATCTTTAATTCTGGAGGTGTAGACATAATAATATCACTAACATTTTCTTCGTTAATTTAAAAAAAAAACGGGAAACTCGTGAAATCTGATGACATAAATGAACAAAAATTGACATTAACAAAGCCACCTGACAGAACAACAAAATATTTTGCCAATTCCAAAGCGCAGGTAACTTGATTAAAAAATATACTTATACCTACCTATAATTTTTTATAATTAATAATACTATAAAGATAAATGTCTTATAAAAGTTTGTAGTAGTGGAAAAAATATTATATTAACCACGGATTAGACAGTTTATAGCCCTCGCGTCTTAAATCCCTCGTCGCTTCGCTCCTCGTGATTTAAACTTGCCGCTCGGGCAATGATGATGGCTGTCTAAACCTTGGTTAATAATATACTATTTTTCCACTACTAACCTATAACATCGCTATTATTGACCGATTATTAACGTTAGAAATCGTTTTTCTCTACCTTATAAGTTATTATTGACCATGGTCAATAATAAGGCATTAAAATCCATTATTGACCGATCTTCAAGAATCTATTTGAACGCAGGTAACTTGATTTTTTAATTCTACAACATGAATTCATAAACATTTTAAACAGTTAGGCAACCAGATAATTATCAATACATATTAGATTTTTAGAGATGCTTGAAATGGTAAAATACCGATACAATCAACATTTTTTCTGCTTCCATCCTTAATTCTGGAGGTGTACACTGTACACATAATAATGTCATTAACATTTTCTTCGTTAATTTAAAAAAAAAAACGGAAAACTCGTGAAATCTGATGACATAAATGAACAAAAATTGACATTAACAAAGCCACCTGACAGAACAACAAAATATTTTGCCAATTCCAAAGCGCAGGTAACTTGATTAAAAAATATACTTATACCTACCTATAATTTTTTATAATTATTAATACTATAAAGATAAATGTCTTATAAAAGTTTGTAGTAGTGGAAAAGATGTTATATTAACCACGGTTTAGACAGCTTATAGCCCTCGCGTCTTAAATCCCTCGTCGCCCGCTCCTCGTGATTTAAACTTGTCGCTCGGGCAATAATGATGGCTGTCTAAACCTTGGTTAATAATATACTATTATTGTCTATTATTAAAAAAGTCTGAAATTCAATCACAATAAAGATAAAAACCTTGCCAGCTGTCAAGTGTCAAATAGCATTCGATTCGATTGAAGGGATACAAATACGGAGAGTGAGGACAACTTTGATTCGATTTTAAAAACATATAAATTTTTGTTCTACAATTTTTCAAATAACTCATTCACCTGGCTATATTTTTTTAGCAAAACCCTTGATAACCATAATGTTGCACAATAGACTCATATTATAAATTATAGGTTGCTAATTCGAGCTTGAAACAAATAAAATAAAATAAATGGTGTCACTAGTATAAGTATCAAGATCCTGAAAATGTTTTTTGTTAAAAGCAAAGAATTTAAAAACTTACTGAAGAAGGTAGATTGATGATTTTGAAATTTAAAATAATAACATAATATATTATTATAAAAGTAATATAAACGTAAGATATTTACTAAATATGCTATGCGAGATTCATCTATGTTGGTACATAGGTTATACGTAGAATATTCGACGTTTTTATATACATATCAGTATATACGTTGTGAAGAAATGTATGTATTCAAAGTTAGATGTAAATTCTATATAATATGTATAAACATAATATATTATGAATATCTTTTAGCAATCATCTTTTTCATATAACATGGATATACATATCCATAATTGGCTATGTGGGTCTTCCTTATCGACAAACAGAAACAAATTATCAACCAACTAAGGAAACGTGTAATGGAACTAACATCAGACAATAATACAAACCATGAAGTTAATAACACTAATTATACACAAACAGACTCGAACCTATGACAGCGAAACCCAGACTGGTGAGCCAAGACCAGTGGCGGCTTTAGGATTTGGTCTCGGGGGGGGCGCAAGCAATCCTAAATAGGGGGGGGGGGGGGGGCTATGGAGGGCCTGTAGGAAAAGTCCGCCGCAAACTTTTTTTTGGACCACGCCCAAATTTTGACCAAACTTTGTCAATAATTTATGTCAACATTTTTAAAAAATCGGCGAGTCCGCGGAGATCCTTTGGGGGGGGGGCGGGATTATTGATATGTTGCAATGTCTCTCTTGTTGTACTTTTTGTCAATTTCACAACATTCCTCGAATTAAAACAACTAAATAATATTTATTTTATTAAAAATCCAAATTATGTTTCTTACAATAGCTAAAAACGTAAATCTATACATTTTATCATTAAAACTAACTTAACAATAATCTATTCTTCTATTCTATCTAAACTCTAAATATAAATATTCAACCTCAATTTAATTACTACATTAACTTAACTTAAATTATCAAAAAAACGAGCATAACACCAGTTCCTTATGCAAATCTAGGTGTTTTTTTCGTCTGCTTTTTCAACTAAAATCTCCGTTCAAATCCTACAAGATAAATTACAAATTAATTAATATACACATACTTACCTCAAGTTCTCGAACAACAAAATGCTTGAAATAAAAGGTATAGTTGTTTCCTCCGCCAGATCCATCCCCAGACGCGTTTTGCTATATCATAACTCATCAGCCTATATACTCTTAAAAGCAGATGAGGATCAGCGAGCTGCAACTTAATGCGACATCTCGTGGCAAATCAAATGCAACACACAATACACCAATCTAACAAAATCAGTTAGAGAAGGCGAAAGGAGGCAATAAAAATCCAAATCGGTTAACGGACCCAGAACCAACATTTGAAATAAAAGGTATGGTTGTTTCCTCGGTCAGATCCATCCCCAGACGCGTTTCGCTATATCATAGCTCATCAGTGAGGCTATGTGGATGGATCTGACGGAGGAAACAACCATACCTTTTATTTCAAACGTTGGTTCTCGGTCCGTTAACCGATTTGACTTTTTAATGCCCCCTTTTGCCTTCTCTAACAGATTTTGTTAGATTGGTGTATTGTGGGTTGCATTTGATTGCCGCGAGATATTACTTTGTGTAGCATCACACCAATCATCCCCTTTATATGTCATTAACTGATCATTAGTCAATCAATCAATCAATCAATCAATCAATCAACCAAATATTTTAATAAAATTAACCCCTATACAAGTTAACCTTCAGGGGTTTTATTATTATTAAGTTTATTTTTAATGTAAAATATATTAAAGTGTATTGTATTTATGTAAATATTTTAAATAAACTTTATTATTATTATTATTATTATTGTTCTGTAGAGAAGAAAAAAATACAAAAATTTTATTTGAAGAACCCTTTCCTAAAATTGAAACCTTTCGAACTATTAAACGAATTAACTTTAGACGTTTTTAACAAATCACCCTGTATCTTTTTTACTGGGTTTGTAAGAGATTACAGTTTACGCAGTTACAATTGATGATCCGCACATTCAAGAGGTTTAAAAATTGCACTCCTTTGGCGCCAAATAGGTACAGGTTTTTACATTTTTTAACAACTTAACCAATGACAGGATAATGTTTACATGTTTTGTAAGAAACTACTAGTTACTAGACTAGTACTATAGAATGCACTGAAAAACTTGTACTTGCAAGCTAATTAAAAATTGCATTATTTTGGCACGAAGTTACTTTTTTTTTATACTAAACAAGATGATAAGTTAATATTTACAAGATTTGTAATGGCCTAGGTATTAGTATCTAATTGCAGTTTACGTTTGCAAGCGCCTTAATACTGCTACTCTGGTTTTGCATGGATTGCATGCAAACCTGAACATTTTTTAAAAAATCGGTACTTTGCCGCATTTGATTTGTAAGATAATAATTTTATTATATTGTTTGGAATTTCCATGCAGTTTGGTCGTGGCCACTGCGAGACTATCATTGGTTATTGGTCGAACGGACAAACTACATGGATAGAAATAATTCTTACATAAAGTCAAAAAGTAAAAAAATTTGGTTTCGAAAATATAGCAATATAACAATATTTTCATGTTGTCAGAATAGCTCTGCAGCTTTTATACACTAGCCGTCATTGCATGGAACACATCTGTACATTTTTTAAAAACTATAAGTATTATATTATATGTTATACCTACCTACATAATAACAAATTGATATTACCTATTTCAAGAATTCGTAAGGTTTAAAAGTCTAAGTATTATTTAATTAAAAAACGTAATTTTGGCCAATATGCTCCGACGGGTCAGATGTCGAAAAAAAATTGGTCTATCGTCATCGACATTTATATTTCATACAAATGTTATGTGTTAATTAGTTATTGTAATTCTTAACTTTATTTGATTTTTTGTGTCTATGACACTCATCTAGTACTATAAAATACAAGTCAGAAAGTGTGATATAGAATTAAAGTACCTATACAGGGTCGTTGGTATGTATGGAAACGGTTAATTATTTCTTAAAGTACAACAGCTAGCAAAAAATATTTAAGACAAAAGTTTTAGGGTTTTTTATAGTCTATAAGAATTTTAAAAAGTTAAGTATACAGGATGAGTCAGAAAGCCGTAGAGAAAAAAAGTTCCTTTTTTTTCAATTGAATACCCTATATCTTAGAATATTTTTAGATTTACAATTATTTTTTATTAAGTACATTATAAGTCTAAACCTAATAGTTCCGAGAAATTAAGTTTTGAAAAATGACATTCTTGAATTTTGACAGCTTTTAGATTTTTAACGGTACGTCTTAGAGTAAAACGGCTTTCATGTCCCTATTTTAGTTTTTAACTCTCTTTCTAAAAGTGTCAACTTCCGATTAAACCGGATGTAGCTCAAAAGCCGGAAATATAGTACTTCCGGTTTAACTAGACGTTAGTATTTTCAGGAAGATAATAAAAAAGTAAGATAGGGACATGTAAGCCGTTTTGCTCTATAGCCTACCGTTAGAAAGCTAGAAGCTGTCAAAGTTCAATAATGTCATTTTTTAAAAGTCGATATCTCGGAAGCTATTAGGTTTAGACTTATAATGCACTTAATAAAAAATAATTGTAATTTTATGTAAAATCCAAAAATATTCTAAGATAACCTCTATTTGAACGCAGGTAACTTGATTTTTTAATTCTACAACATGAATTCATAAACATTTTAAACAGTTAGGCAACCAGATAATTATCAATACATATTAGATTTTTAGAAATGCTTGAAATGGTAAAATATCAATACAATCAACATTTTTTCTGCTTCCATCTTTAATTCTGGAGGTGTAGACATAATAATATCACTAACATTTTCTTCGTTAATTTAAAAAAAAAACGGGAAACTCGTAAAATCTGATGACATAAATGAACAAAAATTGACATTAACAAAGCCACCTGACAGAACAACAAAATATTTTGCCAATTCCAAAGCGCAGGTAACTTGATTAAAAAATATACTTATACCTACCTATAATTTTTTATAATTAATAATACTATAAAGATAAATGTCTTATAAAAGTTTGTAGTAGTGGAAAAAATATTATATTAACCACGGATTAGACAGTTTATAGCCCTCGCGTCTTAAATCCCTCGTCGCTTCGCTCCTCGTGATTTAAACTTGCCGCTCGGGCAATGATGATGGCTGTCTAAACCTTGGTTAATAATATACTATTTTTCCACTACTAACCTATAACATCGCTATTATTGACCGATTATTAACGTTAGAAATCGTTTTTCTCTACCTTATAAGTTATTATTGACCATGGTCAATAATAAGGCATTAAAATCCATTATTGACCGATCTTCAAGAATCTATTTGAACGCAGGTAACTTGATTTTTTAATTCTACAACATGAATTCATAAACATTTTAAACAGTTAGGCAACCAGATAATTATCAATACATATTAGATTTTTAGAGATGCTTGAAATGGTAAAATACCGATACAATCAACATTTTTTCTGCTTCCATCCTTAATTCTGGAGGTGTACACTGTACACATAATAATGTCATTAACATTTTCTTCGTTAATTTAAAAAAAAAACGGAAAACTCGTGAAATCTGATGACATAAATGAACAAAAATTGACATTAACAAAGCCACCTGACAGAACAACAAAATATTTTGCCAATTCCAAAGCGCAGGTAACTTGATTAAAAAATATACTTATACCTACCTATAATTTTTTATAATTATTAATACTATAAAGATAAATGTCTTATAAAAGTTTGTAGTAGTGGAAAAGATGTTATATTAACCACGGTTTAGACAGCTTATAGCCCTCGCGTCTTAAATCCCTCGTCGCCCGCTCCTCGTGATTTAAACTTGCCGCTCGGGCAATAATGATGGCTGTCTAAACCTTGGTTAATAATATACTATTATTGTCTATTATTAAAAAAGTCTGAAATTCAATCACAATAAAGATAAAAACCTTGCCAGCTGTCAAGTGTCAAATAGCATTCGATTCGATTGAAGGGATACAAATACGGAGAGTGAGGACAACTTTGATTCGATTTTAAAAACATATAAATTTTTGTTCTACAATTTTTCAAATAACTCATTTACCTGGCTATATTTTTTTAGCAAAACCCTTGATAACCATAATGTTGCACAATAGACTCATATTATAAATTATAGGTTGCTAATTCGAGCTTGAAACAAATAAAATAAAATAAATGGTGTCACTAGTATAAGTATCAAGATCCTGAAAATGTTTTTTGTTAAAAGCAAAGAATTTAAAAACTTACTGAAGAAGGTAGATTGATGATTTTGAAATTTAAAATAATAACATAATATATTATTATAAAAGTAATATAAACGTAAGATATTTACTAAATATGCTATGCGAGATTCATCTATGTTGGTACATAGGTTATACGTAGAATATTCGACGTTTTTATATACATATCAGTATATACGTTGTGAAGAAATGTATGTATTCAAAGTTAGATGTAAATTCTATATAATATGTATAAACATAATATATTATGAATATCTTTTAGCAATCATCTTTTTCATATAACATGGATATACATATCCATAATTGGCTATGTGGGTCTTCCTTATCGACAAACAGAAACAAATTATCAACCAACTAAGGAAACGTGTAATGGAACTAACATCAGACAATAATACAAACCATGAAGTTAATAACACTAATTATACACAAACAGACTCGAACCTATGACAGCGAAACCCAGACTGGTGAGCCAAGACCAGTGGCGGCTTTAGGATTTGGTCTCGGGGGGGGCGCAAGCAATCCTAAATAGGGGGGGGGGGGGCTATGGAGGGCCTGTAGGAAAAGTCCGCCGCAAACTTTTTTTTGGACCACGCCCAAATTTTGACCAAACTTTGTCAATAATTTATGTCAACATTTTTAAAAAATCGGCGAGTCCGCGGAGATCCTTTGGGGGGGGGCGGGATTATTGATATGTTGCAATGTCTCTCTTGTTGTACTTTTTGTCAATTTCACAACAT